>CM054059.1:152791287-153266686 GCA_028641055.1 Alopecurus myosuroides
CGTGGCGCTGCGGTCTCCTCCTCGCAGGCGCCCTACGAAGTTCCCATGGCACCTGCTCCGCGCTCCGGCGACTGGCGCTCTGCCAACACCACGCAGAAGAGCATCAAGGAGATGCAGAGGGAGGGACTGCTGCCTCCCGACGCCGAGAAGCGAGTTCGCCTCGGCAAAAAGGAAGAGGTACCAAATCCACGCGCGAATGAGCGCGTGATCTTCGCGGATCACCTCTCGCGCGGGCTGTCACTCCCCTTCCATCCCTTCTTCGTGGCATTGCTGTATGTCTACGGCATACAGCTCCACGACCTGCTTCTAAACGCGGTGCAACACATTTCGTGCTTCATCGTGCTCTGCGAGTGCTTTCTCGGGATCCGCCCGCACTGGGGCCTTTGGAAGGCCCTGTTCAAAGTGCGTGCTTTCCGTGAGAAGTCGCGGGTGGAAACCGAACTTGGAAAGACGCTGCGCACCGGCGGCTTCGAAATCCAGGCGAAGTCCGCACCCTCTACATCGACATGCAACTCATCGACTCCGCGCAAGGGTGGAGGAAGAAGTGGTTCTATGTCGTTGATAACAGCGCGGGTGGAGTTAACGAATTCCACTCGTTCCCTGTTTTGAAGCGGCGAAAATCTTGGGCGCACAAGCTCTCAGTCGAAGAAAGCCGCATCGTCGCCCCGATACTCGCCAAGGTTGCAGCACTCCGCGACCAAACCGCAGGGGTTGTGCTGAACGGCTTGCATCTGGCGAGTACGTTCCTCAAGCGCAGGATCCATCAATTGTAGGAGAGGCCCTCCACCATGTGAGAATATCAGGGTGTCCAAGACCCCAGCCGCGTGAGCCGAGAAGAACTCTCGAATGCCGAATTCGAGAAGAAGATCACGGCCATCACCAAGTTGTGGGCGAGGACTTCCCCGACTGCTCTGTCGCCCTATTCGAAGCTTCGAGACCTCTTCCATCCGAAGTAAGTTCAAATATTTTTCTGTCTTAGTCCTTTCTTTTGTTCGTTAGTTTGTCGGCTAAATTTCTTCTTCCTTTTATTCTTTTGTTTTCTTCTTGTAGAGTCTAGTGGTGGTCACTTGCTACCTGCCAGTCTCCGGTGAAGAAGCCTCGAACCTTTTGGCGAGCAACCTGGATGTTCATGTCGACACCAGCGTTGCCGACGCCGACTCGAGTTCCGAGAATGATTCTTTGGATGACGTGGAAGAATCGGGTAGCGATCTCCGCCACCGCAAACACCGCCGAGCGAGAGACGATGAAGCCACCTCCAAGGATAACTCCTTGGGTGGGGGATCTGATAAAGAGCCCCTCATTGTGACCCCACTAAGTGTGCGCGCTCCTCCCGCTCCCCAGCCAAAGATCCAGACCGCCTGGAATGCGGATATGTTGGACGATGAAGATGATGACGAGTAAGTTTTTCCTTCTTCGTTCTAATCGAACGTTTCCTTCTTGTTTCTTCTGACGTTATTGTTTTCCTTCATGATAGGCTTCAGTCCATCAGCCCCGGCCGATTTGCCTCTTCCCTTCCTCTCGAGAAGAGGAAAGATGTTGCTGCTGTGGGTGAAACCCCGACTGCTGGGACCGTCCAGAATTCGCCGAGCCCAGCCCCCACAGTTGTGGCTACGGATTATAGGCTCCCTAGATTTGCAGTTGGGGCCTCGACTTCGAAAGAAGTGTCGGGTAGCTTGGCTGATCTTCTCTGCATTGCTCAAGGCCAGGTAAACTTTGTCATTTTTCTTCGCATCCTGTACCTCGTTCGTTTAGGATTTTTATCGGGTGCACGGCAGTGCTCCCGATGGGAGTAGCCCCCGAGGTTGTAGTTAATTGATTGCGATTAGCTACAGGCTCAAGAACTTAACCTCTTTTCTTCTCTTCATTTTATCGGGTGCACGGCAGTGCTCCCGATGGGAGTAGCCCCCGAGGCTATACTCGACTGTTTACAGTCGTGTATAGGCTCAATCTTGTCCTCTCTGACTTTTTCATCTTCATGTTTTTGCAGTCTCTTCTTGACTCCCTCGCAGCCATTGGCCGCCGCGTTATTTCGGCTGAGGCAGATTGCGTGACCCTTCGGGCAGATCGCGACCGACTCATCTCGGAAGGCCAGCTTCTCCAAGGTAAGTTGATCTACTCCTTCTATTTAATCTTTCCGGTGAAGTGAATTCCTTTGTGTTTTAAACTTATTGATGTGTGGCTCAAGCCGAAGTGCTGAAGGCCGAGAAGATGGATGCTGTCACTCGGGTAAACATCATGGAGGCTCAGTTGGAAGCTGTTCGAAAGGAACTTGAATCCTCTCGCAAGCGGTCGACTGACTTCGAGGGAAAGCTCGCCGATGCCCAGGACGCCCTGAAGAAATTGGAGGAGGCTGGCACCAAGCAGGACAACGATCTTGTTGACTTCCTTCGCCCTCTGGCCCAGAATTTTGCAGGTAAGTTGCACTTATCCTTTGTCATTTCTCGACTGGCTAGTATGTTCTTTGGAATTAATGGTCTCTTTGCAGATCTTCTTGGCGTTGCGCTGGAACTGCCCGGGGTTCAACGGGTGGATGCCTTGACGGATTCTTGTGCTCAACTTCGAAGGCATTCAAGTGGGATTTGCTCCTTCATTTGCGATGCTACTCGAGTGTTGACGCAACTCCACGAGTGTCTTCTGGTCGACGTCGCGGTTCCGTCCATGTTGGATGGTCTCCTGAAGGTTTTTCTGGAGGGCGATCTCCTTCAGGCCTACTCGGTCGCTCAGTCAGACTGCGGGGCAAAGACTGCTATCTAGTTTGCACTGGCGCACGGAGTCGCAGGCTTGTACGAGGCGTACTCGAACCTCCCCGTCGATGCTACTACGGGCAGAAAGGTAGCGCTTCGTCCTTTCGGCGATCCGGCTGGAATTCTTGCCCGGAAGTTATCCGACTTGATTGCCCGTGCTAGCCGCAGAGGGCAATCTGCCGCGAGTGGCAGCACTTCTGTAGTTCCTTAGGATAGACTTTATGTAGTTTGTTCTTCCGATGTAATGAACCTTGGGATGTATTCCCTTATTCTGTCTTTAATCGAAATGTTCTGTTGATATCTGAGATGTTTCTTGCGATTGATCGTCATGACTTCCCCCCGATGGGAGTAGCCCCCGAGCACCTATCGAATAGCTGGTTTATTTCTTGAATGGAGCGTCTTGAATTATTCCTTAACTTTTCTTATCTTCTTCCAGGTAACAGGCGCTGTCGCGGAGTCTTCGAGTGGATCTGCTGCACAAGCAGATCCTCTTGTTGCTGCTGTTGGTACTTTTGCCGGCCTCCGTGACCGTGTCGCGGATGGTGAGCGCAAGCTAAAAGCTTTGCGTGGAGTGGCTGATGTAGCCAAGTCCAAACAGAGACTTGCAGTTGAACGTGAGCAGTTTGTGATGGAAGAATTGGCAGCCGTTGCCAAGGATATGCTTTGTAA
Organism: Alopecurus myosuroides; assembly: GCA_028641055.1. NCBI lineage: Eukaryota > Viridiplantae > Streptophyta > Magnoliopsida > Poales > Poaceae > Alopecurus > Alopecurus myosuroides. The sequence goes on from CM054059.1 coordinate 152,794,701, forward strand.
GTACTTCAGCCCCCTAGCATTCTGTGTCTTCTTTCTTTCTTTGACTCTCTATAGCTTTGTTTGCAGTTGTGCAGCCTGACGAACGGTGTGAAAAGCATTGGGTGGAAAACCATATTCTTCACGAAGCCAGCAGTTCTAAACCACATGCAAATAACTTCTGGCCTGACCATAGTCGAGGCTTTGTTCTGGCTGCTATGAATTACCGTGTGGGCTAGGCGAAGATACTGGTTGACAGTTGTCACGAGGCCCTGATAGCTTTGAATGGCGCTTTTTATCCGTTGGAAAGGGGTCCAGAAGATTTGAGCCAGCTACTCAGAACTTTCGGTCGAGTAAGCGAGATTCGGGAGTGCGTCCGTCAACAGTTGATCTGCGGGTCTTTAGTAGCACTCTCGTTTGTTCGATTATGGCATCCTGAGGTCAATTTCAACTCCATGGCCAAGCTCCCAAATGCTCCAGTCGATATGACATCCCATTATACAATCGTTCGTCCTGCTGTAGAGGAGATTATTCGACTGACCTCTGATGAGGTTAATCGGGTTTTAGCCGAGTAAACTGCTCGTCGCCATATGTAATTGTAGGATGTTCAAACTTTATAAGGTGCCAACCTTGTTTGTACTCTTGTATTTGTAAGTGATGCTAAGTTAAGCGTAGCCCCCCATGTGTTTGGGGTGTATACCTGTTATTTAGCGTGTAAAGATCAATGACTTGAGAAACTATGTTTGAGAAACCACGTATTTTATTAATATGACTGAGAAGCCATGTATTTTCTTCGAGCTACAGTATGGCTAGTATAGCCTTATTTTTGCGAGTAGAATAATCTAAGGATAGAATTTGTGGAGGTGCGCAACATTCCATGGATTGGAGTAGATGCCACCGGTCTCGTGGTTCTTCAGTCGATAGGCGCCACCAGGGATAACTTTGTGTATTATGAAGGGTCCTTCCCACGGTGGCTCGAGCTTGTGTCCTTCCTTCTGCTTGAGTCTCAGCACTAAGTCTCCTACCACGAAAGCTATGTGGCGTATACGGCGGCTGTGGTAGTTGCGCAGTGACTGTTGATATACCGCGGATCTTGCGAGTGCAATGTCGCGTATCTCATCGAGTGCATCCACGTCTTCCGCAAGTGCCCTGTTAGAGGTTTCTTCGCTGTAAGCGACAACTCATGGGGCGCTGAACTTGACATCTTCGGGAAGGATTGCTTCAGTTCCATATACCATGAAAAATGACGTGTATTTTGTTGATCGATTCGGGGTCGTGCGGAGACTCCATAGTAAGGAGGGTAACTCCTCCGCCCAATGCCCTGCCGCCGGGTGTAAACGATCGAGTAGCCTTTTATTTATTCCAGCTGAGACCAACCCGTTGGATCGCTCGACTTGACCGTTGGTTTGCGGGTGAGCCACAGAGGCAAAACTGAGGGTGATTCCCTTTTCCTCGCAGAACTGCTCTGTTTCTTTTGCTGTAAAATTGCTTCCGCTATCGGTGATGATGTTGTGTGGTATCCCAAATCTGCACACGATGGAGTCGAGGAACTTTACGGCGCATTGGGCGCTGGCCGAGGTGACTGGCATGGCTTCAATCCACTTTGTAAATTTGTCGACTGCAACTAGCAAGTGCGTGTAACCTCCGGGTGTTGATTTTTTCAGTGGTCCTACCATGTCTAGCCCCCATTGTGCAAAGTGCCAGGCGATTGGGATCATGTGAAGCTCAGTGGCAGGGGCGTGCGGCTTGGGCGCAAATCTTTGACATGCGTTGCATTTGTCGACTAGGTCCTTTGCATCCCTGGCTGCTGTGAGCCAGTAGAACCCCGCGAAAAGCTTTACCCACGATTGCCTTCCAGCTAGCATGGTGTCCGCAATCTCCTTGGTGTATATCTCGTAGTAGTTCCTTGCCTTCTTCGGGCGCTATGCATCTTTGTAATATTCCTGATATGCTCTGCTTGTATAGTTCTCCATTGAGTACTCGAAAAGCTTTGCTACGTCGTACTATCTGTCGAGCCTCGCGAACATCTGCTGGGAGCTGCTTTTTGGACAAGTAGTCGAGGTATTTCTGCGTCCAGACTGGTTCGACCAGAAAAACTTGTCTTGAAATGTTGTGGGTGAGCTCAATCATAGCAATTTGCGGGCTGACCTCCGTCTCCAATGTCGCGGGTGCTTCTGCTGATTTTTTGACCTTGACTGAACGCTTGATCATCCTCTCGAAGTATATTCCAGGCGGTATGGGTGTGTTGGTAGAACCCATGTTTGCCAATTTATCAGCTTCTTCGTTGCTAGATCGCGCAATGTGCTTTAGTTCGCACCCTTGAAAACTTCCTTCGAGTAGATTGTACATATCTCAATAACCGACCATGTTTTCTGCAATGGCGTCGCACTCTTTCGTTGTCTGTTGTACTATGAGGTTTGAATCTCCATAGATCATTAGTCGGGTTGCTCCACAGGCAATCGCCATCTTCATGCCGTGGAAGAGGCCCTCGTACTCTGTGTCATTATTTGACGCCGGGTCGTCGGGTGGAAAATCCAATCGCAGGACGTATTGTAACTTGTCACCTCTGGGGGATATCAGGACTACCCCAGCTCCGGCTCCTTCGATTCTCTTCGATCCATCGAAATACATTATCCAATTGCTTGTATACTCTGGAGGGCCTGGCGTTTGTAGTTCTGTCCACTCGCTTAAGAACTCCACGAGCACTTGTGATTTGATAGATTTGCGACCTGCGTATATGATGTCCTAGGCGCCGAGCTCGATACTCCACTTCGCAATTCTTCCGGATGCCATTGAGTTATTCATGGTAGTACCCAGTGACGTGTCGTTTACCACCGTGACGGTGTGTTCCTGGAAGTAATGCTTGAGTTTACGGGCTGTGAGCACCATACAGTACGCGAGTTTTTGCTAATGGGGATATCGCTATTTGCAAGGCGAAAGCACCTCGCTGATATAATATATTGGCCTTTGGATGCCATACGCCTTGCCGTCTTCCGGCCGTTCGACCACAATTGCTGTGCTGATGACCTGATTTGTCGCGGCTAGATATAGGAACAGTGGCTCTCGTTCCTGCGGTGTTGCCAGAATGCGACTGCTCTGCAATGCTCGCTTGAGGTCCGCGAATGCTTTCTGTGCTTCGGGTGTCCATTCGAACTTATCCGTTTTCTTCAGTAACTTGTAGAAAGGTAATGCTTGCTCGCCTAGCCTCACAATAAATTTGCTTAGGGCGGCTAGTCGTCCTGCGAGCTGATGCACACCACGCAGATTGGTTGGCTCCTTTATTGTCAGGATTGCTTGGATTTTCTCCGAGTTGGCTTCAATCCCTCGAGCAGAGACCAGGTACCCGAGAAGTTGTCCTGCAGGGATGCTAAAGACACACTTGGTCGGGTTGAGCTTGATTCGGTATGCGTTCAACGCGTCGAATGTTTCTCTGATATCATTGAGAAGCGTATCCTCCACTCGAGTCTTGATGACGATGTCGTCAACGTACACTTGTACGTTCTTGCCAATGAGCTTGGCGAGGCATTTTTTGCATGCAGCGCTGATATGTTGTGCCTGCATTCTTTAGCCCGAAGGGCATTGTCGTGTAGCAGTAAACACCGTGGGGTGTTATAAATGTTGTCTTCTCCTCATCCTCCTTTTTCATCCTGATCTGACTATAGCCTGAATAGGCGTCCAAGAAGGAGAGGCGTTGGCATCCTGCTGTGGAGTCCATAATCTGGTCGATCCGTGGCAGGGGAAAGTTATCCTTGGGGCAATGCTTATTCAACGACGTGTAGTCGATGCACACGCGAAGGATGTCAGTGTTTTTCTTCGGGACCAGCACCGGGTTTGCTAACCAGGTGGAAATTTTTATCTCGCGAATGAATTTTGCTGCGATTAGTCTGTTTACCTCTTCTCCGAGCGCCTTTTGTTTGGGCTCTGAGAACCTTTGGGTGGTCTGCTTGATAGGCTTGGCGTCTTTGAAAACTTCGAGTGAGTGCTCGGCGAACTCCCTAGGTATCCCTGGCATATCTGTAGGCTGCCAGGCAAAAATTTCCCAGTACTCACGGAGGAGCTCGACGAGCGCGCCTTCCTATGCTGGCGAGAGGGTGGTGGACACCATCGCCGTCTTCGCAAAATCCTTTGGGTGCACTTGATGCTTGCGAGTACCGCTATCTGTGTTGAACTCGAGCTCTTGAGCGTTCTTCTTGGTGAGAGGCATCATGGAGTGATCCGTGGTTTTTGCTATCTCTTCCAATTCTTCTTGCATCCCGAAGGATTTGGCGATCTCGTTGAACTCGATGTCGCATTTATTGGACTTTTGGAAATCACCGTCGATGGTGATTGTGCCATATTCCCCGGGCAACTTAAGCTTCAAGTATGCGTAGTGCGGTACTGCCATGAATCTGGCGAACGCCGTTCGACCCAGAATGGCGTGGTACTGTGAGGGCCAATCGACTTCTTCGAAATCAAGAAACTCTAGCCTGTAATTACTTAGGTTGCCTAGCACCACCTCCAGGTTGATTGTTTCGAGTGGACGGATTGCTTTCCCTGGAACTATCCCGTGGAAGGATGTCTCTGATTCCGCGAGTCCGTCCAAATTCTTGTTCATGCGACGGAGCGTGTCTGCGTAGATGATGTTGATGCCGCTGTCCCCGTCCATGAAAACGCAAGCCAGCTCGTAGTTGCCAATTTGCGCCTGTATGACTAGTGCGGCGTGTCCTGGTCGATAGACTCGCGGAGGGTGGTCTTCCTTGGAGAAAGTTATTGGTTGATCCGCCATCTTCACGTACTCTGTTTCGTAGGTGGGGTCTGCACAGCCATGCATAATTGGCGTGTGTTTGTCTTCTGAACCTTGTGTGACGGATAGACCTTTTGTATCATGCCTAAGAGTCCCGCTGGGTTCGGCTATCCATTGGCTCCCTGGTTTGGGGCGGGTGGCGCAGGTAGCGCAGCTAGCACCGTGTTTTGGTTTCCTGCTGGGGGCAGGGCTTGCGGCTGTTGAAATCCTTGAGCTCCTTCTCCAGGGAGCTGCGGGTAGCCCTGATTAACTGCTGCTCTATTTTTCTTCGAGAAGGCCTCGTGGACATCAATGAACTTTCAGCAATCCTTGAGAAGGTGTTGTCGTGGGATAATCACGACAGACGTTACCGGGGGTAACTGATCTTGGGGCAAGACGACACAGGCGTTTGGGAGAGGGTTTAGCTCAGAGGAAAACATGATGCAACTCGATCTGGTAGCCGGCAATCAAAGTCGCCGAGTCTCCGATCTTGATATAATAACTCAACTCTGGGGTTACACTAGATGCTCGATATCAAGCGATATTGCTAGGGTTCTTAGATCTCAAACAACTACTCCTGGGGGTCGGTTTATAAAGCACCCGTACCCCCTGGCTTACCCTCCAAGGCGCACCCTGGATCCTATCCGGACACGGCGCACAAACCCTAACTTTCCTTTACCATAACCCACAATCCGGGTTACTGGGCCTACAAACTTGGGCCTTCCAAAAGTTTCTTTATCCTTAGCCGGATCCTGCACAGCGTCCTTTGGGCCGGGTTACTCCTTGGAGTTTGGCCTACCGGGTTATTATCCCTCCATCAGTAGTCCCCAGAATAGCCTGGGCTTCACGGATCCTTCCTTGAAGCGCTCGCTATTCCCTGCAAGGATATCAAACACACAAGTACATGGAGGCCGGGTCAGGGTGCCTTGATAGATAGCTAGGCCCTACTCCATGGTGGCCATATAGTAACCCGACTCTTCCCCAAATACCTAACTTACCTTTTCAGGTCTAAACCCCAAAAATGTCAAGATTCTATACTTGATAATTGACCCTGATATCACGGGATGGATCTCTTTCTCCTTTTCGTTCAGACACTTTGCTCAACATTTAAAGCGCATCTCGCAAAAAATCAAATAGATAGCCGTTCACTCCGCAACTCCCGGCTCCCGCTCGCTGAACCGGGCTTATCCACTAGCGCTATAAATAGGCTCCTTGGGGGTAACCCGAACCCTAACGGCTCATTTCCCCCCACTCTTCTTCCTTTCTCCCTCCGTGCTCATCCTCACCGAGCACCACCACGGAAATCCCGCGCGCATCACCGGAGCCCATTGGCCGGAGGCTACGCTCCGCCACAGCTCGCCCCGCGCCGCCGCCAAGATCCACCGGCAAATCTCCATCCGGCCCGTCAGGAACCGCAAAAGGACACCAGGCTTGCGCCATCTGCCTCCGCAAGGCTTCACTCAGATCTCCTCCAGTAAGCCTCTTGCATCCATTAATTTGTCCTTGCAATTTCTTGATTTCTCCTCAGATTAGATCCAAATCAACCCGCCAATGATTTCTCGGCCATGCCGAATTAGGTTGCTAGTATTCCTTCTAGCTCGCCCAATAGATAAGATATAGACTCCAATTCACTCTCCTACTACCCGCAATCATTAATTTCGCCACAAATCTGAAGATGGAATTTCCAATCTGGGCTCGAACCACTCAAAATTTCCGCCTTCGCCTCAATCACCCGGCTAATCCTCCCCTTTCCAGTTCCTTTTATTCGCACTAAGTGCCTGTGCAGCCATCCATCATCCTCAAAAACTCCTTCAACGCTTAGACCCCCATAATTTTTGCTATAATACTCGATACCCGGATAATACGCAATTTTCGTGCCTCGACATTACCCTGCCGATACTTGGCCGGCTCACAGCTTCCGTGTCTTATTCCTTTTATCCTTCTACCTTGTGCTTTGCAGGTCAACCACATGGCTCCCAAGAAGCAGGGAAAAACTCCGACTAAAGCCAAAGCCACCAACTCCATATCCGCCAACTGGGCGCGGTCTACGGTCACCAAGGCCAAGTTGGAGGAGCTGGTCGAGCTGGGAGTTCTTCCTCCTCAAGAGGATATCCAGTGGAGGGTGCCGGGCAAGGAGACCCGGCCTACCCCGACGAAAGACGAGGTAATCTGTTTCGTGGAACATGTGACCCGGGGCTTCCGTCCGCCGGGTCACCCTTTCTTCCGTGATGTCCTAAGCCATTACGGCCTTCGCGTTTTTGACATCGGGCCTAACTCTATATTAAATATTTCCCATTTCATCGTCCTTTCCGAGTCATACTTGTGCACTCCGCCAAGTATGGATCTTTTCGTTGAGCTTTTTCAATGCAAACCGTGCCGCGAAAGCGGTGACGGGGCGCTTCTCTCTTGCGGCGGGGTTTCCATCCAGCGCCGCAAGAATTCTCTGATGCCACCCCTCACTCTTAACTCCCATGTCAAGCACTGGCAGCTCTCATACTTTTACTGCCAAGACACCTCCCCACCCGGCCAAAAGAAACTGCCGGGTTACTCAGAGGGCCTTCTTGACATCTCCGAAAAATTTAGTGCCTTTGCCTCTGACTCGGACAGGGAGGCAATTCAACCTCTGTTAGCCAAAATCACCACTCTCACGGCCCAAGGTCTCATCGGGCTCAACCTGGTGAAGACTTGGGTCGACTTCCGGATTCAACCCAATTCCATCCGCACAAAGTTGATGTGCGAGTATTCGGGGCAATCTACAGACCCGCTCCGGTACTCTGACAACATCTTCGCGGCTGGCGACACTCATAAAACTATCAAGGGTTTTCTGACGGAAAAGCTTGAGGTAATCCGGAACATATCCGGATTAGAGCCCTTCACACTCGAGAACCCAGCCCCCAAGGTGAAAGCCCCATTTTGATGTCTTTACCTTTGCTCTTTCCACTCGATACAGTTGATAACCCTTGTACTGATACTTTTCAGGCTGATGATGATTTTTGGAAGATCAACACTTCTCCTAGCTCCGAAAGCCCAGAGGAGCAAGAAGAAGCCGTTAACTCGGACGAAGGTGCTCTCCGGATTTTATTTGGTTCCTTTAAACTCATCATAACCCCTTCATTTTCCAACTATAACTTTGATGATATCCAGAACAAGAAGATGACGAAGAAGAAGACACCGACGGCAAAGTAGAATCCACCAACGACGAGGAGGAATTGGAGCCGACAGTCAAAGTCGGATCGAAGAGAAAATCTCAAGAGGCCACCTCCAAGGTTTCATATCACCTCCTCGCATTCAATTCGTATTCCTTTAATGATATACATGAGCTACCTTGACGCTGTTCCACTGGCCATGCTTGAAGGAGTCACCCATGACCAAGCGCAGGTCAACTCGAAATCACCCGGGTGATGGTGCTCTTAACCCGGGTATTTCATCGACTCCGACTCGGCGGGCTGGTATTTACCCTATCCTTTCTCGGACGAAACATTCTCCTTGAACCATTCCCTTATGAAATCTTACTTGATACTTTCCAGCCTCTCCCGGGTCCAGCGACGGATTTCCTGCGGATTTCGCGGTGAATACCGGGTAAAATCCCTTTCCTGATGCTCTACCACGCTTCATCACCCTTTCCTGATTGTACACTAGCTGCTCACTCATAACATCTATAGGGCCACGGTCGTTACCAGCGACCAAGAGGATATGGAAACCGAGGGCCCGGGTAAGAGGAGCCCGGCTGATAAGACTACAGCCGCGTCTAGCGGCGAAGGACAAGCGTCGCCGATAAACCCGGACATACAAGAAGCCGAGTATCCGATTGCCTCCCATGCAAGCAAGAAGAACAGAGCCACAACCTTGGGTGCAGAAGAAGGAGCATCGGATTCCGACATACAAATGACCCGGGTGCCGCCTCCCACTAAGAAGAAAACTCCTTCTCGGAATTTCCAAGGCCCCGGGTCCTCTGATACGGGAAAAAACACTTTTGATCAATTGATGAACACTCTCCTCACTATGAAGACTTCGGAGAGCAAGATCTTGGAGCGCATGGCCGCAGAGCACCAGGTAATGACACTTGATATCTCGTAGTGCATACCTAGTCCCCAAGTTCCGAGCATGACTTGCTAAAGTTATGCTTGGTACTTTACGCAATATTCATCTTACCATAATATCCAACTGACACTTGTGTTCCTTGCTACTTACAGGCGCAGATAACCCGGTCTGATGAAATTTTACTCAAGACCGAACAACTTCTTCTTGCCGAGGTAAAGCGAAGGGAAACCCTTGAGGATGACATGAAAACTTTGAAGAAGGATGTTTCTAAATACAAGAAGAAGTGCAATACCGCTCAGACCGCATTGAAGAAACTATCGGACCAGGTCGCCGATACTTATCAGATCTTGCTTAGTAAGTTTTTGCTGCCGATTGGCTTCATGTCTTTGCTTTATTATATGATACTCGGGATTACTGATACGTTCTTTCTTTTGTTTCAACTGTAGGTGCCAACCTTGCGGCCCCAGAAGAGGATGCCATTGTCAAGGCTAGAACCCTAAAGACCGTGCTCCGGACTTTCTTTGCCGGCACAAAATTTATACTGGATGCCGTGAAGTGGCCTACGGAGGTATATCCGGGTGAAGAAAATCTCATTCAAGCCTGCTCCATTGTGCCTGGCTGGATTGAAATCTGGAAACGCTCGTCATGCCGGATCGGTATGACCCGGGCCTTTACCCTGGCCAAGGCTTTCTTTCCGAAGCTTGACCCGGCAAAGGTAATATCCGGGTTTCCAGAATTCAAGGCGGACGGTTCCAAATTTACACCCAAGGATTTCAAGGCCATACAGTCCGCAGTGCGTCCCTCGGCTACCACTTTAGCCGATAGTTTGGATCTAAACACGATTATGAGTGCATACGACGCTGAAGGCAAAATTGTTACGGAGGAAGCACCCCCGCCCTTTGATATCTTGGAGAAGTGGGTTGCTAACTCGGCCAGGAAGAGGGAGGCAACTGCGAAGAGAGAGGCCGAGTTGGGATCAGGGCCGTCTGCCTCTATACCAGCTGTCCCTCCACCTGTCCGCCCTGGTGCGGTGAGTCCGGGTAATGCTGCCGGGAAAGCTAAGCAACAAGCCCAGGACCAAGACCCGGAAGTCGGTACTCAGGAGGCCGAATAGGGCAATGCAATCATAATACCTTGATCACGTGATGCTTTGTATTCAAACTAGTATGCTTTTGATGGTGCGCCTGTGCACCCCTGATACTGATGTCGTAATTTGTAACGTACTTTTAGTCCGTGATATACTTTGCGGCTTTCCTGACCTTTTGATAATCGTGCTACTTGTCTATTCTTTGAACTTGTTCTCGATACCCGACTCTCTTTTTGGCTCCCTTCGTAAGACTCGGTTTTCCGAGTATCACGGGTTTTGATAAGTGGACTTTTCTTTAAGTCCCCAAGACTCGGATGGTAGGGTCTTTCGAACTTCGATAGCCAAGTAGTTTGTTTCTGTTTCGAAGTCCCCAGTCCCCATGGCCCAAAGTCCGAGTCATGCGGGTGTGGCCTTTCTCAGAGAACAAATTGTTTTTTACCGAGTTGACGACCTATAGCCATTCCGTGTAGGTACTGAAGTTATGCTTGATAGTCATTGAGTTTCCGGCTATTAGCCTTTTACTCTGCATAAACTTGTGGTTTAGATGACCCTTTTGACTATCTTGTACTGTAAGCCGGCTTTCGCGTGGATACCATGTTGTTACATCTATACGAAAACAGGGTCAGACAAGTCCCATTGGGCTTCATGGCTGATTGTAATCGTAAGCGAACAAATCATGCCACTTTAGTGCGAGTCACATCGAGCTTAAGTAAGAAAAGTCAAGAAAATTTGGCTCCTTTGTCCAGTTATAAGATTGCAGCCGTACTCGTTTGCGAATAATCGGCCCTTATAACTTATAGGCATCAAGGCCGGGTCTTTTGGGTTTGTGGCTGGGCTACTTGAGCAACCAGCCCCCGAGACCTATATATACTCAACGTTCTTAATGATACTAAAGTATTGATGTCACATGGATACTACTTACTTGTAATCAGGCTGTAACGATATAGGACTTGATAACCATCTCTTTATTGATGCGAGAAAGTTTGGATCAGCGGTCCGCCTCATTAAAAACCTTCCAGTCCCCTTAGGTACCCTGGGTAGGAAAAGAGCGCGTCTGAAACCTGCTGCCCGTTATATTGTTTAGTTCTTCATGGGCACCGGTCCCGGGCTGGCGTGACCGACGCACATTCTCCACATGTTGGACTTTTTCATGATGAGTACCGGGTTTACTAGCCAACCCGGGTGAGGTGTTTCCATGACGTGGCTGGTTGTGAGCGGCCGTGCAGTTTCTTCTTTTATAGCGGATTGTTTGGGGGAGTCATCCTCGATAAAAGCCACCATTTTAGCATCTTGTGCTACCTTGGACTTTGCTCTTTCGCCTTCAGTGCTCGGCCTTTTTGATGTGGTTCTGTCCTCCGGGTCTGCTTGAGACCGGTAGTGCCTGAGTTCTTCTTTTCTACAGGCCTGCTCGGCCATTGCTGCGTCTCCTTCATCGCATTCAGCTGCTATGTCTCGATTTCCATGTATGGTAATGGTCTTCTTGGGACCCGGGATTTTTAGCTGTAGATACACGTAACATGGCCTAGCCATGAATTTGGCGTAAGCCGGCCTTCCGAATAACGCGTGATAAGGGCTGCGCAATTTGACTATCTCAAAGGTGAGCCACTCAACTCGATAGTTATCCTTTGACTCCCCAAAAGCTACCTCCAATGCGATTTTTCCCTCGGGGCACGCTGAATGACCCGGCACTATCCCATGAAAAATTGTTGAGCTTTTTTTGTAGCTGAGACTCCTTGAGGCCCATGCGTAGGAAGGTTTCCCAATACAGTATATTGATGCTGCTTCCACCATCCATCAAAACCTTTTTCAGCTCATACCCATTGACCTGCGGTGCGACTACCAATGCCAAGACTCCCGGGTGTTCCACTCTTTCTGGGTGATCCCTTCTGCTCCATGTTACCTCCTGTTCTGACCATCTCAAGTATCTCGGGACAGCTGACGAAACTGAGTTGACCGCTTGCTTCAGTATCTTTTTGTCCTTGTTAGAGCCTCCTGTGGTATGCACGTGATATTGACCCAATTGTTTGGGGTTAGCCTGGAAACCTCCTGCCCCCCTTGGTTATTACCTTGATTTCCAGCCGCCGGGTTACCAGCTGGGGGTGGGCCGTTGCCCGGGTTTCCCCCTGGACCCGGTCCTCCTCCCCGTCCTGCACCTCGCATAGCTCTGTTTACTTCCTCATTTTTCCATCTTTGTAAGTCGGCGCACTGCTCCAAGGAGTGGTTAGCTGGCCTGCAGTTCCTGCTGTGCTTCGGGCATGCCATCCTGAATATGTCCCAATTGTTACCCGGCCTTGGTGGTCCTTGATAGTTTCCTCCATTGTGATTACCTCCGTTGAAATTTCCTTCTGCTCTGGGTCTCGAAGACCCGACTTCTATGTTGGCGACAAACTCGGAGCCTCCTTCAAACGGGCGCTTGTTCTGGCTATTTCCGTTATTACCCGGTGCTGATCCATTGCCGGTTCTTCCGTTATTACTTGTGTTTGCTTTTACCTTCTTGTCATTAACTTCCTCTTCTGTAGTATCTGTCGCAGCGTGTTTGTTGCACGCATCCATCAATTCTCCCATTGTAACTTCCGACGCATTTCGACTAGATTTCATGCGAGTTAACTTTTGCACTAAAGGTATATACTTGCATGTTTTTGCCATGGCTTGTAGTGCATCCTTGGGCTGAATGTCCGTGGACGAGTGAAGTATCTCCATAACCCGGCGCACCCAACTGCGTGCCGACTCTCCCTTCTTCTGGACGCATCGCTCTAGATCATCAATAGTGAACAATTTTCTGCACGTCCCATGAAAGTGCTTGACAAACGCGGTCTTCAGTTCCTCCCAGGACTTGATCGATCCTTCTGGCAAGTTGGTGAACCACAACTTTGCTGCTCCTTCTGACATCATTAAGTACATGAACTTGGCTTGGAGATTCTCAGATGCGTTGCGAATTGACATTGCCATCTCATAACTGCTTAGCCATGTTTCTGGATCCATAGTTGGCTCGTAATTCACTACTTTCCCTGGCTCTTTGAATTTTTCCGGGTAAGGTTCAGCTCTGATATTGTCCGAGAGACACTTGGGTCCCGCAAGAACGGTCGAGGCCGGCCTTGCTCTAGAAACGTGTGATACAGCGGGGGGGCGCGGCTGGGCGCGGCGCTGCGGGAACTCCATGTGCTGCAGACCCGGCCGCGGCTCTCCGAGCCCTGGAACTGTCCACAACAGCCTGTGCTGCTGATGCTGCCTGAACGCGGGGAGGAGGCGGCATTTGCTGCTGCTCTTCCCTCCGCCGTGCTGAACTTGCTTGGATATTCCCTTGTTGTTGACTGACGTATGGCGTCCCGTGCATCCCGCTTCTATGATCCGGATAATTGGCTTGCTGTGCCACCGCAGTGTGCAACAGGTCGATGGCTTGCCGGGTCTTCTCTGCATGGGGCGACTCTCCCACAGGGATTTGATTTAACGCGAGTGTCGCCGCATACACATTGTCCATGGGATTATTGTAGTGACCGGCTGGTGTGCGAAATCGTGATGGTGGCGGTGGTGGTAGATCGCTGCCGGTTGTGACTCTAGTCTGTGGTGGGAGTAACCCGGCCCGCTCATTTGCCGTATGTGTCCCCGCTGTTGCCGGTTGGGGTGCGGTTCCCTGGTTCACCACTGGTATCGGCTGATCCTGAGGTGTGATAAATAAAGTAGCCGAATTAATAACCCCGCCCGTTGCTGGTAACCTAGTTTGATGCCTTTGATGTACTCTAGATGTTTCCTCCCGGAGCCGAGTTTCCAGCGCATCCAGCTCGCGCTGCCGCGTGGCCATCCCTTGCCTTTCTGCCTCTACTTGCCTTCTTTGCTGTTCCAGCGCATGACGAGCCACATCCAGGTCCCTGACACGTTCTGCTGCGTTTTCTGGAGTGATAACCGTTGCAAGAACCGTGGGGTCTAGAATCAGATTATTATCGAATAAGGCCGGGTGGCGCGGGTTCGAAGGACCCGCCCCTGGTGTCCGGTTTCCCAGGAATCCGAACGTATTTGCGTGCAACTCCTCGTCTGCTGCGCGGCTGGTCACTGATGCCGACTCTCCATCAACCCGGGCCAGAACCGGGTCTCCGTTAGCCGCGTCCTGCTGCTGGGCCAATGCCTGAGCCGCCCCGACTGCTGCTGCGGTTGCGTTCTCTTGGTTGAGATTGGCCGCGGGAGCCGTGTAGACCGCAACTCGGCGTATGATACTCGGTGTAAATTCATGCTGTTCTTCTCCGGCGTTATTCTCCTTGTACCAGTTCTCCAGCAGATCCAGGATAGACTCGGTATCGTCCTCTCTCTCGACCCGGTCGCGCGGGGTCCATGCCGGCTCCTCCGGCTGTTCCCACTTCGCGATGGGTTCTTCCGCCGGATATGTCGTTCCGATCGATTCTTCATCATCCGATCGGATAGAAGTGGCTCCCCCTGACACAGAATCAGATCCAAAATTGTCAGGGATCGAACCGGAAGTACATACCATACCAATGAAGACGTTGATCCGGCCGATTGTCACGACAGATCCGGATTCGAGGTAATCCGATTCTGGCCCCCAGCCGGAATCGTCCACCGTCTTTTCTCCTTTGTGGTCGATGTAGATCTCGCCGACGACGAGATTCTCCATGTTCTTTCGAGCTTCTCCCGTGATGTAAACACCTTTGGACGCAGGCCCCACGGTGGGCGCCAACTGTCGTGGGATAATCACGGCAGACGTTACCGAGGGTAACTGATCTTGGGGCAAGACGACACAGGCGTTTGGGAGAGGGTTTAGCTCAGAGGAAAACATGATGCAACTCGATCTGGTAGCCGGCAATCAAAGTCGCCGAGTCTCCGATCTTGATATAATAACTCAACTCTGGGGTTACACTAGATGCTCGATATCAAGCGATATTGCTAGGGTTCTTAGATCTCAAACAACTACTCCTGGGGGTCGGTTTATAAAGCACCCGTACCCCCTGGCTTATCCTCCAAGGCGCACCCTGGATCCTATCCGGACACGGCGCACAAACCCTAACTTTCCTTTACCATAACCCACAATCCGGGTTACTGGGCCTACAAACTTGGGCCTTCCAAAAGTTTCTTTATCCTTATCCGGATCCTGCACAGCGTCCTTTGGGCCGGGTTAATCCTTGGAGTTTGGCCTACCGGGTTATTATCCCTCCATCAGGTGTGTTGCCTTAGTTTTGCTGTTGCGCTTATCTGTAAATAGATGTATCGTGCAATAACCGTCGAGGTCCTCCTCGGGGGTTTTGTCCTCTGGCTTTGGCTTCCACTCGCGTTTTCCACGATATCCACTGTCGCGGTTTCTTGTGAACTCCGCTGCCACCAATTCTTCTCGATCATCGTGGTCATAATTCTTTCTTCTTTTCTTTCGACCATGGAGATCGTCATCACGTGCTGGTGATGAGTCTTTCTTATTGTGCACCGCGTCTTCGCCGTTTGCCCATCTGTCGGCTATGGCCATCAGTTCTCCCATGGTTTTGGGTGCGAGTCGTCCTAGTTCTTCCCTGAAAGAGGTTCGCCGCGCTCCTTTGGCAAATGCTTCAACCGCGACTTCTTCTGATATATTTCCCGCTGTGTTCCAGAGTGTGGTCCATCGCTGAATATATTCGCGAGTAGACTCGCCACTTTTCTGCATGCAAGCTCGTAGCTCCTCGATGGTCGCCGGTCTTTTATATGTCGCTTGGAAATTTTTGCAGAAATCGAGGTTTAGATCGTCCCAAGATTTGTAGAATGCCCTCGGACTTCCTTCGATCCAGCTGCGCGCAGCGCCAACTAGGTGTAAATAGAGGTATTGCATAGTCGTGTTTTTGTTCCCACGTTGGCATTTTACTGCCGTGAGGTAATCTGACAACCAGGTCTGAGGCTCTTGCGAACCATCGTATTTCTGCACTTCCGTGGATAGCTTAAATCTCTTGGGTAGCGGCGCCTCGCGGATGCTGCGGATGCTGCGCGGTTTATAGCCGCCCGACCCTTATCAATCTTGAGCTGGGCGATGTCTGATCGCGCGTTGTATCCGGGTTTGTCGCGATTGACGTCTCCTCTCGGCTCCTTGCTGCGATGTCGCGAGCGGCTGCAGTCTCGATCTCTTCGCGGGTTGCGATCTCGATCCCTCCGCGGGCTGCGATCTCGATCTCTTCGCGGGCTGCGGCTACGTTCTCGATCCCTCGGGATGCTATCGCTGCCACTCGGGCTATCTCCACGTCGTCGAGCTTCTTTCCCTCGTGCGCGACGAGGCGATTTTTCTTCGCCAGGTGATGTGCCCCTGTGTCCACGGGGCGTTTCCTTGTCCTTCTGAGCGGTTGCTTTCCTGCGATCGTAGGAGGCGAGTTTTGCGGCTGCCATGCCTAATCCTTTCTGCACTTGCTTGTATTGTTCCGCGTAGGGGTTGTTTTCCCCTGGTTCATTTATCTGCATGTAGGTGGCTGCGGCTAGCACCGCGGCTGCGGGAGTTTGCGGATGGATGTTTCCATCCTCGTCGACGCGCATAAGTGATTTGCTGATTCCGCTCAAGGACTCACCGTCCATGGTCGCGGTTTTTGAGACGTATCCTTTCTTCGGAGGGCGGTTCCCGACAGAAGGTGTCATGGATAATGCGGCCCGGCGCTCGCTTGACGCATCCGCTAGTTTCTTTCGCTCGGCTAGGTCTATCCGAGCTTCCTTTATTGCAGTAGCCGCTCTCACTAGATGATAGTGGTAGGCGGTCATGTCCTCGTGAGGAGCTCCTTGTTCCAGTGGTGTGCTTGTGCGGATGGCCTCCTTTGCCCGATTCCAAGCAGCTCGAGAGACGCTGATGGTAGTGCGCTCCTTTACGCTGTTTTCAGTTTCTTCGGCTGGAGCTCCTGACCCTGCCATGCAGACCTAAGCCAGATATGGCTCGCGAGTCCTAGGCACAGTTAGGCAGGTTTTCCTGACCCGAGAAGGTTCCTCTGTAGAGAGGGTATGGAAGTTTCCTGTGTTAAGGCGGACGGATTCGCCGCTTTTTGCCAAATCACGATCCGTGTAGCGAGGCCGTGAGTCGACAGCTTCCGGGCCAGAGATTGACCCAGATTCCGATCCTTCGAGATCGATTTTTTTGGGGAAGCGCAGAATTCCGTCTTTGTTGGTGTAGAACTGGAAGCTTCCGAACGTCAGCGTGATGCTCTTCTCCAAGTCGCTAAATACCGGGCGTGATTCCGACGAGTTAGGGGCGACGATGACCGACCCGATTCGGATCGGATTGGTTGAAGTCGAAGTCCTGGGGTACCAGCGTGATTTGGTTGTCGATGAAGCCAAAGATGCCGGAGGTCCAGCGCCCGCCGTTCCCACAGACGGCGCCAATTGTCGAATCTACATCTCAACAAGTCCCTCGGGTGAACCCATAGGGTTTCGATTAGGAGAACGTGTAGGCGCTGGTGACAATCGTCGGCTAGACAGGGGGCACGATTTACCCAGGTTCAGGGCCCTCACAGAGGTAAAACCCTTACTCCTGCCTTTGTCGATCTGTATTAACGAGTAGATCGGTTACAATGGGGGGTTGCTGAAGTCGAGAGTATGATCTCGATCTCAAGGCTTGGTGATGCGGTATTGCTTGGTCCCTCTCCTGTGGTTCTCCTGGCCTTATATAGGTGGTCAGGTCTCAAACCGTACCCGGAGAGACTCAAACCCTAACCTAGAGTCGGTTACAAGTTTCCTAACTTGACCCGCAAGGCTTTGAGGGTGGGCTTCAATTGGGCCTTCTAGAGTGATCCATGACGCCTCCTTTAGAGCTTGGGCCGTGGTCCTGAGACCGGGTATGCTCACCCGACAGGCCGAGGATCCATCCCTTCGTCACCTACCCTCACTGTACCCACGCCATAGCGCAGATAATCATGTTCCTTGTAAGTTGAACCGCACGCCTCTACGGCTGCGGGATACGCGGGATCTCGTCAGAACGGCTCCATTGACTTTGTGCCCGAGTAGGATTGCTGCCCATCTACTCGAACCACCCGATCTCTACTCGGATGATTCCAATCTCCCTCCTTATTGTAACATCCCAAATTTTGCTACAATAGGGTGTGTGGTGTTGTTCATATCATACATGCATGAAACCACAAATTCAAACCATATTGAAACAATTTAAATTGTGAATTTAAATGGTTTAAGAAAATACCACAAATAGTACTTATTTTGGTTCCCAAAATTTTGTGTTGGAAAATATTTCAAATACCCCAAAGAAACACATGGTTTTGTTGGAAATTTTATAAGCTTTCCAAAAGTTATGTTAGTGCAATTTTTGCATCACAAAAAGGCCCTCAAAATCTATTTTGGTTCTGTTTTAAAGTCCAAAAGGACCTCTTTGAAAATCCCCAGCTTTTTCCAGGGGGTTATCCGTGAAGTGTTTCTTTTAACGTTTCTTCCCTGTCGCCAGCCAGGAGGACAACCCGCCGCCGCCCTCCACCTCCTTCTTACCTCCTGGACGACGTGGAGGCCCAGAAGACCTCAAGGAGACGTCCGAATCGAGCAGAGCACAGAACCCCCTCGAGCTCCCTCCTCTCTCCCTCTGCTTCTCTCTCCCTGCACCGAACCCTAACCCTAACAGTAGCCGACGGGCCACCGGTCGCCGCCGTCTCTATCGACCGCCTGGAGCCACACCGTGACGCCCTGAAGCTCCGCCGTTGTCTCCTGAACCTCCTGGACGAACCCCGCTTGCCGGGAGTGCCCGAGCCGCCGAAATTTCTCGTCGCCGTCCGCCATGGCCGCCGGCTTCCTCTGCTCCTCGCCGTCGATTCCGGCCCTCCCTCACCTTCTCGTCGACCCCATCGTGCTCCCCTCGATGCGGTGAGCCTCCCGGTACTCCCCTCCATCTCCCTCCCCTTCGGTAACTCTCCGTGCTCATGCTCCCGCCGGCCTCCGCCGCGCCATGGTCGCCGGCGAGCTTTTCCGGTGACCATTTGGTCACCCAGCACCACCTACACGTTCCCCTCAAGCTTCTGCACCTTCCCATAGCCTTCAATTTGAGAATCATCGACGAATTTCGTCGAATTTGAAGTTCATCCGTGAGAATAGAGCACTGTGATGTCACAGTGACATCACAGTGATGTCATATTTCTACTGTTTAATAATTCCATAAAATGAGTTAATTTGGTAAATTGAATAACCAATAAAATATTAACCAGAAAAATAAAGTAAAAGTATGGTTTTGTTCAGAAAATTATTCTCTACCCAAATATGTCATTTTCAATCATGTTTGAGAAGGTTGATTTTTAAACATTATTTAATGTTGTTTAATTCATCTAAAATAAAAAATAAGTTTTTATTCAATAAAATTAGAAAAATAAAAGTTATATACCAAAATGCTCAAAATGACAAATGCAACATGTCTATGATGTTTTCAACCCCATTTGAGCTTTTAAAATTGTACTCACTTCCAGAATTGCCCGAAGTACCCCTCCGGGGCCTGTTTCGGGCTGATTTCAGTAAAAGTGCATAATTGCCATACGAACCCTAGCAACCCAACGATCATGTTCAAGGCTTTAATTTAAGTGCATTAATTTGCTCATAAATACATATTGCGCATTGCATCGATGCTATGTGTTGATTGTTATTCTTCTTTTCGGTGTTGTTTCCCCCTCGGTAGAACGTGACTCCGAAGAGAAGGCCAGCAATTACAAATGGTGAATACTTGATCTTAACCGACAAGTCAATCACTTATTCCTGAAGATCTTTATCTGATTTTCTTAACCAAGGCAAGCATAACCTCTTATATGCTCATATATGTTTTCCAACAACATTTGATTCTCGTACTTTGCATTCGATTCTAAAGTATTTGATGCTAGTAGATATAGTTCACCTATATACTGCATTGGCACAATGTCCTGATCCACTGCTCCTAGCCGCCATAGATTTGCTTGTGCGCATCGCCAGAGCCTCATATCTGCTTTGCTTAATCATACCTGTTTGTTTTACCTCTGTTCCATCCGGTTGATGAATCAGAGCTGCGATAAACTAGTATGATATGATGACGTGGTGAGATGAGCATTGTGTGGTTAACATGACTAAGGCTTGGATGGGAGGCCACTTGGGAAGTGGTTGTTTGTCATGTACTTTCCAACCCTAGGATTAAGGTCTCGCCGCGGAAACCAAGACTGAGCGTGCAACCACACGCGGGGCCTAACAGACCGCGCTCGACTAACTAACTTGTTTGGTTCTATCCGTGAGTCACGTAGTTTGGGATTTCCATCTGCGTGTGAGTCAAAAACCTTTTGGAGGTGTTTAGGGCGTGACCGAGACACGTGATGGACGTACACGGATCTTGATACCGACTCACAGAACAGGTGCCGTCAGGAGGTGGCCAACTCCCTGTTGACGCGGTGGCCCTGTTTGGGTTGACTCATGGATAGGGCTCGACAAGGTAAAGGTCGTGGCCAACCACCCTCTGCCGCGCTCCCAAGGAGCGTACATGTGGCGTTAAGAGTCGGATGGTACGTGTGGGTAAAGTGTACCACCCTGCAGGGATAAATCTTTCGGAAAGCCGTGTCCACGGTTAAGGACGACTTGGTGAATGTCGTGTGGCCATAGATAACTTGAACGTGACGTAAAAGATGTTGACAATGATTGAAGGGTGCCTCCTCGGAGATGCCGAGAGGGTGATCCTTGTAGCATGTGAGATGCTAGGAACTGATGTTGGTGGTTCAAAATGATGATGATCACAGTAGTGAGTTTCTCATCTGTTTTGAAAACCTTCTATGAGACGTGCTATTCCTCCTCGATTTGGAAAATAAAGATTGCTTTACGCAAATCAACCTTCATAAAACCCTTTATGAAACCAGCAGATATATAATAGGTTAACTAAGTCTTGTTGAGTACCTTCCGTACTCAGGTTTGCTTAAATTTGGTTCAGGTGAAGATCTCACATTGGTGGTGATTCAACGTGGACATTGACGAGTAGTTTAGGGTTCCCAGGTAGCAGCCTGGAATCTATGGGCTGGAACGTCGCCTTATGTTGCAGCCTCTTAGGCCTTTTTGGTTCTTGTTGATTATCAACATAATTTGCCTTCCATTGTCTGATGTAATGTTGGGTCGTTTGACCTCTGATTGTAAGCTATACTCTGGTAACACCTGTTTATTAAAGTTTCATGTGTACAGTCACTACAAGAAAACCGGTCTCTTGCAACGAAATCTATAGCTACGGTTTTTTTTCGTTGCGATATAATCACAAATTACGACGAAGGAACAGGTTGTGGTGATAGGGCACTCATATTTCCACGAATCTTTTTGGTCGCGATAAATTATCATTTTGTTGCGGTAGAGGCCTCCCATTGCCACGATTTGTAATGATGTTGGAATACAAGCGCGTTTTTGCGACAGAGTATTTTCGTTGCGCGAGGAACTACTTTTGTTGCCTTAGAGACATGGTATTCCAACAAAATAAGCATTCGTGGTGATATTCAGTCATATATTGCAACATCTGTATTTATGTTGCGGTAGTTACAAATATTGTTGCAAAAAATAGCTAACTATTGCAACCAAATTTTTCGTGTGGCAATATCATATGTTTTTCGCCTCAATTTTATCCTGCGGCAATACCTATTGTTTACTGCGACAATTTGGGTCGTATGGTAATAGGTTAAACGTAAAGCAATAATCACGCTACTGTTGCAAAAATGAACAAGTTATTTTGCAACGATCATTCATAGACTAGCTTAACGGGCCTCATGGGCCGTGCCCTTGATCACTATTGCAATTTTCTTAGGACTACAATTCATTTTTGGTCCAGTATCTCATTTTGGTGAGCACATTATTTTTTAAAATATTGTTTGCAACTGAATTTCTGCAGCACTTAGCATTTTACTAATGTTGGAACAAGTGACAATACTTAATAATCAATCAAGAACTCATATAAGATGCAATTTCACTAGTACATTTAGCATAGAAATTCAAAATTTCTAAACACCGAAACTTTGGAATATTTAAACTAAAATTATGTTATTACACGATCTTTCATCCATGCATGTTCATGGCAAAACATTTAAGCCAAACAGTGCAGAGACAGCCTACACAAAGAATCCATGGTCATCATCCAATTCATCTTGTACCAAGTGAGCAACATAACCATCATTTATGTAAGCCTCATCATCATCTGTATCAGCATCATATTCGACTTGGACTTCGTCAAACTCAGCAGGTCTTAAATTATTTATGACTGAAACATCAACGTTGGTTCCTTCATCATCATTTCTGCACCAACTAGTCATCTCGTCAGGTACAGTAAATTCTGGAACTGTAATTCCTGCATCAACAACATCCTGTACATCTGCATCACCACGCTCATCTCCTTCTGCAAGATCATCAAGGTCTGCACCATTTAAAACCGAAGGAGATAACAAATTGCGTGGATTCATTTTTATAGCACTTGCCCAATTAGGGCTCTTCACATCTCTCACGTAGAAAACCTGTGCAGCTTGGATGCCTAGAATGTAAGGGTCTTCCGTGAATCGGTGTACACTAGTGTTAAGGTCAATAATTCCATATTTGTCCCTCTTATACCCCTTACTCTGATTTCTATTGGCAGAAGGCACGTCGAACCAGTCGCACTGCAATAGAACAACCTCCTTATCAGGAGGAAAGTCAAGAAATATGATTTTCTTTATCACCCCATAATAATCAGTACTGCCGGTGCTTTCTTGCGCGTTGACTACGACGCTACTATTTTGGGTATTCAAGTCATGCTCTATTTAGGTATTACAAAAGTAATATCCATTCAGTACTGTACGATTGAACACACGAGCAATTTGATCAGGCCCTTTAGCTAGTGTATACAACAGACTGTTGACCTTCCCATCTTTATGGAGTTGTGTGATCTGTTTCATGGAATAGAATATGTGTGAGTGTACTGTACACCATTGTTTTTTTATTACGAGAAACATTTATGAAAATGCTGAAGTAACTTACCCGTCTTTCGAGCCAGCCAACAAAATCTTCCTTGTGTTTCTTTTTAGGACTAGTACAATTGTTCTTTTTGAGCTCGTCAATATGTTCCCTTCAAAAAGAAATGATATATGGTTACTTCATAACCAAAGTATTAATGCATATCATGATATGGAACAAATACATAAGTATCCTTACTAAATCCATGGCTCGGTTTCCTCGCAGTTTGTTATTATGTAGTGCCTCATTTGATTAAGAGCTTCCAAAGACAGTGATTCACGGGCAAAACCTTTCTTGGAGTAATCAACTGCACTCATTATGCTAATCCCTGTTGGTGCTTCATCTGTAGCTCCATCTGCATGATGTTCAGACTGACTTATTTTTGTAGGCGAGCCTTGAACGAATCGACTGCAGAACGTCATGCACTCTTCAAGTATGTACCCCTCTGCAATTGAACCTTCTGGATGAGCCTTGTTACGTACATATCCCTTCAACGTACGCAGGTATCTCTCAACCGGATACATCCATCTATACTGTACAGGCCCTGCCAACCATGCTTCTTGAGCTAGATGAATTGGGAGATGCATTATAATATCAAAGAAAGATGGTGGATAGATCATCTCTAGCTGACATAGAATTTCTGGAATTTGGTCAGCCAAATTCAGCAGATCTTCATCCCTTAACTCCTTGGAGCATAAATCAGAAAAGAATTTACTGAGCTGAAGCAATGGGGTAAGGACATTCTCTGGCAGAAGCTTGCGCAACGCAATAGGAAGAAGTTTCTGTAATATAACATGGCAGTCATGAGTTTTGAGTCCACTAAACTTGCACTGCTCGAGGACCACACATCGCTTAATGTGGGACGCATAGCCATCAGGCATCCGTATGCTCTGCAGAAACCTGAGGAGCATTATCTTCTCTTCCTTTTTTAAAGCATACACGCCTTTCTTGATTGTGTACTTATCCTTACCGGCGGGCTTTGAATGCTGATCCTCCCTAATTTTCAACAACTCGAAATCAAAGCGAGCCTTCATAGCATCCTTTGTTTTCCCATCCATCTCAAGCAAAGTACCCAGAATGCTCTCACAAATGTTCTTCTCGATGTGCATAACATCCAAATTGTGCCTCACGAGCAAGTGCTTCCAATACGGGAGCTGGAAGAACACACTTTTCTTCCGCCAATTGTGCCAGGGATTAGTTTCCGGTCGCTTTCTCTTATTTGACCGCCCAAATGGTTCATGTTGAATGCTATCAAACTCCTCTAGAACTTCACTGCCTGTAAGTGGCACCGGGGCTTCTCTATTTTCTGCCTTGTTGTTGAACATAACCTTGTTTTGACGCCATTTGTCTTTTTCCGTAGAAAACGTCGGTGTCCCATGTAGCAATGCTTTCTACCAAACTGGAGCCATAAAAAGTCTGTATGCTTGTGGCAGTAAGGGCATGCTAGCTTGCCTTTTGTGCTCCAACCACTCAGCATTGCATAAGCAGGGTAGTCATTGATGGTCCACAACACGCATGCAAACAACATGAAATTTTCTTTAGTTGCAGCATCATATGCTTCAACACCATCCTCCCATAGAACTAACATCTCATCAATCAAAGGCTGCAAGTACACATCAATGTTATTTCCTGCTGACTTTGGTCCTGGAATAATCATTGACATTATCCAGTTCTCTTGTTTCATACACATCCATGGTGGCAAGTTATATGGGATCAGAATGACAGGCCATGTAGTGTGTGATATACTCATGAGCCCAAAGGGGTTGAATCCATCTGAAGCAAGGCCAAGCCGAACAGTGCGAGCATCTTTTGCGAATTCTTTCTGACTATATTTATCATCAAGGCTTTTCCAGGCCTTCGAATCTGCAGGATGCCTCATTATGCCATCATCTTTACGTTTCTCCTTATGCCATTTCATATCAGTTGACATATCTTCTGTCATGTATAGCCTTTGCAGTCTTTGAATGAGTGGGAAATACCATCAGCTTTGTCTACGGTTGGACTAGATTTCCATCGAGACGTATGACAGACAGGGCATTCTTGGGCATCAGCATACTCATTACGGAATAGCACAGAATCATTATAGCACGCGTGTATCTTCTTGTAATCCAGTCCAAACTCTCGAATGACCTTCCTTACTTGTGCGAGATTAGTAGGAATGAAGTGACCCTTTGGTAGCACCTCCGTGAACATCCGCAGCATTAAGTCACATGCTCTGTTGGTCATCCCAGACACGCACTTGATTTGGTAAAGCTTCACAATGAAAGATATCTTTGTGACCTCCTCACAACCTGGATACAACGATGTTTTTCCCTCTTCCAATAGTTTGTAGAACGCCTTTGCAGATGCATTTGGCTCCTGTTTAATTCCAACACCATCTGCAGCGTCTTTGCAGATGCATTTGGCTCCTGTTTCCCTCTTCCCACTTTTGTGAACCTTATGAGAGTTTGGAGCATGTCACATATCCCTTCACCACCATCTGCAGCGTCTTCATCATCAAAATCTTCAGCCATGTTGTCCTCCTCGGGTTCACCATGGAATACCCAATTTTGTAGGACGGATCCATCCCATTCTTAAGCAAGTGCATATGGACCTCCTTTTTAGTTTTATGAGCATTATTCAGACATTTCGTACACGGGCAAAAGATTCTTGCATCTGGTTGAGCACCATCAAAACTAAATTTCAAGAAACTCTCGATGCCACTTTGCCACTCCACAGAATCTCTATCCTTCTCCATCCAGCTCTTGTCTTGTGACATTTTGCGTTATCTCCGTTTAGCCGGTCTTGTAAAAAAAATGAGCAGCATTAGTTCACACGTAAGTATTTTGAAACAACACATACATCAGAGAGAAAGGCATAATGGTCTTTCAAGTCAGTAAGAATTGCAAGGGATTACATTATGTCGTGGTGGTATCACGGCAGATGCCATGGGATGGCTAATGTGTTGGGGCCGATGGACGCTGGAGGTGATCGGGGAGGGATCACACGACGAGTAGTCGCGTGTAGGATGTCTCAAGCACTGCAAACAACTTGATCTTACCCAGGTTCAGGGCCCTCGTGTGGAGGTAACACCCCTACTCCTGCCTTTTCTCTCTATATGTGTGTAACCGAGTAGCCACAGTACAAATCAGGCCTTCAGCCGAGTAGCCACTCTATCTCTCTAGTTCTCTCTGTGTGAAGTGAAGCAACGTTCTAGATCACAAGGCAACGTCCCTCGCGCAGGAGGGGGCAGGGCACCTTATATACTGGTGCCCAGCCGAATAGAATAAGACTAAAAGGTACGACTGATGGGACAGGCGCACTGCAGAACAGAGCACGCCTCCGGCTTCTCGCTGACGCGGGCGCCGTAGTCGTCGCGCCGTTCGGAGATGGGACCTGTCCACCTTGTCAGTGAGATAGGGTAGGCCCCTAGCCCTATCCTGTCCCCTCTGTCAGTGACAGGACTTGATAGGCGCCTACCGCACTGTAGCCACGCCGTAGCGCGGATAATCACGCGCTCCGTAAGTTGAACCGCACGCCGGTACGGACGCAGGATACGCGGGGTCCCTTGTCAGAATGGCTCCATTGACTTCTGGCCCGAGTAGGAAAGCACTCCCTCTACTCGGACCAACTTCTCTACTTAGACGAACATAACTTGCTTGATTTCTCCTCTTGGCCATCGGTGGGTACGGCCGGATAGAAACCTACCGGGTAGCAGGTACCGGGTAGCCATCTACCTGGTCAAACAACATCTTTGACCTTGCCTTTAGCACTTTCCTTATCCCTACTTGGGGGTAACCCCCCGACATTAGTCCCCGAAGCTGGTAGAGTCCTGCGAACTTGTTCACTGGGCCCTGTGAGCTTAAAACAACATTGTCTTTGTAACTGAAAGGGGACGAGTAGCACCTCCACACGGCCCTTCAACTCTTGTTTGCATCTCTACTTCTCCGAATAGCAATATCTTTCTTCTGTGATCCCGAGTAAAATGACTTAGTGAAATTTCGAACTCGCTCCCCCTGAATCGGAGCGAATCCACCTCTGTGTATCGCTACGGGGCACGTGTCACACCCATGTGCCCCCGACGCCTCGGTGCCTGGGACGCGGCAGGCCACGCGCCAATAACTGCACCCCTGGCCCACTAGCCTGTTAAGTCACTTCAACCGTACTCGAGTGCCCACGATCTCGACGTGGGATTAACTGCGCCCGTTACGCGCGTGATATGCGTTGTGTGCGTTTCTAATGGTTGCGCAACCCACGCCGCACGATCTCCGCGCACGATCAATCCACGAGTAACTCATCAGTAACGGCAACTCGCGGGGGAGAGATAAATACCCCCGCGACGCTCCCTTCCCTTCTTTCCAGCTCTTTCCAATCTCGCGCCCCCTCGTCTCTCCGCCGCTGTCGAGCACACCGCCACCGCAAATCTTGCTGCGCCGTTGCTCCACGCACCGCGAGAGAGACGGAGAGAGATTCCTTTGCTCACCTCCGCCTCAGATCTTCCCTGAGTGCTTCCGCCTCCATGGCTTCTCACGGAGACGACGATGCCGCCGCCCGCGCCGGTTGGGAAGGATCGGAGGTCACGGCAGAAGACTGCCAATGGCTCGTCAACACGCGCCGCGTTCCTCCCGGCGTGATGTGCAGGCCCCCAGGTACAGAAATAATTCCCAAGCCTGAGAAGGACGAATATGTCGTCTTTCTCGCCCACTTCAAAAGGGGATTCGGCCTTCCTGTCTCCGAATTTTGTGCCGAGTTCCTCCGTAATTTTGGCCTCCAGCCACACCATCTTCCACCCAATGCTCTGGTTATGCTTTCTATTCATGCCGTGGTCTGCGAAGCCTTCCTAGGCGTCTACCCAACCATCCACACTTGGGCCAGATATTTCTTCTTCCGGAAGCAGAGTGTTCCCAATCCTGGGCACACCGAGAGCGCTCGCACGATGACCCAGACCGGATGCGCTATGATGATATAGCGCAAGACTGGGCACCATCCGCGGGTTAAGGGGTTGGAGACTATGCGCAAGTGGCAGCGCAACTTCTTGTATGTGAAGAATGTTGCTCCCGAGAAGGGGAAGCCAATCGAGGACCGAATCAAGCTTCCACAGTTCAACAATGCGTGGCCCACCCAGCAGAACTGGGGCTACGACCGCAAGAAGACCATCAAGGATGTCCTCCAGGTAGAGCGGCTCCTGACCGAGTTGGTCTCAGAAGGGCTCCGCCCGGATGATCCCATCGCGTGTTGGATCTCACGCCGAGTGCTCCCTCTCCAGCGTCACTCGCACAAGATGTGCCACATGGGAGGACCCCGAGATTGCACAAGGACGACGACATTCGAGCTCAGCACAGCCGAGGTGGCCATCTGGGCTAGGTCCATCATGCAGACAAAGCTCACCGACACCTGGCAGTATGGCTTTGTGCCGTATAGCCGCCTCAAGCCCATTGGAAAGGTTAGCCTTCAGTGCTTTTCTTTTGCACATTGATACCGAGTAGGTGGCTTCTCAGCTTTGTATGCTTAGTCTTTGCATGCTGCACCGAGTAGAATATCATCAATATCCTGTTGGCTTTATATGCTTTGTGTTTGCATGCCATGTCGAGTAGAAATCCTTGGCTTTATATGCTTTGTGCTTGCACGCCATGCCGAGTAAAAATCCTTGGCTTTATATGCTTTGTGTTTGCACACGCCATGCCGAGTAAAACTCTTTAGTTGAGAACTCAACTCACTTGTGCTATCTGTTTTGGCTCTACATCACATCGATCGCCAGGGAGAAGAAGACGTTGAAGTCTTCGAGGGCAATTGGTCGGATGACCGAGAAGAAGATGATGAGACCGCTTACGATACCCAGGACACCCTCTGCATTCCTCACGCCAATCAGCCTGGTAAGCACCGAGTTGACGCGTCTATCCGGGACTGGTCCCAGGATGACGAAGGTGACCAAGTTCACCTTTCTGCTTGCGAGTAGCGCACTCTGATTTCCTTTTCTGTGTTTCTGAATCTGTTCCTTCTTCTACTCTGCAGAGGAGCCCGAGCTGGACGACGATGACGAGGAGCCCTTGGAGGTCAAGCCTTTATCTGTAGCTGCTCCCACAACTCGTAAGAGGGTGGGCAGTGGCGACCAAGAGCCTCCTACCGAGAAAGCCAAGAAGACCAAGAACAAGAAGACCACCGCTAGAAGACAACCCCCCACCGCCAAAGGGTAAGTTACTCCATCCGAATACCAACTCGTGACTGCTTCTTGCTATGCTCTTCTGCCTCTCCCTTTCTGAACTGTTTCATTCTTCCAGCGCCCCTCTGGACGCTGATGCCGCTGCAGCCCCCACTCGGACCAAGAGAAAAGCCGTTGTGGACCTCGAGAAGCTTGTCGATCTCTCAGAGGAGGAAGATGAGCCAGCTCAGCAGGAATGGACATGCACGTCCTCTCCTGCCAAAGTTGAAGAAGATACCGGCGCCGAGAACACTGGCGCTGGTGACAATGCTGATGAAACCACCAAGCAGCAGCATGATGCTGCTCATGACGAGACGCCGCCATCTCCCCCAGCTGCGACAGCTAGGGAACACAATGAAGAAAACCTCCAGCAACAAGACCGTGCCGCCCTGGAGTGGCAAGATGACAACACCGAGCAGCAGGAAACTCAAGCTGCAGCTCAACAGGATCCCGCGGCCGGGCCGCGGGTAGAAGAAGTCACAGACCTCCAGCCTGATCCCGCTGATGAGCAGCGGGTAGAGAAGGCAGTGGTGGAGCCTGCCTGCCAGAGCAAAGTGCAGCCAGACGCTGCGCCGGGTAGCCGGCCCCTGCGCCGCCTACCCAGCAGGCGACTCCACTGAAAGCGCCAATTCCTCCATCAAAGCAGACTGCACCATCACCTCCGCCCACTGCTTCTCGCAAGGCGCCACCACCCACTTCTCGGCCAGATACTGCCCCCAGCCCCAAGAAGAATATCAAGTTTGAAGCTGCGCCTACACGGAAGAATCCACCGCGCCAAGTAGCACAGTCTGGGGACCAGATGCCACCACCCAAGCCACCGCTTGCGCCAGCCGGGAAGCCGGGAACCAAGAGCACACAACTCACCATCGGCGGGCCCACCTCTAGCAGCAAATTGGCTGCTGCTGGATCTACTGGCCCTGGCGAAGGGCCGAGTGCCGGAGGTGCTGCCCGCGCACAATCCAGCTGGCCGCAATACCTGCTTGAGGTGTCCAAGAAACACGACATCTCGCTGGCCAAAGGCGAGAAGAAACTTTCTGCCTTGAAGGGAGGTCAGGCCAAAGCTATCGACATCAAGTCCAAAGGCAAGGACCCGCGACCAGTTCCTGAGCTCCATTCGCGCGAAGCCAAAGAGGACGAGATTGAGTCAGAGGGCCTCACCGCGGTCCTGGACCGGGTAGCCTTTGTGGACAAGGTCTGGAAAAGCGATGCTCATGGCATCCCAAAGTGGAACGGCCTTACGCTGGGGCCAGTTGACCACTACCGCGTCAACTGGAACAAGGCCGATGTTGGCTCTGTTCCAATGACCATCGCCTCCCCCACCTGCACTCTGGCCGGGAAGTTGTTCTGCCTCCGCAAAGCCGCCGAGGACGTCGAGCAATTGTATGATGTAAGTGTTTTTTTCTTTTTTTCTTTTTTCGAGTTGCAGTTTCTCTGTTCTCTTCTCTTCTCTTCTGTTCTTCTTTTCCTCTTTACCTTTTTACCTCTTTACCTCTTATCCATTCCCCCAGTCCCCGAGATTCGGGCCGAGTAGGCGAAAACTCGACCGAGTTGCCGTCTACTCGGGGCAAATCTTCCAAAATACTTAGACTTTTTCTCTTCTCTTCCACAGAATAGCCTCCTCAAGAGGACAAAAGTGTTCCGCCGGCTGCTCTGGAACCATCGCGTTGCTAAGGACAAACTTGAGGCTCTTGAAGCCGAGAAGAAGATGAGTGAAGCGATGGAGCAGGCGGCATTGGAAAAAACTCTCCAGATTTCTGAAGTGGAAGGTAAGCTCTTAGCAATTCGGTTTGTGCGTTTTGTGTTTACTCCCGTTTGTTTGCTTTTTTGCTTTAACTTGGTTACTCTGCAGGCAAGCTCGACGAACTGATGGAGAAGCATCGCGACTGCGAAGTTTTCGCTGCTTCTTCCCAAAGCAAGATTGCCACTCTCGAAGGTGAGTTGCTTTCCTTCTCTGCACAATTGCCTCTTTTTACCCTGCTACTCTGCTGACACTGCTGTTCTCTTTGCAGAAGAATACAAGAAATTCCGGGAGCAACACCAAGACTGCCTCATGCCTGCCGAGGTGCGGCAACAGTTGCAGGCCCGGGGATGCTGAGCTTGAGAACGAGCGCACCGCCGAGAGGGCGGAGTTTGAAGAAATGCAGGTCAACCTGAAATCTGCTCTCCAGGACGCTCTTGACCAGGTTGACGAGAAGGAAAAGATCAAGACAGCTGCCAAGGCCAAGAAGAAGGCGCTTGAGATGGAGATCTCGTTGCTGAAGAAGCACAACGAGCAACTCATCCTCCAGATTGCCAACGCACGCAGCGTTGAGGATAGGCACATTGCTGACGAGGAGGACTAGAAAATCAAGCTTGGGGCCTTGCTGGTGGATCTTGAACGTAAGTTTTCTCTTCTCTGCACCTGGTCTGGTTCTCTGCTCTTGACTGTTTTTCTTCTCTGCCACCTTTCTACCTGGTTTCACCTCTTCTCTGCCTCCATTTCTAACTTTTATTGGTTTCTTTTTTAGATATCTTTCCTCATCTCCGCGCCGCTAGCACGCCAGCTCTGGCGAAGGCGAGGCAACTCCGAGCTGAATCCGGAATGCCCGTCGACACCAAGGCCACTATCAATGATAACCTCCTGAATATCAAAACTCAACTCCGCTCCCTCAAGGGCTTGGGCACCACCATGGTGTCCACTGCATACAAGCTCCACGACCTGTTCTGGCCGGACCAAACTCACTAGTAGAGAAATGCCATTCTATGGAATGGCATCTGTGGCGCACCAATATGGCGTGCGCCATAGAAATAAACTTTTGTGGCGCATGGCCAAGGGTGCGCCACAGAAATTTCTAATTCTGTGGCGCATGTCTGGCTAGTGCGCCATAGAAATCCAGTGGGGCCCACCCCAATCATTGCTCTGGCTGTCAGTACACCTATTTTTATGGCGCAGGCTCCTTGGTGCGCCACAGAATATGGTATTTCTGTGGCGCACGGCTGTGATGCGCCACAGAAAACCCATATTCTGTGGCGCATGTATGCTGGTGCGCCACAGAATATGGCTTTTCTGTGGCGCAGCTCGACAGTGCGCCACAGAATGTTGTCCCGGTGCGCCACAGAAATTTGCGCACTGTGCACATAAAGGTGGCAGCCCCCTCTCTCCCCCCCCACTCACTTCATTGCAAGTGGATGTTGCTCACTCGCCCCCCTTCTCTCCACTCTATTTTTACACATTTAGTTCTCCTTTTTAGGTAGGTGAACCTATTTATTCGATGCATAATTGTTGGTGAAGTTTGTTGTTGTTGGGGGGGCCTAATTACCTTGCATCTATACTCCGGTCCCTCCCTCTCCCTCGCTCTTTTCGCGTGTCGGTATCGAATCTACTCGGTGAGTATAGTTGGAGGTGCATATGTCTTGTGTGGCCATCGATCGATGTGTATGGGTGTTTGTCATGCATGTGCAGGTGGACCGATCGATTGTCGCGTGTGCGGGCGCGGTGGTGCATGGATGTTTGCCGAAATGTTGATTCACTTCCATTTCGGCAAACTTTTGCACCCCATATGTCCTACTTATAGGAGAGGTCATGCCGAATTTTTCCGGCGACTATGCATGCACGTTGTGGTTCTAATTTTCTGCTCTCTATGTGTCTGTGCAGGCAACCATGGTACTAGAAATGAGCTCTGCTCGAATCGCTAGATACAAAAAAGACGCGAAGGCGGACATGATTCGGTGCAACAGGCGGCAGATAAGATGCCCGTGTCGATCATGCAAACTCGTGCGCTGGATTGACCCTGATTCCGGACAATTGGAGGAGCACCTTCTCAGACGCGGTTTCTTTGACGACCGCAACCACGTGGCACCGCCGCCGGCAGCAAAAGTTGTGCACGAAGAGGAGGGCGAGCGAGGATATGACGGCGAACAAGATCATCATGAAGAAGGATATGTCGGCGGAGAAGATCGACATGACGATGAAGGCGAGAACACGGAGACCCCGCTAATTTCGGCCTTGCGGGACTCTCATGTTCAGCATCTGCTGCTTAAGGAGACGAGCAACGACATAGCTGCAGCTAGGGAGAAAGCCAAACTGGCGCAAATGGAGATAGACGGGGTGACTCCGTTGTTTCCTGGGTGCCGCCCCGAGGATACGCGGTTGCATGTAACGCTTGCTGCTCTGAAGATGAAGACGCAAAACAAATGGACCGACTCGAGCTTCAACAAGAACTTGAAATTCTGGCACGATCGCCTTCCCGAGGGGAACACATTGCCAAGCAGTATCAACGAGGCTAAGAAAGTCGTGTGCCCTCTTGACCTACCTCACGAAAAATTTCACGCATGCATCAATGATTGTGTAATTTATCGGGGGGAGTACAAGGACACAATCACATGTCCGAAGTGCGGCCACGGACGATACAAGTGTGGAACCAACAACAAGAAAATTCCTCGAAAAGTGGTATGGTACTTTCCTATCACTCCCCGTCTTCAACGGTACTACGTGGACCCTAAGGAAGCAAAGCTCATGCAATGGCACGCAAAAAGGGAGAAGCCGGAAGAAGATCCGGAGAAGGGCTATATCATGACACATCCTGCAGACGCTGCCCAGTGGGAAGCATTGGACATAGCTTTCCCGAGTTTTGGGGGCGACGCGAGGAACGTCAGGCTGGGTATGAGCACCGATGGACTCAATCCGTTCGGCAACCAGAGTAGCACACATAGCAGCTGGCCCGTGTTTGTATGGCCTTACAACCTACCCCCGTGGCTGTGCACCAAGCAAAAGTACATACACTTGAGTATTCTCATCCAGGGGCCAAAACAACCAGGTGTCGACATGCATTTGTATCTCGGGCTGCTGAAAGACGAGTTAGACACGTTGTGGAAGACGCCACCCCGTACGTGGGACGCGTACACTAGAGATTATTTCCATATGAGAGCCGCGTTGCTGACGACGGTCACAGACTATCCTGGTTACGCGTATGTATCTGCCCAGGTCGGCCACGGATTCTGCGGCTGCGTGAAGTGCATGGACGGGACCCCGCATCTCCAGCTACCAAGGGATCCCGGGTCTTCGAAAACCGTGTACCCAGGGGCTCGAAGGTGGCTTCGCCTGGATCACCCGTGGAGAAAACGCGGTGAGTTGTTCAATGGTAAAGACGAGCCCGATGGAGCCCCGCGCACTAGGAGCGGCGAAGAAATCGACGAGCTTCTGAAAAATTGGGACGAGTGCCCTTCGCCGGGAAAGAAAAGACCCAAGCCAGAGCCGCTGCTGGGTGTATGGAAAGCGAGGTCTGTTTTCCACGACTTGGAGTACTGGCCGGTCCTCCACGCGCCTCATAGCCTTGATGTGATGCACATTACGAAGAACGTTACGGAGAGTCTGCTTGGCACTATTTGCAATTCGGAGAAGTCCAAGGATGGGCCGAAAGCAAGATACGATCTAAAACATTTTGGCATTAGGAAAAATCTACAGGTCCCCGCCGATAGTGATGATGATGATGACGATGAGGATAAGACGGAAGGTCCTCCCCGCAAAAAGGCTAAGAAGAACACCGTGGTGCTTCCCGCTGCCTGCTTCACA
The DNA here is from genome assembly GCA_028641055.1 of Alopecurus myosuroides. Taxonomy (NCBI): domain Eukaryota; kingdom Viridiplantae; phylum Streptophyta; class Magnoliopsida; order Poales; family Poaceae; genus Alopecurus; species Alopecurus myosuroides. The sequence goes on from CM054059.1 coordinate 152,829,181, forward strand.
TTGAGTCCGCCGGAGCTTGAGCAGTTTTTCAGGTGCCTCGTAGAAGTCAAAGTTCCTCACGGATACTCAGGGAGTATAGGAAGATATCTGGACTTAGCGAAGAAGAGGTTCACCGGGATGAAGTCTCACGATTGTCATGTGCTCATGACGCAGATACTTCCTGTTGCGATCCGAGGGATAATGGACGAGCATGTCCGTGATACGTTGTTTGGCCTTTGCAACTTTTTCGACGTTATCACCCGGAAATCGATCGGCGTGAGGCAGCTCAAGATGCTACAGGATGAGATCGTGGTGATACTATGCGAGCTCGAGATTTACTTCCCGCCGGCATTCTGTGATATATGTGTACATCTCCTTCTCCATGTCGTTGATGACATCAGGCATCTCGGCCCGACGTTTCTGCACTACATGATGCCGATGGAAAGGCAGAATGGTGTCCTGAAAGGATACGTTCGCAATAGGGCCCGTCCAGACGCAAGCATGGCCAAAGGATTTCTAACCAACGAGTGCATCTCTTTCTGCGACAATTACCTAAGCACCGAAGACGATCAGGATGTCGGTTTGTCCACCAGGACGCACCGTGGCAGACTCAACGGAGTCGGTCACCGCGAGGGCTGCCGCGACGTCCATGTCGGCATTCAAAAACGACGCGACGACTTTGATAGGGCTCACCGGGTCGCGCTACAACACTTAAAGTTGATCGAGCCTTTCGTGGAAGAGCACAAAAGCTTAATCAATCAGAATTATATTGAAATGGGCGGGCCGAGGAAGATGGGAGACGTAACCAAAGAGCACAACTCCGGCTTCACGCGTTGGTTCAAGCAAAGTCAACTGACTGAAGCACGGAGAAAAATGCCTTCTACGGAAGATGAAAAACTCATATACATCTTATCACAGGGCCCCGGGCAGAACGTAAGGACCTATCAGGGGTACGCCATCTCCGGTTACAGATTCTCCACCGAGGACAAGGACATGAGTAGCGAAAATCAAAACTCAGGAGTAACTATGCTATCATATGGCGATGCCGAGACTAATGTGGAAGAAAGATACTTTGGAAAGATCGAGGAGATATGGGAGCTCAACTACTGCGGAGAGACGGTGGTGCCAATGTTCCGTGTGAGATGGGCCAAGAATGTCAAGAAAGAAGGACGGTATTTCACCACAATGGTTATACCCGATGCTAAATCGAAGAACGCATCCGCGAAAAATGAGCCATGGGTACTCGCTAGCCAAGTTGACCAATGCTTCTTTATCACCGACCCGTCAAGGCCTAGCCGTGTTGTCGTGAGAAGGGGCAAGAGGAGCATCATCGGAATGGAAGGAGACGCCAACGAGGAAGACTTCAACAAGAACGGTGATCCGAAGATCGAGGAGGAGTTCGACAAGCACTTCGACATGCCTACTACCGGTAAAGTAAGAAGGAAGACATCCCTACCTACACACGGTTGTCCGTTCACGCGAAGAAATCTCAAGGTGGCCGGTATAAAGTATCCAGTCGCCAACAAAAAGGGAAAGAGACGCTAGATCGGAACAGATCGAGACAAATTAAGAAGATTTTTGTGTGTATATACGTGCATGTGTATGTGTATGTGAGACAAGCACTTTTTTCTATATATATGTATGTGAGACAAGCACTTTTTTCTATATATATATATGTGAGACAAGCACTTCTTTATATATGTGCATGTATGTATGTTATTCTTTATATATGTGCATGTATGTATGTATGTGTATGTGATTCTTTATTTCTTTATAATTAAATAAAATATTAAAAAATGTGGGGCAACCAGGATTCGAACCCAGGCCATTAGGTACCTCACAGCTAAACCAACTGTGCTAGTAATAGATTGTTGTCACATATACAGCGTTTCGTTTTTTATTTATTTACCGACCCAATTCTGTGGCGCACCACTGGACAGATGCGCCATAGAAATCTCGTTGACTCAATGACAGGTGGCCCCGCGCATCGTGGCCACAGAATAGGCCCAGGAAATTCTGTGGCGCACCCCTCAGAGGATGCGCCATAGAATTCTTACAATTCTGTGGCGCACGGGGTTTCGGTGCGCCACAGAATCGTCCTCTCAGCCAATGACATGTGGCCCCCATCTCCATCTTCCACACTTAGCCAATTCGCAGTTCATCCATCTCTCTCAAGCGCGCGACGACGAATCGATCTGGATCCCCTTCTCTTCTCTCTCTCAAGCGCGCTCAGGAGAATTCGTGTGGAGGTGAAGGAGCATCGAGGAGGTGCTAGGAGGAGGAGCGCGCGCCGTGACCTAGCCTAGGATCGAGAGGAGCCGTGCCGTTGCCGTCTCAACGGCCAAGAGCTCGACACCGCGCGCCGTCTTCCTCGACACCGCCGTTCGCCCCACCGAGGTTCCTCGCCCCGCGCCCACCCAGGTCAGTTCGCTGCTCGCAAATCACGACAGTGGTTCCGTCTCCCTCCCTTATCCCAAATCTAGAACCTTAAATGATAGAATCTAGAAATGGCAATTGGCAAATCCATCTCCCTCCCTTGGCATGCTGCTTTGCAGCGTCATATGTCACGAGCAGCAGTTCCGTGCTGATGGCATTTACGTGGAGACCCAGGTTCTTGCTGGCATCCCAGTTCCCCAGCACTCCATCGGAAACAGGGGCCAAAGCCTTGTCCACCACCCATAGCGCTGTGCTGAGGAGTGTGTTCATGTTCTACTCAGACGCGCCAATTGTGGTACCTCACCACATTACGTGTGTATTAATGATCTGTGATGTGAGGTCCTGCATCCTTCCATGACCCAAAAGGAATTCGTTCGTTAATTCACAGAAATCACGCAGCAGCAGATACAATGCTATAGGAAAAATGAATTATCTCGTTTCTAGCGCAGGAGCAGCAGATGACAGAATAAATAGTACATGAATAAATAGTACATACATATACAGGGGAGAGCTGCCACAGTTGAGAATGTACATGTTTTTGTGCAGGTTTTTCTTTTTGAGATGCCAATGTTTTGCGAGGAAGTTGATTCATTTCCTTCCGAGCAAATTTCTGGCACTCTTAGACATAGGAAAATTAGCAAAGGTCATGCCAAATTTTTCTATGAATTTTTTTATACTTAGTAGTTTCACTTCTAGTTTCCTGGTGGTCAATAGCTCAGTTCAATTGTAACTGCTAGATGCAAATGGGTTTCAATCATAGAGTGTATGATAGACAGAAGTTGTACATGGAACCTCATGTGTATTAAAGAAAACAGAAGTTGTACATGGAATAAACAATAACCACGGTGTAGGACGCACCTGGGTTTCAATCATAGAGTGTATGATAGACTGTGGGTGAATCACAATCTCAATGTCATCATATTCAGCACCAAATATATAATGCGCTTCAATTACTTCTAACCCCTGCAAGAATCAAATTGTAGCTGTAGTGCTTAATACAAATACACAAAAAAGTGAACTGAAAGAAAACGGATGAAACTATCATCAGCTTTGTTCTCTGTTCTTGTAATTTTCTGTGTAGCCACCAATCACTTTGATCCGTTCAAAATTATGGTCTGCGCGAGCTGGTTGGCACAAGGATAACTGTTGGGATGATCCGGTTGTTCTTGCTGAATATTATGCTCCTCGGTGCCTTGCTTCTTTGAATTGACCTGCACATTTGCTGCACCAGAGCAGAGCAGCAGCCGCATCCTACTCTTGTTCATGATTTTTTTAGGGGAGGAGAGACTTTTCTTGTTTTGTGTTTAGTTATTGGAGAGAGCAGGGATACCAAATTATGGGGATGTTTCGTTTATGGGAAACGATTGTGCATTTAACCATGCGATCCTAAAACTGGATCTAATTTCTTATGTGACTAAAACATTCTTATGTGACTAGAACATCTCTGAACGTAACCTGTTTGCTTAAGTACAAAATGATGGATGGGGTCGTTATAGTGAGAAACAGGAGATGATGCCATGCGTGATGGATGGAACCATTCAGGATTAGATGGTATATCAATCAAGAAACACCATGCAGTATTTGGGCTAGGGTTGCTTGGAGATCAAAGAGAGTTAAGAGGTGTGATGGGAAATGTTGGGTATTGGAGCAGTTAGGACAGGTCCTCTATTACAAGGTGATGGATGTTTACTTGGTTCCTGATTTTTTAGTCTCTAATTAGTCGCCGACTAATCACCGTGTCGGCGGCACGAAATCAGGGCGGCTGGCGACCCAAATCGACTCGGTGACTCAAAGATCATGCTTGGTTGCAGTTCTTTTAACAGTCATTAGTGCATCCTTTTACTGATTAGTCTTTTCTGCAAAAATATATTTTCGTTGGTGGTATGTTTCTGGTTAGACTTACCACATGGAGTAGTTACATGGTCCTTCGCACCTGTGGTTTGCTGGCTGATGATAGTTCAGCTGTAGTTTTTCTTTGGAAATGGGTATATGTGAAAAATACAAAGAATAGATTGTGTTTTACGGACATGTGAGGATAATATAAGATATTAAGCACTCTGAAAGTAGCACCACTGAGGCAACATGATGGGCCAACTGATATGCAGTATCATAAAAGAAGCCATGGACCAAGATTCTAAAATAGTAAGAATGGGATATTGGTTACACCACTACGGCACTATCAATTAGGTTGTTGCAGATCTGATCTCTCCATACATAAAACTATTTTAAAAGAAAGGACAAAAACCGCAATATAAAAAATCTAAATTACCTTCAGTCCTGCACACCCTACTATGCCAGTAACAACTGTAACCAATGTTAAAGAAGAATTACTGCATTTCATAACTTATCTTTCTCTGTTTACTTATTGCCATAAAATGTGGTACTTTTGGATCGTCAGTATTTCCTATGCCAGCTCTATTGCACAAAACATCCCAATGGAGTAGAAGAGAGAGGCCACGGAATTAGAAGAGGGAACTTTTCGAGAGGGGTTTCAACTAGTAGAACCAGGTTGGAGTTACATGATACTGGAAGAATTGTTTTATAGTTGAGAACTTGAGATAGCGGGAAGTAGAGTTTCTTACTGATAGAAGATATCAACCGAACTAAAATGTTCAACAAAGTTAACTGCTATACTACACACAAAGTAGTAGAATCTAATAATATATTATATCATTGCACTTTTATGAGCTAAGTAGTTGTAGTGATGCTCGCGTAGCCATTGGCCTTGTCATGTTCATTACTAGTTATGGAAGCATCCAGTAAGTTTATCAGTTACCTTGATTCTCTCGTACTCCCTTAACGCGCAGCTCTTAGCATCTTCAGTAGCCCTTATTGTTTCCCTCAGCTCTTCAACTTTCCTTAGCCTAGCTCTATCACCACCAAATACTTTCGATGATGCAGCTTCGAGTTTTTCGATCCTTGATTGCAGTGATGCAAGGTCTGACATAAGCGTCTGTACAGTCAACAATGCACTTGCCCGATCCGAAAATGCAGTATGGACAGAGAGCATTATCCCCAAATGTTCATGCAAAGTATCCTGCAAAACAAAGAAATGAGTCATGGATATGAATAGTTGATAGTCATTGAATACAATTTGAGGAACTGAATAGTACCAGGTATTTAACAGTTTGAGTATTCAAATCTCTACATGTCCTGCTAGCTTTGACAGCTGCTGTAGCTATACGTTTGCTGTCAGCAGCTCTTATCCTCTGAGATTCGTACATTGCCTCCTCAGTCTCAAACTTTGTAAGTTTGACAAATGTCAATCCAAGAGCACCCATTGTTTCACCCATATCTTGCTGAGCCTACACGCACATGTATGTTTCTGGACATAGGGACTGAGGGAGTTAATTTGTTTGGTCCTCCAGTTTCGATTGACTTCGTTTTTTCTTCTTTATGTCATTTGTTTGGTTACATACGAACTCGTGTACAGAAACAAAGCATCACACCGGTGCCACATTTCCGGCACCAACAGGCTTCCACCACCGAGAAGCTTCTCATTTGTTCTGAACTCAATAGATAATAGACACGCTGCAATAGCTAAGATAAAAATAGAAAAAACTGTCTTAAGAGTTTCGATTCTTGTTATGGATTCGGCTTCACAAAACGTGTAATGTCAGGCTATGCTTACAAAGTGCCATCTGAATTATGAGAATTGTTTCAGGTTAACAAACAAGCGATACAACAATACAACATCAAGTACAAGTTCAATGTCCTCTGTAGTTCATTATATATCATGAAATCAAATGAAAATCAAGCAGGTAGACGGTGTGCTTACTAAGGAATTTCATCATGAATCTACATTTTTTTTACTGTATTAGACGAGTAGAATTTCATCATGCGGTAAAAACAAGCAGGAATAATTTGAAATCCAAGCACGTCTATATTGAATAATTTGAAATCCAACTTAAAAACTCAAATTTGAATGTTATTACAGAAACATGTCTGGCTCTTCCAAGCACGTGTCCGTGCCCGAAGCCGGTGCCGAGGAAGAGGGCTGGGAGGCCCACGCTGCAACCAGAAGTGAGCAAGAGGACGTTGATTGGGGGTCCTTGGAGGAAGAGGACCAGGATAAGAGCACCGATGGTGGTGGCACTGACCGCACGGCGGCTGGTGGTAGCGGCGACGCCGCCCCGACGACCGATAAGACGAATAAGAAGCCCCGGGCCCCAAGGAAGGATCGTAGGCCGCAAGTGCTCGCGAATGTCACCGATACAATCACCGAGGTCTCGCCGAGTGGCCTACCATTGGCGCCTCGATCTGTTACCTCAGGGTACGGCATGCAGCTAGGGTGCATCGTGCGGGAAAGCATGTCGATCAACACGACTGACCTTAGACACGACGACAACAAGGCTTTGGTCGAAATCCTTCTGAAGAAGCTTCACCAGCGATACACGTTCCCGGAGCCGTTCAACAAAATGGTGGACTCTTTAGCCATCACGAAGATGAGCACCGCGTTGAGCAGCTGGAAATCCCGGGTGAAGAAGAAGATTGAAAAAGGTAAAAGCTGGGAGGAGATCAGTCGAAAAGACCCGACGCTTCAGAAAGAAGATTTCGAGATATTTAAGGAGTACTTGAACACCGAGGAGTGTAAAAAATGGACAAAATGGGGGCAGGATATGCGGGACCAAAACATAGGGCACCAACATCTCGGAAGCGGTGGTTCCCAAGGAAAACAGCCTATTTGGGAGAAGGAGGACCGCGAGATGGAACGTCTCGGAAAAGATAACCCCTGGCACAAAATCACGGACTTACAAGTTAGGAACTTTGTCCGATCCCGGTACTTCTTAGACTGGAAGACGGGGGAATTCGTGACGAAAGACGAGGACGTGAAGGAATTTGAGAAACATTTGGTAAGGACACATATATCTCAAGTACATGTATATTGCATTGATCTAATAATTAGATAATGGGCTCACCTTAATTTCCTTTTGTCCGAAGGAGAGGGAGTTGCGGAAATCTGACTCGTCCGAAGGGTCGACGAGTCGGTGGGACACGCCTTTCAACAGAGCGACGAACGCATACAAGCAAAGGCCGTTGGATGCCCCGCCGACGTCAGCTGGCCGCATCTCCGGCTTTGGGCTAAACATGAAGGTAGCCGAGTACTACTCAGATGCCAAGTCAAAAAAGAAGAGGAAGACGACATCGACTAAGGATGATGAGGAGGTCGCGGAGCTGAAGAAGAAGATGGCGGCTCTAGAGAAGAAACTGGAGAGCAGAGAGGTGGACCCCGACAGGCTCAACCGATTAGTGGATGAGAGGCTCAAGGAAGTCATCCCCGCTGGGCTGATGGAGGGGCTAGCTTCCTGGAATGCGGGGGGTCAAATTGGACCGATCCATCTGCCCAGCTTCATCGGCAGCAACTCAAGCATGAACCAGCAAGTGCCGCCGCAACAGCTGACCCCCCAGACGCCGGCGCCACTCCTTCTGGTCACATCGCCGCCCCCTTCGGCAGCAATGCCGAAGAATGATGGGCAGGGCACCGTCGCCCTTGTCTCGACACCCGCCGAGCTAGACGCCATCACCAAGGTAACTAATTAGTTAATCGTGATCTAACTACGCATTCTCAAGATGACTGTCATCTCATGATGCCTGGTATGTTGCACAACAGGACGAACCTTGCGTACTCCTGCATCGTGTGGTGCCGGGCGGAGAGTTGGTGGATGTTGCTACCGACACTATTATACAACCCATGCAACGCACTATGCACCACTCTCGAATGGACCAGAACGTGATGAAGGTGAAGTTGGCCAATGTAGTGCCGGAGTATCGCGACGTCCTCCCCCCCTTTCAACCTCCAGGCTGCGACGAGGACAACTTGGTACTTGGAGAGTGCACGACTTGGGTGATGCAATGGCCGAAGAGCCAGATTCGTCTTGGGGGGGTCTTGTGATCAAGCGCAACACCGGCGCCACATCCCCTATGGCCCCGCAGAATAAGATCGTCCGGCCCATGAAGAAAAGAGCCCTTCAGACTGCACCCAAGGCCGCCGCCCCTCAGAAGGAAACAGTACTCGTCGCCACCACCACCACCCAGAAGGAACCGGCGGTTGTTGCCACCACCACCCAGAAGGAACCGGTGGTTGTTGCCACCACAACAAGGCACAAAGTGTTGTTGGGAAATATGCCGCAACGACCGCCCAAAAGATCATCAAAAGCAGTTGTGCCTCAACCGCCGGCATCACAGCCGCCGGCATCACAGCCGCCGTCACCACCAAAGGACGTGGACAACCAGTTTGCTGGAGCCGCCGGTGTCGAAGACTATCATTACGATGACAATGTCGACATCAATGCCTACCTCAACACGGGCTACAGCCAAGATAGGTACATGCCTGATATGAATCGTGACGACGAAGCCTTCCGCAGTCACGACGATCAACCTAGACGTACTGAAGTCACGCAGCGTCTGACCTACCCGGAGGGTACAGTATTCAGCCCTGGCACACTGCATAAGACAATCGAAGGGTCGTCCCGAGCACCCGCACCCCCAGCTCCCTCACCCCCAGCTCCCGCAGCAGATCAAGCCACCGCCAGCAAGAAGATTAGGAAGAGACCTGCTAAAAAGGTCCAGCATACTAAGATCTTGGCCGACGCCGTGATACGACCCCCTAAGGATGGCTTGACCCGCTTGCATGAAGCTGGGAAACCGATACTGGGTCCGGACGAGATACATGGGGCAACTGGACCAATGCTCACATTGCAGAACATTATCGTGATGCTAGAGGGTCTCCTTCTTCAAGACAAGTGTCCAAATTACCCTGTGTTCACGGTCAAGGTGCCAGAGGGCCCGGACTTCGTCAACGAAGACCCCGCGGGACTGTTCTTCATAGCGTATGAGGATATCTTCAGTCTGTTTCACTCGAGACGGCTGGACTATAACTTGGTCCGCCTATACGCGCTCAATGCTCAGCTGCAGATCCAGCGAGAGTTACCCCCTAACGTTATGGTAGCGGATCCCTACTACATGCGTGATAGCCAGCTGGAGGAAGGATCAAGTACACGGACCAAGGCAGTGAAGTACCTCGAGAGCTTCATGTTGAGAAACGGTCAGAACAAGACGGACATTCTTTTGCCTGTCTTCCCCGAGTAAGTCTCGCGATCGTCTTAGCTAATGTTTTTTTTCTAGGTTTCATCCATTGCTTATCCTCGATTCAATTGCATGTGTTGAGCAGGGACACATACTGCACACTCATCGTGCTTTGCCCACAATATTCACTTGCCCAATACTTCGACTCGTCGAATGTGACGAAGAGGAAAGACTACACCAGAATAAGGGGTGTTCTCGATGAGGCTATCAATGGCTACGCCCAAAATGGAGGCACATTCGAAAAGAAACAAGAATGTATCAGGCCGGCTACTGGCAAATACGGGTTCAGGCACGTGACCGATTTCCCCTGCATCAAGCAGCCGGCTTGGAGCACGAAAGAGGCCTTCTATGCCCTCCATCACCTCAAAGGGATTGTCCGCGATGCAAACAATTTGAATCATCCTTCTAGACTCCGAGACTGGTCCAACAAAATGGCGGGGGAAATCTCACAGGAAGATCTTATACAAGATTTTCATCGCATCAAAGTCAAGTTGTCGGAGATAATCATTGAAGATGTCAACAAAAAGGGAGGGCCCTTGCACCAACCCATAGGGTTATGCCAGAGGGATATCCAGGAACGCCTAGAGCGGCAGGCTGATCGTAGGTCGTGGATGACGAAGGAGCTATATAAGCCGTTTCCGGCGCCGCTCCAGTTGAGGTATCGTTGATCGAGGTGTGCGTAGCTAGCTACTATTAGTTTGTTTAACAAAATTTGCTTAACTTATATAAGCCTAGCTACTATATTAGTTTAGCTCTAAACTTAGGCATAGCTAGCTACTATTAGTTTGCTCTAAACTTAGGCCTAGCTAGCTACTATTAGTTAGCTCTAAACTCCTAGCTAGCTACTATTAGTTTGCTCTAAATTAACTTAGGCCTAGCTAGCTTTATGTTTGTATATCTTTGATGTTTATTTTTTGTTTCCTTAGTTGTTTTTTGCATTATACTTACTAATATGCTTTGTGTCTATCTATATAGATGACGTACTACGTGGTGTTCGAGGGTCGGGTTCCAGGAGTCTATGACGAGTGGAAGGACTGCAAAGCACAGGTCGACAAGTTCAGCGGCAACTGCTATAAAGGATACAAGACTAGACACGAGGCGGTTGCGAAGTGGAGGGACCACCAGTCGAAACAGATGAACAAGATGAACAAGATGAACAAGATGGAGGCCTCCTACAAGCTACCGTTCTTGCTCACCATCGTCGCCGTGCTTGTAGTCTATTTCATCTTAGCTTAGGCATTTGTAACTTGACAACTCGATCGAGTAACTATGTGGTGACAATTATTGTTCGATGATGTGTTTGACAACTCGAGTAACTATGTGATCACTTTGAGCCAAATTCGATACTTTGCACTATGTATCACTATTGTGATTAAGTAACTTTGTAAAATATCAGTAATATGTTATATGTTGTCAAATATCACTGCTGTGAATAATTCCTGTATAATTCCTGTATATTCAAACTGTATACAGCAGAAACAATTTAAATTTCGAAATATAGCAGATGATTCTGTGGCGCACGATTGGAGAATTCTGTGGCGCACCCAATTCTGTGGCGCACCGTTAAGGGATGCGCCACAGAATCCTCCATTTCTGTGGCGCACGGTCCAGGTGCGCCACAGAATCCACTATTTCTGTGGCGCACGGGTCTGGTGCGCCACAGAAATTATTTTTGTGGCGTGTGTTCTGTGGCGCACCCCTGTGGCCCCAGGGTGCGCCACAGAATAGGATTTTGGTGCGCCACAGATAAGGGTTTCCCTACTAGTGACTGCGCCAGACAGCTTCAGCCAGATCGCTGAGAAGCTGGACGGCGTGAAGGCCGAGTTGAAGAAGTGGCGCGCGTCTGCAGCTCGGGCAGGAGCTGATCAGCAGCTGCACTTCATCACCAGTTGGTACGAGAACCTCAATCTCGAAAGGATCCTTGTTATGCGCGAAGACTCCAAGTGGACCAAGAATCCCGACTGCGTTACTCGCCGGAAGGCAGTGGCTTATGAGATTGCCTCATATGCTAACACCGCCACCTACATCGACGGCCTCCCCGAGCCAGACACCGAGCCTGAAGATGAAGGTGAAGATTAAGAGGACGATGAAGAAGACACCGAGTCGGAGGACTTGAGCGTGTTTGAGCAGGACGCAGCAAAGGGAGCCGCCAAGAAGGGGAAGGCCAAGGTTGATGCAGAAGCCGAGAAGCCGCAACCCAACGCCCAGGAGGACACCATCACCACCGAGATGGTGATCCAGCAAGAGGCTCCCGAGCTGGGCGCAACTAGCGCCTTCCCGATGCCCGGCTTCCAGTCTGCTGCATCTACATCCGCCACGGATCCCATCTCGGTTGCCACTGCAACCTCAGAACCAGCTGCCAACGCAAACTCTGAAGTTGATGCCGACAGCGCCAAGGCGGACGACACCGCCGCTACTAAGGAGTGAATCCTGAAAAACTTTTATCTTGAACTTTGATCAGATCCCCGGGATGCCGGGTGCAAATGTATCCATACTATTAAGTCTTTGTTGCTACTCAGTTTTAATTTAGTTGAAGTTCTTAGCAACTCTGGCTCAATGCCGGGTTGCGTTAGTATGCAAGTCCCCGAGTTGCATTTTTTATCCACTCTTCCTTTTTATCTCAGCTCTTACCTGCAACTTGTTGCTTTTTTGGTAGTCGAGTCACAAGAGTTCAAAGTTGGAGTTTCAAATACTTACCCACTTAGAAAAATCATAGTAACGCTTCCCACCACTTAGCCGAAAAGAAAAAACAGTACAAAACACTCTATTCGGTTGCCACACGTTTCCTTCCCTTTGCAATTTTTCATGTGTTCATTGACCCTTTGGCTTGTTCTCTGGCTTGCCATGAAGCCGGGTTGCGGACAGCAGCAGAGTCGCAGAGTGTCCTGTGGGTTTGAACACACTACTTGGTATGCTTTTGAAATTCTAAGTGGTTCAACCGAATAGACAAAGTAAGAACAAGATAGACACAAGGAGCAATTTGGACGAGGGTAGTCCCCGAGTTCAATTTCAGATTGTCGACTAGAATTTTAACTCGGATAAGAAAGTACATACACAATTTGCTCATGAGTGAAAACGTCGGAGTAGAGCTACATTCCAGGGGCGCTTAGATTCCTCTCCAGCCCTATCCGGCCTGTTCTTCTGGGGTGGTTGTGCGTCAACTAGATAGTAGGCATCATTGTGCAAAGCCTTGCTCACAATGAAAGGCCCTTCCCACGGAGGGGAAAGCTTGTGCATCCCGGCCGTGCGCTGCACGAGCCTAAGGACCATGTCTCCTTCTCGGAAAACCCTTGGGTTCACTTTCCGGCCGTGATAGCGCCTCAAGTTTTGCTGGTAAACAACTGAACGTGACAGAGTTAGCTCTCTTGCTTCTTCTAGCAGGTCAACGTCACTTTCTCGAGCTTCTCTAGCCTCTGCCTCAGTGTAGAGGGTTACTCGGGGCGAGTCATGCTCTAGGTCAGTGGGCAACAGGGCCTCAGCTCCATATACCAGGAAGAATGGTGTGTAGCCGGTTGAGAGGTTAGGGGTAGTCCTTAGACTCCACAACACCGCTGGCAACTCGTCTAGCCAACACCCAGGTGTTTTCAGCAGTGGCTCAATCAGCCTTGGATTTATGCCGGATAGCACCATGCCATTTGCCCTTTCAACTTGCCCATTGGAGGCGGGATGCGCAACAGATGCGACATCTAGACGAATGCGCTTATCTCTACAGAACCTCGCAAAAGCACCCTCAGCAAAGTTTGTGCCATTATCAGTGATAATGCTGTGCGGGTAGCCATATCTCAGGATCACATCCTTCAGAAAACTCACAGCAGTGACTCCATCACACTTCCGAATAGGCTTCACCTCAATCCACTTGGTGAACTTGTCAACCATGACCAAGATGTGAGTCATGTTGCCTCTAGCCGGCTTGAAAGGATCCACCATATCCAAACACAGCAAATGGCCAAGTAATGGGAATGGTCTTCAACTCGGAAGCTGGCATATGAATCTTACTTGCGAATCTTTGGCAGCCGTTGCACTTTCTCACAATATCTTCAGCTTGCTTCAAGGCAGTGAGCCAAAAGAAGCCATGCCGAAAAGCCTTGTTGACCAGGGCCCGAGAAGAATTTCTTCTCCTTCCTCTGGCTCTACACAGCGCTGCAGCACACCAGTAGGACTTCTTCTATGCAGCACATCTCTGAAGATAGTATAGCCCTTGGATCTTCTCTAAATTTTCCTCGCGGTAACCTCATCACTTGACAAGGTGCCGTCCTTTAGAAAGGATAATATGGGCACATCCCAACTCGGTGTCTCCCGGATGGGAAACACTGGTTCGTCCAGTTCCATTGGATCAGCCACCACTTCCTATTCTGAGTTGGAGACGAGTCCCCGAGTCCCCGAGCACTCGTCAAGGACCCCTTCGATGAATGCGACAGTCCCCGAGTTAGGAGGGGCAGTCCCCGAGTAAGATGGGACAGTCCCAGGGTTGCAGGTGCCAGTCCCCGGGTTGGAGACGGCAGTCCCCGGGTTCTCTTTTGCAACCTCCCAGTCAATCTCCATGGGAACAGCTTCCTCGCCAGGCAGAGAAGGAACGAATATGGACTCCGAGTTGGGGGATGTCTTGATAGATGGCTTTCTCAAATGCTCCAAGGCAATCCCAGCCGGGATGTACTGCCGAGAAGACCCCAACTTGGACAGCTCATCAGCTGCCTCATTCTCTGCTCGGTGTATGTGTTTGAACTTGCACCCTTCAAAGAAACCAGTCATGGTCTGCACCAGAAACCGATATGACGCCATGTTGGCATCCAGAGCATCCCAGGTGCCTGATACTTGCTGCACCACTAGATCCGAGTCGCCATAACAGATGATGCGCTGCACGCCAACCTCCTTGTCCACCTTCAAGCCGTGTACCACAACCTCGTACTCTGCTACATTGTTGGATGCCTTGAAATGAATCTGCAGCACATACTTGAGTTGATCTCGCTTGGGTGACGTGAGCACCACGCCAGCACCAAGGCCTTCCTTCACTTTGGAGCCATCAAAATGCATCTTCCAGTAGTTGGCTACTGGCGAAGGAGGCTCATACTGCACCTCAGCCCAATCCACCAGAAAATCTGCTAGGATCTGTGACTTGATGGCTTCTCGTCTTGCGTACGAAGGAGAGTACGCGGCTAGCTCAATCGCCCACTTGGCTACTCTGCCACTTGCCTCCTTGTTGCCCATAATGTCCGAGATGGGAGTAGAGCTCACCACTGTGATGGGATGTTCTTGGAAATAGTGCTTCAGCTTCTTGGCGCCCAGGTACATGCCGTAAGTCATCTTCTGGTAATGCGGGTAGTTATGCTTGGAACTGGATAGCACCTAACTGAGATAGTATACTGGCCGCTGCACAGTCTTGCCTTCCTCTTCTCTCTCCACCACAATCACAACACTGACCACTCGGTTAGTCGCAGCAATGTACAGCAGCATTGGCTCTTTGGGTAGCGGACTAGCCAAGATGGGAGCGCTACCCAGCATGGTTTTCAACTCCTTGAATGCTGCATCAGCTTGCGGTGTCCAGACAAACTTGTCACTCTTCTTCATCAACTGATACAGAGGCAAGGCCTTCTCGCCCATTCGGCCCAGGAAGCGGCTCAGAGAAGCCAAGCAACCAGTGAATTTCTACACATCCTTCAGTGGTCTCGGCAAAGACATGCTCTCTATAGCTTTTATCTTTGAAGGATTGGCCTCAATGCCCCGACTGGATACCAAGAAGCCGAGTAGCTTGCCAGCCGGGACGCCAAAGGTGCATTTAGTCGGATTCAACTTCATTTTGTACTTGCGCAAGTTGGCAAATGTTTCCTCAATGTCACTAAGCAGAGTATGTGTTTTATTCGTTTTGATGACAATGTCATCTACGTACACCTGCACATTTTTGCCAATTTGATCATGCAAGCATTTCTGCATGCATCCCTGATAGGTAGCCCTAGCATTCCGCAACCCAAAGCACATGACACGATAGCAATAAGCCCCGTACGGGGTAATAAAGACAGTCCTTATTTGATTAGCAAGGTTGAGAGCTATCTGATGAAAACCAGAGTAGGCATCTATGAAAGACAAAAGCTCACAACCAGCAGTGGAATCGATCACCTGATCTATGCGGGGTAGCGGAAATGGATCCTTGGGGCAAGCCTTGTTCAGGTCGGTGTAGTCCACGCACATATGCCATGCGGTGTCGGCCTTGGGGTCCTCCTTCTTCTTCTCAACCTTAAACCCTGTTGGCTAGCCAGTCCGGATGCAATACCTCCATGATAAAGTTAATTATCAGCAACTTGGTGATCTGATCACCGATAGCTTTCCTCCTCTCATCACCAAAGCGGTGTATAGCCTGCTTAACCGGCTTGACATCATGCCGCACATGTAGCGAGTGCTCAACCAACTCCCTCGGGACACCCGGCAAGTCCTCATTGGACCAGGTAAAGACTTCCCGATTCTCACGGAGGAAGTGGATGAGCTCGCTTTCCTATTTCTCTCCCAACCCGGCGCCAATGATGGCAACATGGTCTGGGAATTCAGGATCAACCTGGACCTTCTTTGTCTCCTGGGACGCCTGGAACGCAGTCCCGCACTGGGAACTCGGCATGCCAGGCGCACAACCTTGCGCTGCTTGCGCCATAGCCACCACCTCATACATCTTCTTCTTCTCGGCAGCAATGACCATGGATTCCGCCAGCTGAGAACCAGCAGAGGCACACTCCAAAGACCTCTTGTAATCACCCGAGATGGTGATGACTCCGTTGGGACCAGGGATCTTCATCTTCAGGTACGCAGCATGGGTAGAAGCCATGAACTTGCTGAGAGCAGGCCTACCGAGTAGGGCATGGTAGGGGCTCTGATGATCAACTACCTCGAACGACAGGCTCTCTGTGCGGCAGTTCTCCCTGGTACCGAATAGAACGTCTATCCAGACGCGGCCAATTGGAGAGCAAGATACTCCTGGCACAATGCCATGGAATGTGGTCCTGCTGGGTAGCAACATGTTCTCGGCCATTCCGAGCTTCTCTAGTGTGTCTCCGTACACGATGTTGATGCTGCTGCCGTTGTCGATCAGGACCTTGCTGAACCTGACGTTCTTCTGAGTACCCAATAAGGTGGGATCCACCACCAAAGCATAGCTACCCGGGTTGGGAATCACCCTAGGATGATCAGCTCTGGACCACGTGATCTCTTGGTTGCACCAGTGCAGGTAATGAGGCACAGCAGGGATCACAGCATTGACCTCCATCGCACGCCTGTGCAGAGACTGCTTGTCGGCGGGCTCGGAGGTGAAGATCATATAGCTCTCATGGTGTTCCT
Organism: Alopecurus myosuroides; assembly: GCA_028641055.1. NCBI lineage: Eukaryota > Viridiplantae > Streptophyta > Magnoliopsida > Poales > Poaceae > Alopecurus > Alopecurus myosuroides. The sequence goes on from CM054059.1 coordinate 152,845,999, forward strand.
GGTACTGGTTGTGGTCTCCACCACCATTGTTGCCGTTGTTGTTGTTTCCTTGGTTGTTGTTATTGTTGCCTCTGTTGTTGTTGTTGTTGAAGTTGTGGTTGTGGGTGTAGTAGTTGCGGTTGCGGTCGTTGTTGTTGTAGTTGTAGTTGCGGTTGGATCCTAAAGTCACCTGGTTCACATTCTCTCTTCTCGGGAACACTGCAGGCCTGGGAGCAGCTGCCCGAATAGGCTGCACATTGGCATTCGCAGCTGGCAGAGGAGGAGGTGGAGGCAGGCCCTCATTCTTGATCTGTTCCCACCAGCCGCACTGCCGAGTAGTGTGGTTGGCTGGCCTAGCCGGGTGCCGAGTATGGAAGCTGCATGGCCCATCCCTCATGTTCCCAAAGGCAAAGTTCGGAGCAGGATCCGAGTTGCCGCTACCCTGCTAGGGAGCACTGTACGGCTTCTTGATGCCTTGGCCATGATTCTGGTTTTGCCCGTACTGGGCTCCAGCAGTTTTTTGCCTTTGGCTACTCCCAGCAGCCGTAGTCACAACATTCACCTGCTCGGGATCATACCGAGTATCAATCCGTTCACCTCTGCGCTTGTTGCGGAAATCATTGCGCTTGTTGCTGTTGTAGTTCCTTCTCGGCTCAGGAGAGTCCATCAGAGGCTGAGTTGGGTCGCCAAGTGCATACATATCTGCAATCTTGATTGTCTCAGCGAGAGTACTCGGCATCTCGCGCTGCAGCTTCTGCCACAACATGCTATCATGCCTGCAGCCTTGAGCAAACCAAGTAATGGCCTGAGCCTTATTCACACCTTCACAGGTGTTCCTCAACGTACTCAACCGAGTAAGATACTCGCGGTCGGTCTCCTCTTTCCGCTGCTTGCAAGCGGACAACTGCTGCGGCCTATTCGGCCTCTTGTACGTGCTGGTGAAGTTGTTAATGAAGGCTTCCGAGAAGTCTAACCAGCAATTGATACTATCCTTGGGCAGGTTGTTGAGCCAAGTCCGAGCTGGACCCTCTAGCATTTGCGGAACATACCGCACAACCCATCTCCGGTTGCCGCCTGCGATGTGCATGGCTGTGAGATAGTCACTCAACCAATCTTCTGGCTTGGTGCTGCCATTGTAGCACTTGGTCCCCCTGGCCAACTGAAAATGGTTCACGGAGGGCTCCTCCATGATGCGGCGACCAAAGCATTCTGGGCCAGGCGGACCCCTGTTCTCGAGCAGCGCAGACCGATTGATCCGGTCCAGCTTGTATCTTGCATCATTAGGCTCCAACATGCGGTCACCCAGACGGTCAGTGATATCCCTTGGGTCAGCATAGCCGGCTAGCCCCATCGCCGAGTAGCCATCATCATATCTGTTCTCCTGCACAACTGCAGGCTGCACCACCGGGTTGGCTGCTGGCGCAGCCGCACGCGGCTGTGCTGCAGCTGGCTGCTGCGTCCTCTGCCGAGTAGGCTGAGCAGCAGGACGCCGAGAAGGTCCCTCGTTGCCTCCATCTTGCCTCTTGCTGTGAGCTTTATGGGCTTGATAGCCCGCTCCTGCAGAATTGTGTTTCTGACCGTGCTGCCGCGGCACAGCGTGCTGTTTTGCGGCGACAGCAGGGTCGTACACCTGCATCCGTTTGCTTTTACCAGAGTTCACACTCTGGCCTCTGCCCCCATCGGGAAGCGGCGATGACGCCTGGTCATGAGACCTCACTGCACGCGAGTGCACAACCTGAGAAGCACCAGCACCCAGATTGGCTTTCCGGAACTCCTTATTCTGCCTAGCTGCCTCTAGCACTAGCTCATTGAGCCTCTCCTACTGCCTAGCGCGCGCGTCGCCGGCGAGATTCAGCAACTCAGCAGCTACAGCCTCTGCAGCTCTAAGCGTTTTGGCGGGGGTACTGTACTTGGGCCTGGTAGCAGTGTTTAGGCTAGCGGACTAGCTAGGGGCCTTACCAACTACTGCCATCTCGGCGCCTAAGTTGCGACGAGTAGCGCCTAGCTTTCTAGGCTTTCTAACAACAGGAGTAAAGCCGTGAGCCCTGTTGTACTCGTTCTGGTCTAGGTTAAGCTCAAGCCTTACCCTATCCAGCTCTAGGTGCTCGGCGAGTAGCGCTTGACGCTGCTGGTCGAGCTGCGCCCTCATGGTCATGAGCTCAAGCTCGGTGGGAGGCGGCATGCCCATCCGCATGGCGGATGCCGGTATCGTCGATGTCGTGGAAGGAGGTATGTAGCCCGGGATGTTCTGGGGTGCCTCATAGGGCTTGTGAACCTTCTGGGCAGCACTCGGGCCAGCAGGTTCCTCGATGACTGCCGCGGTAGCGGCCACGCCTTTCCCGACATCGGTAGCCGGGCCGGTCATCATCACCTCCACGCTGTCCGCGGAGCAGCCAGTTGGCTTCCCTCGGGCAGCGAGCACAGCAGGAGGATCTTTCGCGACGAGCACCTCCTCTGGGAACTCGCGGATGACGGTGGTGGCAACGTAGACGAGGTGCGAGCCGAAGGAGAGCACCGAGCCGCCTGCCGGCATGGGTCTCCCGCTGAAATCTCCGGCGTTGTCGGTGACGAAGTCGAAGGAACCGAATCTGTGGACAAGGCCACAGACCACGCGCTCCCCAGTAGCAGAAATGGGTCCCGTCCGAACATGGACTCCAGCCTGCGCCGCTGGTAGCCCCACGGTGGGCGCCAACTGTCGTGGTGGTATCACGGCAGATGCCATGGGATGGCTAATGTGTTGGGGCCGATGGACGCTGGAGGTGATCGGGGAGGGATCACACGGCGAGTAGCCGCGTGTAGGATATCTCAAGCACTGCAAACAACTCGATCTTACCCAGGTTCAGGGCCCTCGTGTGGAGGTAACACCCCTACTCCTGCCTTTTCTCTCTATGTGTGTGTAACCGAGTAGCCACAGTACAAATCAGGCCTTCAGCCGAGTAACCACTCTAGCTCTCTAGTTCTCTCTGTGTGAAGTGAAGCAACGTTCTGGATCACAAGGCAACGTCCCTCGCGCAGGAGGGGCAGGGCACCTTATATACTGGTGCCCAGCCGAATAGAATAAGACTAAAAGGTATGACTGATGGGACAGGCGCACTGCAGAACAGAGCACGCCTCCGGCTTCTCGCTGACGCTGGCGCGGTAAGTCGTCGCGCCGTTCGGAGATGGGACCTGTCCACCTTGTCAGTGAGATAGGGTAGGCCCCTAGCCCTGTCCTGTCCCCTCTGTCAGTGACAGGACTTGACAGGCGCCTACCGCACTGTAGCCACGCCGTAGCGCGGATAATCACGCGCTCCGTAAGTTGAACCGCACGCCGGTACGGACGCAGGATACGCGGGATCCCTTGTCAGAACGGCTCCATTGACTTCTGGCCCGAGTAGGAAAGCACTCCCTCTACTCGGACCAACTTCTCTACTCAGACGAACATAACTTGCTTGATTTCTCCTCTTGGCCATCGGTGGGTACGGCCGGATAGAAACCTACCGGGTAGCAGGTACCAGGTAGCCATCTACCTGGTCAAACAACATCTTTGACCTTGCCTTTAGCACTTGCCTTACCCATACTCGGGGGTAACCCCCCGACACATTAGACATTACTTCACAACACATCGTTCGATTTAAACTAACACTTACACCTGAAACTGACATGGCTATGAAAATATAAAACCTAGTTCGTACCTGAATTCCTGACATTGCTATGAATATTAAACTAACACTTACACCTGAAACTGATAAAACAGACACACATATGTGAACACTAGCAGCTAGTCTATCTGACAGCAATTGCAATCGCCATTAACTTCATCGAACCGGTAGGATGGAAACTAAGGATTTCATCAGTATTGGTACAAACCTTGTAATTGCGTCTGACGAGCGGCGGAAGCAGCGATTGAGTACAAGTCGGCGGGGCCGCGTTGGCGGCAGTTCTATAGTTTACGCTAATCGAATTCGGATGGCGGCGAGGTAATAGTGGCGGATTGGTCGGTCGCGTAGGGCCGATACGGCGGCGAAGTCGCCTGAGGGCGGATAGGGCGGCGTTGTCGTGTGCGGGCATGGCAGTTTAGAGGAGACCGGGCGGACATACGTAGCCCTTTCGCTCGCCTAATGGCCCAACCGGAGTATGGGCCTATTAATTGTACAATTTGTCTTCACAGCCCATTTGGCTTGTCAACAATATGTTTTTCCCTTGGCAATAACGTTCAAGTATCATAAATGCTATATTAAGTTTTACTAGTTTCATTTTATGATTAAATTTATTCATTTCTTCATTTTTAAATGTATTGTTGTGTTAATATTCAACACTAGTAGGAAAAGCCATGTTAGTGGTGTGGCTTTTCTTCAATTCTGGCGTGAAACTCGTACGCCACTGCTATCTAGGTGTCCACAGCTGGCATGTTTCTGGACTCGACACAGGTTACTACATGATCATTGGCATTGATGTCATAGTCCACATCACTATGCTATAGAAATCGGTAAATAAAAAGGGTATGTAATATTGACTAGAAGCACACAAATGGTATTCAATTATGAGATAACATAACAACCATTAAAAAAATTCGCATAAACATTCATAGATTCAACCAGATAGTACTCATCATTAACCTATAATCTAAAAGTTCGCATAAACATAGAACTCTCAGCTACAACCACGATACCTACTCATCATCTGACTGAATAATGACAACATGTGTATCCTCAGTAGGGAGCTATGGGAACATCATCTTTGGTGTCTTCAGCATCGTCAGGTCGATCGTAGAGGAAGTAGGTGAACACATCACCTTGATCGAGATAGAATGTCAATCTCCCTGTTGGATCCATCTCGTAGCGTTCCACAAGCTGGCCCCATTGCTGACCACTGAAGTGTGCTTTTCCATCCTCATGTGTGACAAGAACTTTGTGCTGGTGGTCTGGCACTCTCAAGCTCACCAAGTTCACCTCGAGAGTTCTAGGGTGGTCCCAAATTGCAACTTGAATATGCTCCAAAAAGTCACGCCTGTATCTGCAAGGTATGATCTGTAAAAAAACAAGAAGTCCACATTTTTAGTACAAATTTTTTGTCAGTTTTCAAAAAGTAGATTGACCGAAAGTATATACCAATCTGTTTTCAAACCCCTCTGGTAGAACAATGGTAAATTTCTTGTTCATGCACTCCTTGTAGCCACACTGTTCACATACACATCTAACCATTTACCATTCAAAAATCAACTTAAATCTAACAATATACATCTAATTTTGGTGGCTGAATAAACTTAAATATAACAATGAAAATATAATTTCTAAGTCAATCTACATCTAAAAGCACAATAATCATCTAACATATAACTCAATCTACATCTAAACCTAACAATGAAAGGTACAACGGCCGGGGAAACTTACCTGCGGCGCGACGGCTGGACGTCGCGAGGATGACGGTGGCGGTTGCAGCGGCGTTTGTCGCGGCGTCGTTCCGTCGGTGTCGATGTAGGCGGCCCCGTGGTCGCTGTCGTCCGTCGGTGCCGTGGAGAGGGCTAGGCCGCGGTGGGGGATCGGGGGGCGGAGAGGGCTAGCCGTGGCGGCGGTGGAGGATCGGGGGTGGAGAGGGAGAGGACTCGAGTTCGTGTGTGTAGAAGTTGGTGTGCGTGTAGCAATCAATTAAATTAGAGTATAAATGGTTTTCCTCAAAATTTCATTATGTCAACGGTGCCTCCACATTTGATCTTTCATAAATTGGTCCTTAATGATGAAGCCAATGATAAACCGTGCCCACCATATTTGATTCTCTCATCCTGGTTAAATGTTGTTGCACCGTGGTGGCGCATGCTGGTGGTCGGTTCGTCCGGTGGTTGCGAGGCTCGCCTTTGCGGGGCACCTAGGCGACGGATCGTCAGGGATGGTGGTGAGAGTGTGTTTGGGAGAAATCCTTGTCGGAGTACCGACATTAGAGCGGTGTCGCAATCGGGTGGGATCCTCCCTTCATGAAGGGCATTGTGTCTACCCTGCATCCGCCGCCCCGATGTGCCGGGGGAAACCCTAGAAGCGCGACTATCCATGTTGAAGGTGTTGATTGGTACTTGACGTACTGGTGCTAGAAGCGTGGTGGTAATTTGTAGGTGGGCACAGCGGTCGTTTCGTCTCGATCCACTTCTGTCTCCTTTTCTTTTCTTCTTTGGCGTTGATTGGTTGTCGCCTCAGCCGGCTTTGTATCAAAACTGTTGTACCGGGTGGTTGCTATATTAATATATCGGTGATTCATCCTATTTCGCTAGAGCATGGGGAGAATATCCTGTGATACTAGCCCTCTTGCATGCTCCCATGTTACCGTTTCGAATAAATGAAGTTTGGGTGATTCAAAAAAATCTAGGAAAAATCATGAGTGTTCACATGAAAAGTTTCTACAATGTGTAATAATTTTATGTCCAGATACGAAAGTAATATTGACTAACCAAAAAGACAAATCCAAATGTGAATATATAGTGCATTTTTTCTGATTTGTACTTTTTGTTTCTCAATATGTAGGTCGAATTTGGACCTGAATTTGTTTAACATTATGTAGAAAAAATCTTTGTGGACATTAATATTTTTTCTGGAATTTTATGAAACATCTATAGTTGATTTTTTTAAATGGTAGCATGGGAGAACAAGGGGCTAGTATCACTCGATATTTTTCCCATTGAGCATGTGTGGTTTGCACCCTTGTTTACATTTATATGAGTCATAAAATTCAATAAAGTAAAACAAAATGACATCATGAAAGTAGTAAAACTAAAAAAACATAACTTTTAAATTGTGTGAGAATTCGGCAATCTAATATAGAGTCTTAACACGGTTTTTTATTGTAGCAACGGGGCTGCATGCATATAGTTGCACACAGAAACCATCATCACTGCATTCCTATTACAGACCAATTTCAGGGAAATGGGTAGCAAACAAGTAGAGCCCTTTAGTGCCCTGGTATAGCAAGAACAATATCTTGTCACCCTGTTTGAGATGACTTTCCTTCGCCATGAACTCTTTCCACCCGCTGACGCACAAGCGACCATCAAGCTCAGAAATTGAATATGTCGATGTCACCTCAGTTTTCGGGTAGCAAACAATAGTGATGGTACCATTTCTTTCCATATGTGCAGGAATCATGCGGCTTGGGATTATTTGTTGCATGCAAAGACTTAAAGTCAAGAGAAAAGCTATCGAAAAATAATCATGTTAAAAGAAAGGAAAATAGAACAAGTGTACAACTATATTCTCGACCGAAAGTGCCCGAAAACGGCTACGACATAAGATTGGTAGGCAACTTGAGAATGGAAGCGGATTTTTCAGATCCCAAACGTGCAATGTCGTTGAAATGAAGTCAGATTCTTGGAATGCATCATGTTTTCAACTTTGGGCATGGGAAACAACAAGTTGGCCAAGGAAATCCATGTTTTCGGCCCTTTCTTCCGCGTTCGAAGGCAATAAAAACCAGATCACGCATCTCCCACTCATGGACAGGGGTAACAAGGTGCAGTGTTGCATGTGGAGTGAGTTACTTGGAGTGGGTTGGAAGGATGCCAAGGGTGTCGAGGCTGGCATGGAAGCGAGAAGCGGCGAGAATCGTCCCGTTTAACGTCCGGTGGTTCGACGCCACCCAGCACAACGGCGGCACCATACAAGTCCTGCAATGGGGTGTAACATCCCAATTTTTGATACATTAGGGTGTGTGGTGTTGTGTCATCTCATACATGCATAAAAACATTGGTTAAAAATTTTGCATTTGAAAATAACAAATGAAATGACCAAAAATCACTTAAAGTGATCACCCAAATTTTGTTCTAAAAATAATTTCAATTTCGGAAAGCAAATACATGGTGAGCTTGCAAATTTCATAAGGTTTTCAAAATGTATTTTTGCCAATTTTTCTGTTTGCAAAAAGGCCCCCAAAACCTCTGTTTTTTGTTCTGTTTTAAAGGGAAAAGGACCTTGTTGTAATTCCCAAAAACTTTAGGGGGTTATTGTATTTCTGTTTTATTCTTTCTGTTTCTTCTAGCTCTGGCCAGAAGGCAGAGCAGCTGCGTGGCAGCTCGTCCACGTCGGAGCCACCTCCTGCTCCCTGTTGCGAGGGGATGAGGACCCCAGGAGACGTCTCCAACGAGCTGAGCTCGCAGAAGCCCCCACGGAAGCCTCCTCTATCCCTCTGCCTCTCTGCGTGCAACCAAACCGAAACCCTACCGTCCCCGGCCACCGCCGATTGCCGCTGCCTCCGGCCATCCCCGGACGTTTGGAAGATACCAGGAGCTGCGCCTGGTGCTCCTCTACCTCCTCGTGCTGTATCGCTTGCAGGGACATCCAGAAAACGCTGAATCGGGCCATCCCTCCCCAACTCCGGCCGCCGCCGCGATTGGCAATTCCGGCGAGCCCCGTCGTCGCCTCGCTTCCCCGAGCACACCACCGCGCTCCCGATTAGCTCCTGAACGCCGTGGAGGGTCCCATTGTCCCTCTCCCCCTCTATTTTGTTGCGCCGGCGACCACACCCGAGCGCCGCCGCAGTTTCTTGTCGACGGCGAGGCTCCGGTGGAGTCTAGGTAGCGGCGCCGCCACTATTTCGCTCGCGGTGCTTCCCTCTTCAATATGCCCCAGTCAATTTTGCCCAGCTCGCGCCTAATCGCGAGATTGACTGGCAGCAGTGGAGATCCGGCCATTGCTGACGTCATCTTGACGTCAGCATGGCGTCATAATCATGTTTATCTTTTTCCCCAGAAAATGATTATTAATTCCAGAAAAATGGTTAATTCTAATAATTTAATAACTATTGATTTATAATTCAGAAAAATAAAATAAAAATATGGTTGTGTTCAGAAAAATGAGATCTATCCAAAAATGTCACTTTCATACATGTTTGACACATTTCATTTTTTGGACATTATTTAATGTGGTTTAATTCATTTAAAATAGAAAAATAAGTTTTTATTCACTAAAATTAGAAAATTAAAAGTTATATACCAAAATGCTCAAAATGACAAATAGAATCTAGTTATGATGTTTTCAAACCCATTTGGGCAACTAAAATTGTACTCACTTCCATAATCACCCGAAACCCCCTCCGGGGTCTATTTCGGGATAAATTCAGTAAAAATACCTAACGGACATACGAACCCTAGCAACCCTATCTACATGTTTAGGGCTTTATTTCAGCGCATTAACCTGCTCATGCATACATGTTGCGCATTGCATCGATGCCATGTGTTGATTGTTATTCTTCTTTCCGGTGTTTGTTCCCCCTCGGTAGAACGTGACTCCAAAGAGAAGGCCAGCAATCCAACGATGAATACTTGATCTTAACCGACAAGTCAAGCACCTATCCCCGAAGATCCTTTATCTGGTTTTCTTATAACCAAGGCAAGCATAACCTCTTATCTGCTCATATATGGTTTCAACGTGTTTTGAATCTCGTACTTTGCATTCGGTTCCAAACTATTTGATGTCAGTAGATAGATTTCCCCTATATACTGCATACCCTAGATATCCTGTTCCACTGCTCCTAGCAGCTATAGGTTTGCTTGTGCGCGCTCCGCTAAACCATGTGAGTCTTGCTTAGCCATGCTTAGTGTGATCTGATCCATCCGGTTGATGAATCTGGTCATATGCGTGAATCATTTATGATAGGTTGTTGTGAATTGTATTATCTTTGATAACTTGATTAAACAACGGCATGGATGTGAGGCCACAATGGGTTGTGGCGTTTTGTCCTGTTCATTCCCCTAGGAGCGAGTTCTCGCCTTCGAAGCCAAGACTGAGCGTGCAACCACACGCGGGGCCTAACAGACCGCGCTCGACCAACTAACTTGTTTGGCCACGTCCATGAGTCACGTAGTTTGATCTTTCCATCTGCGTGTGAGTCAGAAAACGATTTGGAGAAAACTTAGGGCGTGACCGGGACAAGTGATGGACGTACACGGATCTTGTTCCCGACTCACAGAACAGGTGCCGTCAGGAGGTGGCCAACTCCCTGTTGACGGGGTGGCCCTGTTTGGGTTGACTCATGGATAGGGTCGAGCAAGGTAAAGGTCGTGGCCAGCCACCCTCTGCCGCGCTCCATGGACGAGCGTACATGTGGCGTTAAGAGTCGGATGGTACGTGTGGGTAAAGTGTACCCCCTGCAGGGATAAATCTCCTCGAGAAGCCGTGTCCACGGTTACGGACGACTTGGCAACGGATTCTGTGATCATAGATAACTTCAACGGAATGACTAAAACTTGTTAACAATGAATGAAGGGTGCCTCCCCGGAGATGCCGGGAGGGGTGATCCTTGTAGCATAAGATAGTGTGGGAATGAGAAGGACTTGGTGGAATACAAGAAGATGATGATCTCAGTAGTTGAGTAGTTTTCTCATCTGTTTTGAAAACATTCTATGAGACGTGCTATTTCCTTCCTCAACTTGCAAAACAAAGATTGCTTTACGCAAATCAGCCTTCATAAAACCCTTTCTGAAGTTAGCAGATATATAATAGGTTAATTAAGTCTTGTTGAGTACCTCCCGTACTCAGGTTTGCTTAATTTTGGTTCTGGAGAAGAACTCCATCGGTGGTGAGTCAACGTGGACATCGACGAGTAGTTTGGGGTTCCCAGGTAGCAGCCTGGAATCTATGGGCTGGGACGTCGCCTTATGTTGCGGCCTCTTAGGCCTTTTTGGTTCTTGTTGACTAGCAACATAATTTGCCTTCCGTTGTCTGATGTAATGTTGGGTCGTGTGACCTTTGTTTGTAAGCTACACTCTAGTAACACTTGTTTAATAAAGCTTCATGTTTAGAGTACTGCTTTGATCGGTTGCTGGTTTCGAGCTCATCGTTATACAGTTTTGGCTATGCCTGCATAGTTGTCGCAGTCGAGGGGTTGTAGAGCCGATGATCCATGTCCGAGCCCGCCTGTCGATGTGATCGGCCTGGGGCGAGGTAACCCCAGTAACCCTCGATTGTTGTTGCACTTTCTGGACACATAGCATCTCTGTATAGCTTTGGTCCCGTTTCCTTCAGTTTCATTCGATTCGTGGACGCTTTGATATGCATAGTTGGTTATGACTAGCATGGATACAAGGAGTAGTAGACTGGGGATCCGGACTACGGGCCGATGAATCCAGTCTGCCTGCCGTTGTTTGTTGCGGCCGGGGATGGTAATTGTGAGTCCATGGCTAGGAGCACATAACAGTATGTATATCTCTGGGTCCGGGGTCGTGACAAGTCTTGGTATCAGAGCAGGACTGCCTGTAGGAAAACCTTACTGCTTGGTCGATGTCGAGTCTAGTGTTTGTGAAAACTACTTTGAAACCTCAAATGAGTTGTGAAAACCTTCTTAGGATTCTTTTTACTCCTTACCTGGTATCGCTCTAATTCTGGGTCATCTTACCTGTTTTGATTTGAAAAGGTTTTGCTATCTCTTCTAGTCATTCAAAACCTAGGTGCCTTCTCTGGCAAGGACGTCTTTTACCCAAGTTGACCTAGTTATAAGTTTCTAGAGTCGTGTGTGTTCCATGTTCTGTTATCTCTTAAGCTGGGAGATTTCCTTTCCATTCCAATCTCTCAGAGTTGTGTGGATTCCTTATTCTTACATGTTCCCAAAGTTTCAAAATCCTGAACCTCGAGATTTGCTTTTCATCTCGAATGTATCCGTTATCTTCTGCTCAAGTTCTTCTGGAGCTATGCTTGTCTTTTGAAAGATACTTCGTGATTGCTATCCGTAGTGTTCTTCGTGGCACTAAGACAGTAGTTACTCCTTTCTCAATGTTTTCAACCTTGGACTTGAACCGAAGGTCCCGGAATGTGCTGAAATGCGGTGGGTTGAATTATGTGGTTTCCTAACCATGTGATGCTCACACTATCAGTACAGGATGCTGACCTTTAACCCAAGTTCCGTTTTCTTTGGATCCCGAGGAATCTGTTTTACCTCAGGGTGGCTAGGTGATCTTAGCTCCAAGAGCCATAGGTTTTCTCTAGGAACCAAAAGGGATCACAACAAGAGTGATCATCCTGAATTCCACATCTTTGTTCTTGACTCAGCTATACCAACCTTTTGGCATGGGTTCTACACATGAGTATTACCCCGTGCATCCAACGTGATCTCAGGATTTTCCAGAGCATGTTCCTATCTTCCAGTTGCTCTCAAATCTCCACTCGTTGTTTGGAAACCAAGTTACATATGGTGTTGGATTCTTCCAATACATTTGCTCTTGTTTTCCGTTAAAACATCCCACCTTAGAAGGTGAGGAGAAACAAACTCCAGTACCTCGTCCATCTCTAGAACCAGGTCAAAGTTTTGTAATCCACAGAATAAAGAAGTTTCATTAGCTTCTGTTCTGTTCTATCTTCGAGTATCACACTCTTTTATATCAGGAGGTCGTGTTAAGTTTCATGGCCTTATTGATGAAGTGATGCTCTTACCGTATTCACTCCCCCTTCCTCCAAGTTTGAATGCTTGAGTATGATGGGTCAGTGCATTGATGTGTGTATCAGATGTTCCTAGCAATTCTTATTGCTTTGGAAAATCTAAGAGACATCTGTATCCTTCTTAGCATTACTGGTCACCCAGCCTCTGTTTGAAGTTGACTGTGTTAACAAATCCGTTCATTCTGGTGCATATTCCTGGTCAGAGAGTTAGGTCCATGCCAAAGCTCTCCAGACCATATCAGTTGCTTTGAAAAGCAAACCTCCCTTCCGAACTCCAGGACATTTCGGTGGTTCGTGATATTCTGGTTGCCTCTCTAGAAGTATCACCAGGTTTTACCTGACCGTGATGTCTAAACCAGGAGTAATTTGAACTACTCCTCTCTCCAAGAAACTACGCTAGACACCTTGGACTAGTGGTTGAGCTTAAACAACAACTTGGAGAGTTGAAAGGCAAAAGCTCCGCCAACTTGTTCCTTTGATAAGGGATATCTAGTTTTCCTCGTGTTGAAGTATGATAGTATCTCTTTAATGGACATGTTGTCATTCTACCTTGATTTGATTTGGGCTATCGTCAGATCAAGTCCAGATTCAAGGACTATCCTGATGGTGTTTTCACTCATGGTGTTTGGCCCGAGTACACCTCATGTCCTTTGGTCTGACCAATGTTCTGCCTTGTTCATATATCATATGAAATCCCTCCTCTTGGAGTGTTCTGATAAGTGTGTTTTCGAGCCCATCGATGACATTCCTATTTTCTCCAAGTTGCGAGAGGCTCATGTTGAACAATTGGCAACAATGTTGGAAACTTTGAGAACCAACTTTGTGTCATCGCGAAGTTGTGTTCTGGATGTTCGAAGTGACTTTACTCCAGTCCATGTGCTTATGGTGAAAGTTGTCGACATGGATCTGAGTATAGTTTCCTTGTTCCTTCGGGAATAATCCCCAGTCGGTCATGCATGTGTGGAGTGTTCTAGAGATGGTAGGTTGTTAACTCCATCTATCCGAAGAAGTTTTGTAACATCCAAGTATGAAATATCCCCTTAGAATGTGTTGTTCCTTGTTTTATTTCAAGCAATGCATCATGTCATCATTTCATTGCATTTGTTTTATTTTGTTTGCAATTGTTATCATTTGTTCTCCATCTGTTTTATCCTGTTTTCATAATCAAACTCAAACACATCTCAAATGGTTACTTTCATACTTGTTCTGTTACAACTTTTTGAATAAGAATCACAACTGAAAACAACCAATTTGTTTCATGTTTTGCCTTAGTGAACACTTGTGAAATTGATGTTTCAAATCAATTAGTTATTTGCCAAACACAATTTAAAAACTCAAATCCAAGCACCCAAAAACATAACCATTTTTGAATTCATGTTGTTACCAAATCAAACTATTTCAACATTGCCTAATTACCTTAGGGGTACCCTATTTAAAATATTGGTTTTTGTTAATGATCTTTAATATTAAAAATATCACCTAAATTTGGTTCAAATTTCAAAAGCCATCAAACATTTAAATTTTTGAAAATAAAAGTTGCCACATGTTACTTTTTGACCTAAGGAGCTTCTCCAATTTTTTTCCAATTTTTTCCATCAACCAAACCTATTCTTTTCTTCCCAATTCAATTTCAGCAGGAAAAAAAAAAACAAAAACCGAAATAATAATAAAAAAAAAAGAACAAACGCAGCAGGTGGGGGAGAAGGCCCAGCCCACCAGCAGCCCGCTCGGTCTCCCCCTACCTCCGTACAGGAGCTGACGTGCCATGGAGGACAGCGACAGGCAACTCCCTCTGAACCATCCGATGGATCTCTCCCCCTCCTATATCTTCTCCTCCCCTCCCGTGACAAACCCTAACCCTAGACGCTCCTCTTTCCCTCCTATCTCCCACATCCGCCGCCACCTCGAGGAGATCGTCCTCTGTACTGGTGCCACGGCCACCGCCCGCCGGAGCACCGCGCCGCCGCATCCGTCCCCCTCCGGCTGCACCGAAGACGCCCCTGCGAAGAGGGTGATGCCACCTCTCCATTCCCACTCCTACTCCCTCTTTTCCCTGATGTTTTGGTCACCGTTCTCTTCCCTGGAAGATCACCTCGTGCTCTGTTCATGACAATAACCAGCGCTGCTGTCGTGGGATAATCACGGCAGATGTTACCGGGGGTAACTGATCTTGGGGCAAGACGACACAGGTATTTGGGAGAGGGTTTAGCTCAGAGGAGAACATGGTGCAATTCGATCTGGTAGCCGGCAATCAAAGTCGCCGAGTCTCCGATCTTGATATAATAAGTCAACTCTGGGATTACACTTGATGCTCGATATCACACGATGTTGCTAGGGTTCTTAGATCTCTCCAAACTAGACGTAGGGGTCGGTTTATAAAGCACCGTACCCTCCTGACTTGCCCTCCAAGGCGCACCCGGAATCCTACCCGAACACTGCTTACAAACCCTAGCTTTCCTTACTGCAACCCACAATCCGGGTTACGAGGCCTACAAACTTTGGGCCTTCCAGAAGTTTCATTATCCTTAGCCGGATCCTGCGCCGTGTCCCTTGGGCCGGGTTACACCTTGGAGTTGGCCTACCGGGTTATTATCCCTCCATCAGTAGTCCCCAGAATAGCTTGGGCTTCATGGATCCCACTTGAAGCGCTTGCTATTCCCTGCAAAGATATCAAACATACGGGCATATAGAGACCGGGTTAAGATGTTTTGATGTTCAGCCAGGCCTCACTCCACGGTAGCCATGCAATAACCCGGGTTTTTCCTCCGAACACCTTGACTCAAATTTCCGGGTCCAAATCATAATAAAAATCCCAGGATCCCATGCTCGATAATCAATCCTGATATCCCGGAGTTAACCTCCTTCTTTCTTTTATCCAGATGCCCTGCTCCATATTTGGCGCATATTTCGCAAAAACCACGTGAACAACCGTCACCCCATGATTTCCGGCTTCTGGCCATCGGGATAAGCTCACCCTTACTCTATAAATAACACTCAGAGGGTAACCCTAAATTCATCACCACGCCACAACTTCCCCTTTCTCTCCTTGCTCCTCGCTTCCTCGCAGCACCGCCGCCAGGGGCTCGCGCACATCATCAAGGCGAAATTGCTTCCAGCCGCGCTCGCCCTCAAGCCGTCCCGCGCCGCCGCCAAGTTCCGCCATCACACATTCATTCCTCTCGCCAAGAATCGTGAAGGGGCACTCTAGTCACGCCGCCCAACACCGTCGCTTCCAAACCTCAATCTCTCCAGTAAGCCTCTTACATCTGTCTAACTTATCCTTGCAATTTTTCCAATTTCAACCAGGATCGAATCTGGGTCAACCTGCGAATCACTTTTCTGATTACATCAAATTAGATTGATTCGACATCCACCAGCTCTTTTAACCGCCTGCTATATAGTCGCAACTCATCCCCTACCAATATTAACCATCAAAACTCCTGTAGGATCAATCGCAAGCTTTCCCATCTAGATGCGTTCCTCCTCGATTTTCCGCTCTCTGCATTAACACCCGGAAAATCCTCTTTTTCCAGCTACTTTACTTGCAATAGATACATGGGCAACCACCCATCGACCCCAAATGCCTTTCCATATGTAAGTGCCCTATAATTTCCACAGTTGCACTCAACACCCGGATACTTTGTAATTTCCGCACCACAGCATGATACCCGGATAATTCTCAGCTTCATACTTTCTTGACACCTTACACTCGGATACTTCAACACTCCCGGGTCTTATTTGATACGCCTCTTTTTCTGGTGCTTTGCAGGTTGATCCCATGGCTCCCAAACGACAAGGAAAACAACCGACCCAGGCGAGAAATACCCAAAGCATATCCGCCAACTGGGGGCGTTCCACGGCTACGAAAGCCAAGTTGGAGGAGCTAGCCGAATTAGGAACTCTCCCTTCTCAGAAGGACATTCACTGGAGGGCGCCAGGCAGTGAGACCCGGCCCACACCCACAGAAAACGAGGTAATCTGCTTCGTAGAGCACGTGACCCGGGGATTCCGTCCTCCGGGTCACCCTTTCTTTAGGGAGGTCTTAGATCACTATGGACTCCGAATGTTCGACATAGGGCCTAACTCTATGTTGAACATCACCCACTTCATTGTTCTCTCTGAATCGTACTTGTGCATGCCGCCGAGTTTAACTCTCTTCATCGAGTTATTCCAATGCAAGCCGTGCCGCGAAAGCGGCGACGGAGCGCTCCTAACCTGTGGCGGGGTATCCATCCAGCGCCGCAGGAATTCTCTGATGCCAACCCTCAACCTACACTCCCACGTCAAACACTGGCAACTGTCCTTCTTTTATTGCCGCGATACCTCCCCTGACAGTGAAAAGAAGCTGCCGGGTTACTCAGAGACCCCCCTCGAGCCCTCCGAGTCTTTCAGTGCCTTTGCATCAGATTCGGACAGGGAGACAATCCTTCCCTTGCTAACCAAGATGGCCATTCTCTCAGCCCAAGGCCTCCTCGGGCTCAATTTAATAAAAACATGGGTTGACTTCCGGATACAACCCAACTCCGTTCGCACCAAACTGATGTGCGAGTACTCAGGGCACACCACAGATACGCTCCGATACTCCACCAAAAGCTTTGCAGCCGGCGATACCAACAAGACCATCAAAGGCTTCTTAACGGAGAAGCTGGAGGTGATAAAGGGCATCACCGGGTTACCCCCGTTTACTCGGGACAACCCGGCTCCAGCGATAATACCTGATATCCATAACTTACTTCCGTACCTTGACTCGATACAGCTTCTAACCCTTAGTCTCATTCCTTTGTCTTAGGCTGATGACCCTTTCTGGAGAATTGAACCCTTCCCCCCTTCCAGAGACCCGGAAGATGAGGACGAGCCGGCTGATGGTAGTGAAGGTATTTGCACAGGATCTGCATATTTTTACTTGTATTACTTCCCTTTCGTTTATCTTTTCTCCAACTAACACACACTCGATTCGCAGGACTGGAAGACGAAGGTGAGGCCAACGAGGATGACCCGGAGGCGACTGAATCAGACCAAGAAACAACAGTCGGAGCCAAAAGGAAAACCAGAGGAGCCGTGTCCAAGGTTCCTTTTTCCTCGTTATCCTCTGAACCTTATTCCTTTGACGCCATGCGACGACTTAACCATCAATTATCAAATTCGTCGTGCTTGAAGGACTCCTCCCCAGCCAAGCGCAGAGTAACTCGGAGCTCCCCGGGTGAACATCCCCTTAACCCGGGCATCTCTATTTCCTCGGTTCCTCGTGGCGGCGCTCCTCCGCCTCGTCCGTCCGACTCTCCTCAACGCCACCCTTCTCCTAACCATCCACGTGCCGGGCAATTCCGGGTCCCGTTGGTAGTTCCCGTGGCAACCTCATCTGCTTCCAGCGGCGAGCTCCCGCCTGATTATACCGTGAACGCCGGGTAAGTTTACGCTACATGATTTCCTTTTATGCTTAACAAGTTTCCACTCAAGCCACCATCATCACTAATAGCCGCTTTTTCTCATCTTTCTTTTAGCGCTCAAGCCGTCGTTAGCGACCCGGAAAATATAGAAGCAGATAACCATCAGGCGGAGAAACCGACCGACCATGCGGACGCCGCGACTGGCGATGATACAGCGAATAATCAGGAACAAGGCCCTCTGAACAATCCACTTCCCCGAGCTGCCGGATCTCCTTCCTCATCGGAACCAGTAGACGAGGAGATCGAAGTTCTAGATACAAGGATGAGTTCTCCCAACCCAGCCACCCAAACTGTCTGGGTCTCAACTCCAAGGGCAGGGAGAGCCCCCCCACCAAACGACCAAGCTGCCGGCTCTTCCGGTGCTCGATCCGAGGAACTGACCTTTACCCAGATGCTAGAAACCCTTCGCACTTTAAGGTCCAATGAAGAGAACATCTTGGGAGCTTTGATTGCCAAACACGAGGTAAATCCGACTAATATTGCTTATGCCTTTATCCAGTCCCCAAGTTCCGAGTGAATTGATTCATAATTTACTTGGGACTTTGTTATACAAGCGACTGATAACTTATTCCTCTACCCAACTGATCCTTTGTTTGCATGCATGCAGGCTTTCGTAACTCAATCCGAGGAAAAACTGGCGGGCGCCACCAAGCTCATCGAAAAGGAGGTAGCTTTACGTGAGGCAGCCGAGGCCGAGTCTAGGAGGAATAAGTTGATAATGAGAAAATATAGGAAAAGGGCTCACCGGGCAGAAGATGACCTAACAAGCCTTTCCGTCCAAATATCAGACACATATCGTGCTTTACTTGGTACGTTTCCTCCTCCGGTTTATCTTTTTGATAGATAGCAATAGTTTCCCGACTTATGTCTCCATTTCCTCAGGCCCGGACGAAACCATGCCGGAAGAAGATGACATGGCCAAGCTGAAAACCATGAATAGCGCTATCCGGCAACTATGTGCCGGAACCAGATGGATCCTTGATGAGTTGCGGTGGCCGGGCAGAGGACATGTTGATCTGAAAAGGCTGTAGGACGCCCTATCCACTGTTCCCGAGTGGATTCGGCACTGGAAGCGCTCATCTTGCCGGGTTGGAGTGACCCGGGGGCTTGCACTTGCGAAAGCTTATCTCCCCAAGCTCGAGCTAGCGAGGCTTATGGGCGGCTTCCCAGAGTTCAAGCTTGACGGATCCAAGTTTTCAGTAAAGGATTTTCAGGCCGTCCAGAAGGAGGTCCGTTACCCGGCCAGCGTAATTGCTGATGAACTGGATGTTAACATACTTGTTCCAGCATATGATTCTGCCGATAAAGTAATTAAGTCGGATCTTCCTGAGCCGTATGACATGCTGGCTCGGTGGAAGGAGGAAGCTGCTGCGATAAGGGCGGAGGCTGCCAAGAAGCAAGCTGAAGCCGGCTCTGCTCCTGCTGCCTCAACACCAGTCGTTCCGCCCCCTGCAGGGGCTGGTACCGCCGATCCGGGTGCTGCTGCTACCACCAATGATGGCAAGGGTAAGGCCAAGATGGACGCCGAGTGATATATGGTTTCCAATGCCTCTTCTTAAGCGCCAGTCGGTCGACATACTTTTTGAAACAGTCATATTTTGGGCGGTGCGCCTGTGCACCTTTGATATTTTTTCACCAGGATTTTGTAATGCACGCTAAGGCCTTGATATACTCGATGCCTGTTCCGGCCTTTTTAAGTTTAAGCTCATCTGTTCTCGATATCTGGTTTTATTTATTGTTCCTTTTGTGAAAACTCAATTTCCGGGTCTCATGGGTATTGACAAGCGGATTTTGCTTCGAAGTCCCCAAGTCCCCAAGACTCGGATATTTGGATTTTTGCAACTATACAAGTAAGCCAGTTTTTATCTTTTCAAGATTTCAAGCTACCGGGCCCGGATTGCCGAGTCTAGGACACTTGATCTTGAAAAGGGAACAAAATGCTTATTGCTATTTTCACAAAGATCCACGAGTTGTTTCACATAGGTTTTGAAGTTATGCTTAATAGTCGTTGAGTTTCCAGCTATTCAGCCTTGTACTCTGCATAACTTGTGGTTTAGATGACCCTTTTGACTGTCTTGTACTGTAAGCCGGCTTTCGCGTGGATACCATGTTGTTACATCAATACGAAGACGTAGCCAGCCAATCCCCGTCGGGTTTCATGACTAACTGCCATCGTAAGCGAACAAATCATGCCACTTTAATGCGAGTCACATTGAGCTTCAGTAAGAATAGCCAAGAAATTTGGACTTCTTTGTCCGGTTATAAGATTGTAGCCGTACTCGTTTGCAAGTAATCGACCCTTATAACTCATAGGCATCATGGCCGGGTCTTTGAGTTTGTAACTGTGCTATTTAAGCGACCAGCCCCCAAGACCTAGATATACGCATCGTACTGAGAATACATAACCTGATAACAACCATCTCTTTTCTTGATAACCATCTCTTTACTTGATATGAAAAATGTAGGTCAGCAAGCCGCCTCATTAAAAACCCGTCCAGTCCCCAAAGGTACCCTGGATAGGAAAAGAGTACGTCAGAAAACCTGCTGCCTATTACATCGTGCAATTCCACTTGCCAATATAGTCTTTACTAAGTATAATACGGGCGTAGCTGAGCCACGTTCCATGGTCTATCTCTTTCTTGCATAGATGAAGTGGTGTGTGCGGTGTCGTTGACTGTAGCCGACTCTTCCCTTGCATCTATCAAATAATATGATCCGTTATGCAGACTTCGGCTTATGATAAATGGTCCTTCCCATGGTGGTGATAATTTGTGTTTTCCTTCGTTTGACTGTACCAGGCGCAGAACCAAGTCTCCTTCCTGGAATACCCGGGTCTTCACACGCCGGCTATGATACCTCCGTAGATCTTGCTGATATATGGCTGATCTTTCCAGGGCTTGTTCTCTTTGCTCTTCTAACATATCTACGGCGTCCTGCCGGGTTTTTTCGTTCTCTACTTCGACGTAAGCTGATACTCTAGGCGAATCGTGAATAATGTCACTCGGTAACACTGCTTCCGCACCATAGACCATGAAGAAGGGTGTCATCTGAGTGGATCTGTTAGGTGTAGTGTTGATACCCCAAACCACAGAAGGAAGTTCTTCGACCCATGCACCAGCAGCCCTGACACAGGGAACTCGCAATCGTGGTTTTAATCCGCGAAGCAATTCTTGGTTTGCCCTCTCCACTTGTCCATTGGCCTGGGGATGAGCCACTGATGCCACATCGAGCCGGATTCCATTGTTGCCACAAAACTTCTCCATCTCACCAAGGGACATGATGGTTCCATTGTCGGTAATTATGCTGTGGGGGTACCCGAACCGGTAGATAATCCTTTTCAGGAACTTGACTGCTGTAGCTGCTTCGCAATTAGTAACTGGCATAACCTCAACCCACTTGGTAAACTTATCAATAGCCACCAAAAGATGTGTCTTCTTGCATGGTGACATATGAAAGGGGCCAACCATGTCCATACCCCAGACGGCAAACGGCCAAGTTAACGGGATAGTCCGCAATTCCATAGCCGGCACATGGGTTTGGCGAGCGTACCTTTGACATCCGTCACACCTTGCTACCAATCGTTCCGCATCCGCTAGGGCCGTGAGCCAGAAAAACCCGTGTCGATAAGCTTTAGCCACAAGAGACCTTGTGGACGCATGATGTCCACAGTCGCCTTCATGGATTTCCTTGAGAATCTGTCTGCCTTCTTCCAGCGCTACGCAGCGCAAAAAGACTCCTGCTGCACTTCTCTTGTACAATTCCCCATTGATGATAGAATATCCCTTTGCTCGCCTCAAAATTTGCCTTGCTAATACCTCCTGTTGTGGTAACTCGCCTCGTGATAGGTAGGCCAAAAACGGTTATGTCCACTCGGGAATAGTACGTACAGTGGCTACGAGTCCTGAATCCGGGTCTTGATTTGCCAATTCCTCCTCTGACTCGATTTTAACTGATGGTCGCCATAATTCGTCCAGGAAAACGTTAGGTGGAACCGGCTCTCTGCGCGAGCCGAGTCTGGCGAGGGCGTCGGCTGCCTCATTCTTTCTTCTGTCTATATGCTCCACCTCATACCCGGAAAAACATCCTGCAACCCTATCAACTTCCCTGCGGTATGCTGCCATAGTTGCGTCCTTTCTATCCCACGTTCCTGACACCTGCTGTACCACAAGGTCCGAATCTCCGAAGCATCGTATCCTCTTAATGTTCATCTCTTTGGCTACCTTTAAGCCATGCAATAGGGCCTCATACTCGGCCACGTTGTTGGAACAGTCGAAGTGAATTTGTAGCACGTAACTCAATTTGTCTCCTTTGGGTGATGTTAGCACCACCCCAGCTCCTGATCCCTCGTACTGCTATGATCCGTCGAAGTGCATGATCCATGACTCGGAATTTGGAACCGTTGCAGTCATGCCTGTATGTGTCCAGTCGTTAACGAAATCAATTAAAGCTTGAGATTTGATTGCTGACCTGGGTTCGTAGTTGATATGATAATCCCCCATCTCTATCGCCCATTTGGCTATTCTTCCCGTCGCGTCCGAGTTTCTGATGATATCCGACATAGGTATTGAACTAACCACTGTGATGGGATGTTCTTGGAAATACGGCTTCAGCTTCCGGCTGGCCATAAAGACCCCGAACACCAACTTTTGCCAATGTGGATAGCGCTGCTTTGCTTCTGATAATACCTCGTTGACATAATAAACCGGCCTATGAACCGGGTATCCTTTCCCATCCTCTTGGCGTTCCACAACAACTACTGCACTGACGGCTCGGGGGCCAGCTGCCACATATAGTAACATAGGTTCTTTAGGACCCGGCGCCGCTAGTACTGGTGCTTCAGATAACTGCTTCTTTAGTGCCTCAAATGCCTCGTCCGCCTCTTGATCCCACACGAACTTATCTGATTTCCGCAAGAGCCGGTACAATGGTATTGCTTTTTCTCCGAGTCTGGATATGAATCGGCTCAAGGCTGCTACGGAGCCCGTGAGCTTTTGAACATGCTTCAAATTTTCCGGTTTTTTCAGGCTCTGGATGGCCTTGATTTTATCCGGATTTGCCTCGATTCCTCTCTCGGAAACTATGAAGCCGAGTAATTTCCCAGCTGGAACTCCAAACACGCACTTTGTCGGGTTAAGCTTCATCTGGTACCTCCTCAAGTTTTTGAACGTCTCCTTTAGATCATCGATAAATGTCTCCGCCTTCCTAGTCTTGATGACCACGTCATCCACATAGGCATGGACGTTACGTCCGATTTGGTCCTCAAAGCACTTTTGAATACACCGTTGGTAAGTTGCGCCAGCGTTCTTCAACCCAAACGTCATAGTTTTATAACAAAAGGCCCCAAAAGGGGTTATGAATGATGTTTTCTCCCAATCCTCCCTTTTGAGCTTAATCTGATGATACCCGGAATATGCGTCCAGGAAGCATAACAGATCGCTTCCAGCTACTGCGTCTATAATCTGATCTATCCTTGGCAGCGCGAACGGATCCTTTGGGCAATGTTTGTTGAGACTCGTGAAGTCAATGCACATCCTCCACTCGTTGGTCTTTTTCATCACCAGAACCGGGTTAGCCAACCAATCCGGGTGAAATACTTCCATGATAAAGCCGGCTGCCAATAGCCGAGCGATCTCTTCGCCTATAGCCTTCCTTCTTTCCTCATTCATTTTCCTCAAACCTTGCTTCACGGGCCTGGACTTGGGATCCACATGCAAACTGTGCTCAGCCAATTCTGTAGGGATACCCGGCATGTCGCTAGGTGTCCAGGCAAACACATCTGCATTCGAGCGAATAAACTCCACGAGCGCTCCCTCCTGCTCTTTTCCCAGGTTAGACCCTATGGTAAACTGCTTAGTAGAATCCCCTTCGACAAAATCTATCTTCTTGGTGTCTTGCGCTGCCTTGAATTTTGCTCTCTCATCCTCAGTATTCGGCTTTTTCAAGGCTGTTCTATCGTCCAGATTTACTTGAGACCGGTAATATTCGAGCTCTTCCTTCCTGCACGCCTGCTCGGCCATAACTGAATCTCCTTCGTCGCACTCGGCCGCTACATTCCGGTTCCCATGTATAGTGATGGTCCGTTTAGGGCCCGGGATTTTCAGCTGCAAATACACGTAGCACGGCCTAGCAATGAATTGGGCGTAAGCCGGCCTCCCAAACAGTGCGTGGTAAGGACTGCGCAATTTGACCACCTCGAACGTGAGCCACTCAATTCGATAATTATCCGTTGATTCTCCAAAAGCAACTTCCAAGGTGATCCTTCCCTCGGGGCTCGCCGAGTGACCTGGCACGATCCCATGAAAGATTGTCGAACTTTTTTGTAACTGAGACTCTTTGAGACTCATCCGTAAGAAGGTTTCCCAATAAAGGATGTTGATGCTGCTTCCACCGTCCATCAGGACCTTCTTCAATTCGTAACCATTAACCTGTGGAGCAACCACCAATGCCAAGACTCCTGGACGCTCTATTTTCTCCGGATGGTCTTTTCTACTCCATGTTACCTCTTGTTCCGCCCATCTGAGATGTCCCGGCGCGGCCAACGAAATCGAGTTTGCCGCTTGCTTTAATGTCTTCTCGTTCCTGCTGGAAGTTCCTGTAGTATGCACATGATATTGTCCTTTTAAATTAGTCGTTCGTACCGTGCCGATGAAGATGTTGATCCGGCCGATCGTCAATATAGATCCGGACTCGAGGTGATCCGATTCTGGCCCCCAGCCGGAATCGTCCACCATCTTTTCTCCTTCGTGGTCGATGTAGATTTCGCCGATGACAAGATTCTCCATGCCCTTCCGAGCTTCTCCCGTGATGTAAACACCTTTGGACGCAGGCCCCACGGTGGGCGCCAACTGTCGTGGGATAATCACGGCAGATGTTACCGGGGGTAACTGATCTTGGGGCAAGACGACACAGGTATTTGGGAGAGGGTTTAGCTCAGAGGAGAACATGGTGCAATTCGATCTGGTAGCCGGCAATCAAAGTCGCCGAGTCTCCGATCTTGATATAATAACTCAACTCTGGGATTACACTTGATGCTCGATATCACACGATGTTACTAGGGTTCTTAGATCTCTCCAAACTAGACGTAGGGGTCGGTTTATAAAGCACCGTACCCTCCTGACTTGCCCTCCAAGGCGCATCCGGAATCCTACCCGAACACTGCTTACAAACACTAGCTTTCCTTACCGCAACCCACAATCCGGGTTACGAGGCCTACAAACTTTGGGCCTTCCAGAAGTTTCATTATCCTTAGCCGGATCCTGCGCCGTGTCCCTTGGGCCGGGTTACACCTTGGAGTTGGCCTACCGGGTTATTATCCCTCCATCAGCTGCTGTATGTTCGTGCGCCTGCAGTTTCAGATACCAGCGCGTTGGCAAGGGTCAAAACCAACCCGCACCCTAACCCATCAACGATCCACGCAGCAGCCCTACTGGTTGGAGCGCGCGCAGCCAAACCCGCAGATCACAGGTTCGATCCCCAGCCCCACCCCTTTTTCTCGTTTTAATTCGGTACAGCCAGCACCAACACCTTATCCTATTCCGAGATGCAGTCCCACCAACACAGCCGCAGCTAGCCTAGTGGTTCTGTTCCTTTGCTGCAACCAGGAGGTGGAGGGATCGAGTCCCCTCTCTCCCAAATAAAACAAAGTTTTATTTTTGCAAGGTTTTGGTACTGGAACGTTTAGCAAATCACACATAAGCCCCTGGCACTTATTTCTAGCCCCTGGAAAATATTTCCTAAGTCCCTAGAGGCATTAAAATGGCAGATTGCACCCTGTAATTCTAAAATGCATAACAAATTCATTTTAACTCCAATTTTCACTTTTTAAATATGTTTTCTGTCCAAAATTAAATGCTCTATCCAAATATAAATTTTTTTTACTGTTTTGAATATTTTAAATTGGTGCAAAATTTGAAAACTTGTCAAATTCACTTAAACTTGCAAAATTCATAACTTGTTCATAAAAATTCCAAATTCCACAAACTAAATATGTTTTCCAATCAACTTTTCATGTACTTTCCAAATATAAATTTTGTTTTCTGGTTTGAATAATTTAAATTGCCTAAACAATTTAAATCTTGATTAATGCAATTAAAAATTGTTTAATATTGTTTAATTCATAATTAAATAATCCAAAGTCCAATTTCAAAATGTGAAACATGTAATCCAACTAAAATTTGATAACCTTTTCAAATATCAAATTTTTTATTTGTTTTGCACACTTTAACTTGTTGGTAACAATCACTACTTGTTTAACACCATTAAGTAACAATAATTTCCAAACTTGATTAATGTTTTCTAAAAATGGTTAACTATCATTCCAATTGCATTTAAATTGTTATCTTATTGTTATTCATCATGCATGCATCATGCTAACTCACCAACACCTGATGCTTAGTGTTAGAACAATTAATTCAACTCTAAGGCATGGGTTTGCCATATGCAATCTTTGCATATGGAATCCATTTAAACTTGTGTATCATATCCACTAGTTTATTTTGGTGCATCTATTAAACATGACATGCATCATCCCAATGTTTGTGCACATATGCCATGTATTGATTGCCGTCTTCCTTCGTTGTTGTTTTTGCTTCTTCTCGCTTAGACGACGACGTTGGTACCGACGAGCCTTACGACACCACTACCCAGGACCTAGCCCAGTACCCGGCTGATGAGCTTCCAGGCAAGTTATCACTCACATGAATCATCGAGTTCTCTTCCACACTTGTTGTCGATACTATACTTTTGTCTACTATTGCTAGCCCTATGTATCGTTGCTATTCTCCGAACCCATCACATGATTCCCTGAACCAATGATATTGCCTCACCTCCATACCCACAGCCTTTGTTTGTGCCTGTTCTTATCTAGCATGCTTAGGGTTGCTTTTGCTCGAGCCTGTTGTCGGTTACTTCTTTTATTATCGTGCTATTATTATCGGTTACCGTTCCGGGGGCTCGAATGTTAATCAATCAATCCTGTCAATGCTGCTATTAATAATAACTTGATGATAAGGCACCGGCAGGAGGCCCTTTGTGGTTTTGAGGCCTGCTAGTGTCGACCCTAATAGGAAAAGGGTCTTGTCTACTGATCCATGATGAGCGCACTACCCGCATGTGGGAAGCGAGTATGGGCACCCCCCTCAACTTGACTCGATTCGCATCTCGTCCAAATCGCCGTACTAGTTCGGGCTTTCCATTTGCTGCATCATATGCAGGTACGAACCCGAGGCCAGGGTGGAACTTTTGTAGTCGGCATTTAGGGCGGCGTGGTCTTCCAGTGCTATGAGGGTCCTCCTTTTCTTCGGGGGGCTCGATTAGCCGCGCACGCACAGCATGCGGTGCTTTGGGCTTGATGCGAAGAACAGTTGGTTGTGTTGAGTGTCTCGCTTGGCGGGTTTGATTCCCATCTGGCGGGATAGTCTTACGTGTACGGTTACTATGGTGCACCCCTGCAGGGATAAATCTTCTCGAGAAGCCGTGTTTTCCGCGGTTATGGATTACTTGGTGAAAGTACTGGCTAACAAGTACTCAGGACAACTTCAACATAATAACAACCATGTTTCACCCAAAGAATAATAACTTGACTAGTAATAGATTATTCACACAATAACTTGATTCACCTGATTACAACGGTGTGAGTTATCCTCGGATTGCTTCTTCGGATAAGGGGCGAGATCCAGGATGGGTTTGGTTGAAGTTATCTTTCAGTTGGTTACAATTCCTCGATCTTATCTTTTCTATTAGCCGGACACAAGTAGTTATCTCTGTAGTTGGTTAGAGCAGCCCGCTGCAGCTTTTGTAATACCTATCTTCTTCCGTTGATCCCAAGCATCCCGGCTTGTGTTGACGGGTAACTCCTTGATGAAATGTGAGTCTTGCTTGCCAGTACTTGGATGTACTGACCCCGTTGGGGCTGTGGTTTACGCAGAGTACGACTACGGCTACGATGATCACCAGGATGGCTACTTTGTGGAGTTTGACGACACTGCAGACGAGTAGTTGGCTGGACCCCGGGCAGGATCCAGGACCTACGTGGATGGGCTTCGTTTTTCGTTATTTTCTCCGGCTTCTTAAGCCTCGGATTTGTCTGTACTCAGACCCATTTGATTGCTTCCGCTGATGTAATGGATGATATGTTGGGACATGTGTCCTCTGGATGAGTGTTTTGCTATCTCTGCCTTAGTGAAGGCTATTCGCAAACTTATTTCCATCTTTTGTGTCTTAGAGGCATGTTGTGTTATCCTTTGTTCAAAGCTGTTGACGTACCGTGCGTGCTTGATATGAAGTACGTCGACAGTAGTGCCTATGACTCCTAATGGATAGTTTACGTCGACGGTGGAATAGCAGGGCTTGTGTTGTCGCGCATAAGCGCAGGCCTACCAGGAAGCTGGGACGTGGGAGCAGTTATGCCCCATAATCCAAGCACCTGCTATCCAGTTCGTACGATGAGTATCCCTTAGAAGCCAGGGTGCGACAAGTTTACATCCACACTAAGCTACAGACTGATTGTTCGTGAAAGAGAAGAAGTTTAAGAACTTCGTTATCTTTGTTATCATCTTCCCAACAAGGACTCCGATGTGTTCCTCCGTAAGGAATCCATGTAGGTGCAACCGTCTTTCGCAAGTTGCTAATACGTGAGTTCCGTAATCCTACTCATCTTCTTGAGCTTGGCATCGTAGTCCATGTCTTGAGAATCTAGTAAATGTATCGCGTTGGTAACCGGTGCAATCTCTTTGATCATTCAAACTGAGTCTCAGTTATCAATCCACTAACCAGAGCTGAACCTCAAGCAGCAATGATGGTTGGTGCTCTCTCAAGGGTATTGAATTAGGTCTTCTCAAAATATGGCATGGTTGATGTTGTGGTTGACACAATTAGCCAGAAGGCCTAACTCTGTAATTCTTTGAATCCGTAAGAACAACCACTCCCCGTGAGAATTCTTGTGTGGCTCATTCTCACAAGTTTCCCTTCCCGTTCTTTCGAATCGAAGTTCAAATTCCACTTGATTACCTATATAAGGCTTGCACAAGCCTGATATTGGTATCTAGAACATTAAGGATAACCTGAAAGTTGATTCTTCCAATGTCTCTTCGTTGATCCTCCAAACCTTTGTTTCAGTGGGAACAAGTTCATCAGAAGACCATCTCGTGGTGTTTTGTAACCACCATTGATCAACTCCCTTTTTCAAGTTGTTTGTACTTGAAGTTCTGTTCATCTCACACATTGTGTGAATTTGTCAGTCACTCCAGCCATGGGATCTTAACCATATGGTAGATGTATTGCTACGTCCAAACCACATTAGGAAAGAGATTCCCTATTTCCACCGGTGTTTCAACCCTCGTTGGTTACCCATCCTTATGGTGTGATCAGGAATTCCTCCTTTGTTACGGTGTTTCCACATCTTTCGGTTATTCATCTTCTGTTCTGAAGTAACGTCCCGATCTTTGACAAAGTTTTCGACAAAGTTTTGACGGAGTGAAGTTCCGTTCTCTTTCGTGTCCACTCCGAAGAGTGAACATGATCTTGTATCAAATTCTCTCCGACGCACGATTACAGTGTTTTCTCGTGTTTTCCTTCGTCTATGGATATTACTTTGTGGTATCCAAGACCATCCTTTCCATCTTGGTTTTCTGTTTGAAGAAACCTCGCTGTTACAAGTTGTCCAACTTTTCTTCTTCCAAAAGGATTTAAAGTCTCGTGTTAAGCTCATATTCTAAATCCTTTCAAGAACTATCGTCCGTAAACTTGAACCCATCTTATATTCACTCCGTTACCTTGATGTGTTTCATGCTTGTTAACTCAACAGTTCTTTATGAACATCCCTTCCATGAGTTACCCATGGGATACTCGATCTTCGTGAAGATCATTTCCTAAGAATTTCCCTCTTACCTAAGGTGTATCCGTTCAATACTTCAAGATGCTACGGATCAACCTCTTCGAGAAGAGAATCGTAAGGTTCAAGAAGATCGTTCAAAACCGGTGTTCCTTCTTTCTTCTCCTTCGGGAATCTCGGGACGAGATTCTTGTAAGGGGGTAGATTTGTAACATCCCAATTTTTGATACATTAGGGTGTGTGGTGTTGTGTCATCTCATACATGCATAAAAACATTGGTTAAAAATTTTGCATTTGAAAATAACAAATGAAATGACCAAAAATCACTTAAAGTGATCACCCAAATTTTGTTCTAAAAATAATTTCAATTTCGGAAAGCAAATACATGGTGAGCTTGCAAATTTCATAAGGTTTTCAAAATGTATTTTTGCCAATTTTTCTGTTTGCAAAAAGGCCCCCAAAACCTCTGTTTTCTGTTCTGTTTTAAAGGGAAAAGGACCTTGTTGTAATTCCCAAAAACTTTAGGGGGTTATTGTATTTCTGTTTTATTCTTTCTGTTTCTTCTAGCTCTGGCCAGAAGGCAGAGCAGCTGCGTGGCAGCTCGTCCACGTCGGAGCCACCTCCTGCTCCCTGTTGCGAGGGGATGAGGACCCCAGGAGACGTCTCCAACGAGCTGAGCTCGCAGAAGCCCCCACGGAAGCCTCCTCTATCCCTCTGCCTCTCTGCGTGCAACCAAACCGAAACCCTACCGTCCCCGGCCACCGCCGATTGCCGCTGCCTCCGGCCATCCCCGGACGTTTGGAAGATACCAGGAGCTGCGCCTGGTGCTCCTCTACCTCCTCGTGCTGTATCGCTTGCAGGGACATCCAGAAAACGCTGAATCGGGCCATCCCTCCCCAACTCCGGCCGCCGCCGCGATTGGCAATTCCGGCGAGCCCCGTCGTCGCCACGCTTCCCCGAGCACACCACCGCGCTCCCGATTAGCTCCTGAACGCCGTGGAGGGTCCCATTGTCCCTCTCCCCCTCTATTTTGTTGCGCCGGCAACCACACCCGAGCGCCGCCGCAGTTTCTTGTCGACGGCGAGGCTCCGGTGGAGTCTAGGTAGCGGCGCCGCCACTATTTCGCTCTCGGTGCTTCCCTCTTCAATATGCCCGAGTCAATTTTGCCCAGCTCGCGCCTAATCGCGAGATTGACTGGCAGCAGTGGAGATCCTGCCATTGCTGACGTCATCTTGACGTCAGCATGGCGTCATAATCCTGTTTATCTTTTTCCCCAGAAAATGATTATTAATTCCAGAAAAATGGTTAATTCTAATAATTTAATAACTATTGATTTATAATTCAGAAAAATAAAATAAAAATATGGTTGTGTTCAGAAAAATGAGATCTATCCAAAAATGTCACTTTCATACATGTTTGACACATTTCATTTTTTGGACATTATTTAATGTGGTTTAATTCATTTAAAATAGAAAAATAAGTTTTTATTCACTAAAATTAGAAAATTAAAAGTTATATACCAAAATGCTCAAAATGACAAATAGAATCTAGTTATGATGTTTTCAAACCCATTTGGGCAACTAAAATTGTACTCACTTCCATAATCACCCGAAACCCCCTCCGGGGTCTATTTCGGGATAAATTCAGTAAAAATACCTAACGGACATACGAACCCTAGCAACCCTATCTACATGTTTAGGGCTTTATTTTAGTTCATTAACCTGCTCATGCATACATGTTGCGCATTGCATCGATGCCATGTGTTGATTGTTATTCTTCTTTCCGGTGTTTGTTCCCCCTCGGTAGAACGTGACTCCAAAGAGAAGGCCAGCAATCCAACGACGAATACTTGATCTTAACCGACAAGTCAAGCACCTATCCCCGAAGATCCTTTATCTGGTTTTCTTATAACCAAGGCAAGCATAACCTCTTATCTGCTCATATATGGTTTCAACGTGTTTTGAATCTCGTACTTTGCATTCGGTTCCAAACTATTTGATGTCAGTAGATAGATTTCCCCTATATACTGCATACCCTAGATATCCTGTTCCACTGCTCCTAGCAGCTATAGGTTTGCTTGTGCGCGCTCCGCTAAACCATGTGAGTCTTGCTTAGCCATGCTTAGTGTGATCTGATCCATCCGGTTGATGAATCTGGTCATATGCGTGAATCATTTATGATAGGTTGTTGTGAATTGTATTACCTTTGATAACTTGATTAAACAACGGCATGGATGTGAGGCCACAATGGGTTGTGGCGTTTTGTCCTGTTCATGCCCCTAGGAGCGAGTTCTCGCCTTCGAAGCCAAGACTGAGCGTGCAACCACACGCGGGGCCTAACAGACCGCGCTCGACCAACTAACTTGTTTGGCCACGTCCATGAGTCACGTAGTTTGATCTTTCCATCTGCGTGTGAGTCAGAAAACGATTTGGAGAAAACTTAGGGCGTGACCGGGCCAAGTGATGGACGTACACGGATCTTGTTCCCGACTCACAGAACAGGTGCCGTCAGGAGGTGGCCAACTCCCTGTTGACGGGGTGGCCCTGTTTGGGTTGACTCATGGATAGGGTCGAGCAAGGTAAAGGTCGTGGCCAGCCACCCTCTGCCGCGCTCCATGGACGAGCGTACATGTGGCGTTAAGAGTCGGATGGTACGTGTGGGTAAAGTGTACCCCCTGCAGGGATAAATCTCCTCGAGAAGCCGTGTCCACGGTTACGGACGACTTGGCAACGGATTCTGTGATCATAGATAACTTCAACGGAATGACTAAAACTTGTTAACAATGAATGAAGGGTGCCTCCCCGGAGATGCCGGGAGGGGTGATCCTTGTAGCATAAGATAGTGTGGGAATGAGAAGGACTTGGTGGAATACAAGAAGATGATGATCTCAGTAGTTGAGTAGTTTTCTCATCTGTTTTGAAAACATTCTATGAGACGTGCTATTTCCTTCCTCAACTTGCAAAACAAAGATTGCTTTACGCAAATCAGCCTTCATAAAACCCTTTCTGAAGTTAGCAGATATATAATAGGTTAATTAAGTCTTGTTGAGTACCTCCCGTACTCAGGTTTGCTTAATTTTGGGTCAGGAGAAGAACTCCATCGGTGGTGAGTCAACGTGGACATCGACGAGTAGTTTGGGGTTCCCAGGTAGCAGCCTGGAATCTATGGGCTGGGACGTCGCCTTATGTTGCGGCCTCTTAGGCCTTTTTGGTTCTTGTTGACTAGCAACATAATTTGCCTTCCGTTGTCTGATGTAATGTTGGGTCGTGTGACCTCTGTTTGTAAGCTATACTCTAGTAACACTTGTTTAATAAAGCTTCATGTTTAGAGTACTGCTTTGATCGGTTGCTGGTTTCGAGCTCATCGTTATACAGTTTTGGCTATGCCTGCATAGTTGTCGCAGTCGAGGGGTTGTAGAGCCGATGATCCATGTCCGAGCCCGCCTGTCGATGTGATCGGCCTGGGGCGAGGTAACCCCAGTAACCCTCGATTGTTGTTGCACTTTCTGGACACATAGCATCTCTGTATAGCTTTGGTCCCGTTTCCTTCAGTTTCATTCGATTCGTGGACGCTTTGATATGCATAGTTGGTTATGACTAGCATGGATACAAGGAGTAGTAGACTGGGGATCCGGACTACGGGCCGATGAATCCAGTCTGCCTGCCGTTGTTTGTTGCGGCCGGGGCTGGTAACCCTGAAGCCCTTGTGAGTCCATGGCTAGGAGCACATAACAATATGTATATCTCTGGGTCCAGGGTCGTGACATGGGGTTCAAGCATTTTGTGTGGGCCCACATGGCTAAGTGTGACTTACATTCTCACCTCTACAGTTTTCCAGGCATCCTAGGTGGAAGGAAACTATATTCTCGACCGAAAGTGCCCGAAAACGGCTACGACATAAGATTGGTAGGCAACTTGAGAATGGAAGCGGCTTTTTGAGATCCCAAACATGCAATGTTCTTGAAATGAAGTGAGGTTCTTGGAATGCATCACGTTTTCAACTTTGGGCATGGGAAACAACAAGTTGGCCAAGGAAATCCACGTTTTTCGGCCGTTTCTTCCGCGTTCGAAGGCAATAAAAACCAGATCGCGCATCTCCCACTCATGGACAGGGGTAACAAGGTGCAGTGTTGCATGTGGAGTGAGTTACTTGGAGTGGGTTGGAAGGATACCAAGGGTGTCGAGGCTGGCATGCAAGCGAGAAGCGGCGAGAATCGTCCCGGTTAACGTCCGGTGGTTCGACGCCACCCAGCGCAACGGCGGCACCATACAAGTCCTGCAATAGGGTTCAAACATTTTGTGTGGTCCCACATGGCCAAGTGTGACTTACATTCTCATCTCTACAGTTTTCCAGGCATCCTAGGTGGAAGGAAACTATATTCTCGACCGAAAGTGCCCGAAAACGGCTACGACATAAGATTGAGCGCGGTTATTACAAGCGGTCAATGCGGCTGTTTACCAAAATAATTGGGCATGGAATACTTTTGTACCAGCATTTCTAAAAGTGAACACACCATTGGTCTGATAGCCATTAATTACAAAAAGTAGTGGAAAACTTGTCTGGCTGCTCCATGGCGTGGCGTAGGACGAAGATAAGGAAGGCAGTGGAGTAACAGAGGAGAAAGCAGGGGAGGGGAGACGACTCGGTGGCAGTCCAGATAGGAACCATAAATATGGCAACTGCCCCGCGGAAATGTACCCACCTTTTGTGGTAACAGACTTACAGGTGGGCCCAAGTATCATCTTCCTCTCGTATTGTCACGTCAAGTTCGCACTCCTCCTCTTTGTGTACCTACAGTTATTTGCTCCGAGAAAACCCTTTTTCCGCAGTTCACCGACACCGTCGCCGCCGCCGCCGCCATCCATCTCTCGACCTCGCCGCCCCTCGATCAGCATCCCTCTCTGGGCCGCCGCATTCTCGCGACCGCCGTCGTCGCCAGTCTCTTCATCGCGCTGTAGATTGACCCACGACGCATCAATTCACCACTGGTCCATCGCGGGCGGCACTCAGGTTAGAACTTATTCTCTTGTGGATGCATTGCAGAACGATTTCAGTTCAAACACTAATTTTCTTTAAGATAACTAGTGTCCTACTTGTCTAGACAGGAAAGAAATGTGAAATCTTATGCTAGATATAGATGGTAGCACGTATTTATGTTCGATGTCATTCATGATTGATTTGTCTGTTACACGTTTATTACTAAAGTAGATGGTACTTACATGCATCTGATTGAGATGTTGCACTCTACCTTCATATAATTTTGATAGTTCCAGGTGCCCAATTGATGTTGGTAGCTGTTGTTGTGTGTGCCTTTTTCTAGGTAGGTAAGTAGTGATGTTGAAAGTAAGACCTCTGGTACGGCCAGTACCTTTTTTTGGTAATTTCTCTTTTTACTCTTCAGTAGTACAGCTGACTTAACCCCTTTTTAGGTTCACTAGCTATTTTTAGTAATTTCCATTTTTACTCTTCAGCAGGACAATTGATGTGAGCCATTTTTTAGGACCAGAAGCTATTTCAATTAATTTGCTAAAGCAGTACAATTGATTGTCGGCACACCATTTCCTATTCATTCTATTAGATTTTCTTTTCTGAAGTTCCGTACTTCCATGAAATTCTTGAATGCATGTCAAATTTAAATTGCACCTATATGAATGTCTCTGAACCATGATGTTGCTAGACTGCATTTAGTCCTAAATTTCTAGTGAACCTTCATGTTTCTTAACCTCTGCTGTTTTGGCACGTCTGCTAAATGTAACTGAAGTCAGACTTTTTAGTACGATCAACAGGCGGGTTTGCATACGATGGACTGCGAGTTCCTCGCTTACGTAGATGATACTTCATCGGACAAACAGGTATTGTACTCAGTTTAGTTGTCATTTTAGTCAGATATGTGTAATGATGTTCATGGATTGCGCTATCCTCTCCTGCAGTCATTGCCTAAGAAGTTCGCAGACTTGCTGGGGGACCGTAAACCCCGTGCACTGAAGCTGCTTTAGGTCGGCCATCGGCATAGCACCACGTGGGACGTTGATGTGTGGTTGAACAGCACTGGCCGCATGTTCCTCAAGCGCGGCCGGGAGTGTTTCGCCCGGACCTACAAACTGCAGAGAGGCTTTATTCTGATCTGCAGTTACGACAGCCGCAATGTCATCACAGTAAAGATGTTCGACCTGAGCAGTTGCCGCTTGCAATACAATGCGGCATTCAGTATGTGGCCTCTATCACCAAAATATCAATTCTCGATTATATATGTAGCCGGAAATTGAGTTGCATTTCTATTATATGATGAACAGAGGGATCTGTTAAGATGGAGTTGGCAGACTTTGAGTTCTACTCCCTCGTACAACACGCTACATCGGACAAACTGGTACGCTTCATCGACCCACACCACCACTTCAGTTATTTAGTCTGACATAGTGTCTGAGCTATGAGCCTGTAGCTAGTTAAATTTGTGAATCAAATTAAGGTCTAGTAGATGGGTTGTAGTAGCTCAAGTGCTCTTCGTGAATATGTTCACTCGATATGTCAAATTTCAGCTCCCACTGAGAGTTCATCTTTTTGAAATAATGTGGCACACACCCTCATTGCTCAACTAAGATTTAGTATAACTGATTACTCGGTACTACTTGTTTACATTTTTTGTAGTACTCATCCATCATCAAACAGTAACCTTATTTGTTGTAAGCACTCTTTTCTATCTATTTAACTTTCATATTGCTGCAGGTGCTGCCTAAGAAGTTTGTGGAGTTGCTGAAGGGCCGTGAACCACGTGAACTTAAGCTGTGTGAGGCGGACAATCCGAGTAGCAAGAAATGGGACATGGATGTGCTGTTCGATGCAGCTGGCCGCATTTTCCTCGGGCGCGGCTGGGACCAGTTCGCCCAATATTACTTCCTGCAGCGCGGCAGTTTCCTCCTCTTCAGTTACGACGGCGACGCCTTGCTCACCGTCAAGGTGTTCAAGCTGGACATGTGCCACAGGCACTACTTGTATGACCACGTCGCTAGTACAAGCAATGAAACTGACCCAGATCCCAGGACTGACGAGGAGTCCACGGATGAGGAGTCCACGGATCAGCAGTCCATGGATGAGGATGACCCATTCGACTCTTCCATCATCTTCTCCCAGAGAGCTGATCTTGATGACGATGAGAAGGACCACGTCCGTGAACTTCTACCCCCAAAAGATGAGTACATTGGCGTGCCATACGTGACTCGTTTGACGTGGACAAATGTGGCCAGATATGAGATGATACGTATGGTGCCAATGCTATTTCTGTTTTTCAACACAATTTATGCTTACAACGTGTGCCTTACTATGACCTACTTCTTTTTGTCTTTCATCCACACGCTCAAAATCCAGAAACTACCTCAGTCCATAGCGGACAGTGCTGGCATTCCGTCTTCAGGCCATGCTGGGCTATGCCTCGGATCATCAGAGGCGTTCACCACCGTTCCATACAACACGGACAGGGATGGCCGCATTATGTTTGGCAGGAATGCATGGCGGGAGTTCTTTGAAGGCAAGCATTTATATGAAAAGCAAGCTATTCTCATTACAGTTAGGAGCACCCGTAACCGCCACTTGGACGTGAATATTGTGATGCGGGCGGCGTCGCCCTGGTTGTAGTACGTAGTCTGCCAACCTGGACATTCTCATCGGATCATGAACATATGGATGTATGTAATTATCGTAATGCCATCAGCGATGTGCTTGAGTGCATTGATCACCAAAATCCTCTGATGTCTGCATCTGCAATGAAGATTACTTGTCTTCTTTATATTTTCAGTGGCAATTTGAAGTTTCCAGAAAATAAACAAGGCGGCGGCAGCTAATTAGATGCATGAAATAATTGTTCAGTGACATTCATGACTCATGTGAGACTTCCACCTGTTTTCAATCCTACTTTGTAAGCGCTAGGGAATAAATCCCATCAGTTTTGCCTCAATAGTTAAGAGCCTGACGCTTAGAAACTCAATGCAAAATATTTCTTCTAGGCAGCCGGCGATTGCATGCATTGTTTAACTGCTCAATTAGCGCCTATATTCGCGCCAAGGCGTTGTGGTTGCTCTAATATGATGTCCCACCAAAAAAAACTAAAAGCTCCCGCTAAAACGCCAAGTGTAGCGAAATTTTGTGTTCCCACCAAAAAAGAAAAGCAGTCACTTTAAATTTCCCGCTAAAGTCTATTCATAAGTGCACGATGCCCGTCCTTTTTCGCGATTGCATAATCTACGGGCCTCCTGTTTCGATTAGATCTGATCGCGCTCATCGTGTTCACAGCTCTCGACATGTCGATGTCGCCATCGGAGTCCATGGAACGCGAAACCTCTCAGGTTATTTCTTTCTAATCTGCTTCTCGTTCGTCTCCGTGATCTCGCCCTTTCTTCTATGGTCTGAATTTCATGTGTGATTTTAGTTTGCCATGTTGTGGTTAATCGTATTGACGATGTGAGACTCGTTATCTATGTGAATAATGCCATGTAACTATTCTTTTATTTCAGATCTGCTAACTCACTGATTATTTGGGTTCTCATTTTTTTTCTTCTATCTAATTGTAGATGACCGAGGCCATTTGGAAAGTTAGCCTTTTCTATGAGGATGGTGATAAAAACAAGAAAGTTGTGGAAGCAGACATGGAACAGGACGATATCAGCTATATCGAATTCATCAATTTGATTGAAAATGTTCGCTTCAGTGGCGCGCATGATTACCTCTACTGCAGGCTAAATAATGGCCGTGGCAAAGGAAAACTTGTTCCCATAGACCAGGTTAGTGATTTGGAGCCATTGGTACGCATGCACTATAATGATAAGAAGATCATCATGTGTGTGTTTAGGGAGAAGGCCACGGTTGATATTGCAACAATAGAGTCTCTGCTTGATGATGGAAGTGGATCCACCAGAAAGAAGCTACCGATCACTATCACAGGTTATACTTTCATGCCAAATATCCAACGCGCAAATCCTTCAATAAAGACTTTAATAAATATTTTCCCTGGTAACATTTTTATGCATTCCTTACCTAATCCACAATTTTGATAAACATGCAGTTAGGGATGCAACCGATGAGGAACAAGCTTCAAACGAAAAAAAAAGATACAGATTTCTCCTTTAGCAATGGTACACAAGTTCATTAATTCTTATTCAGGTTTCTGAATTGTGCACAATGCTAATGCTTTGTCCATTTATTGTTAATATTTTCAGGAATAAAGAAAGGATTTGTCAACATGACAAGGGTTGAAAGTTTACTAGAATATAAAAAAAGTCAGGGAAAACGTAGATGTGGTAATTTATTTTTGACATTCAAGCTTTGTCTAAGACTTGTTTTAATGCATAAAAACTACGATTGCTGATTTAGTACAAATGTTAACCCTGAAACAGGAACTGAACCTAACACTGCTGTGTCTGAAACTGACATATGTCCCCTTGCTGAATGGCCTTCCCATGCTCGCCGATATCGCCCGAAGCTACAACTACAAGACGGTACTAGCTATTTTTTTTTACATCTGTGTCCTAATTTCTTACAATCAACTACAAAATAAATTGTTTATTTGTGTGTGTTTTGGGATGTAGGCGATGACATACAGAAGAAGAAAGGGCGAGGTGTACTGAAAGGTTTGAAAGCCAGTAAGAAGCTTCATGCCAATGGATCTGCAAAGCTAGGTGTTGATTTCTCTGATACATTGGGCGGTCCAGTAGGAATGAACAACCGTTCATTCAAGGATGACGTGGTAATCATAATGAAAAGAAGGTTACCAATTATTGGAGTGAGGAGGTGGTCAGACATTCACCCTAACATCCATCGACTCATCGTCGCAGATATGTTGGTGAGTACAACCTTTCTCACATGTGTTGTCTGTTTTTTTCGTCCATAATTAATGAACTACTACTAAACTAAGTCTATCTGTTTGTTCTACGCATTACATGACAGATATGAAATGCCAGATACAGTAGAAACAGCCAAAAAAAATTCTTAAACTTGCAAAAGAGCGATAAAGAGGCTAGCGAGGAAACCTAAGCAGCACTTACAAGGCATACAAAACAGATGATCCCAGAAGGGCAGTTATACCAGAAGATTTACAAAAAGAAGAGTGGGAATGGCTGATTGAGTACTTTGGCACTGATCCAAAATTCCGGGTTATTTCTATACTCCCTGTTTGTGAATTTTGTACTATCATGAAATGGCTTGTCTGACAAGTTCTTTTTTATAACTGGATGAGCAGGAACTCGGCCAAAAGAACACGGAAAACCGTACGCGGCTGAAGAAAAAACACAGAGTCGGATCAAAATCCTACTCTCAACTCAGTTTTGAGAATGTATGGGCCTACTCACTATGCATGCGTCGGTGTTCACTTTGCTTTAATGTTTATAGCATCTAATTGTTGCACTACTTGCAGAGGGATTCAGAAACTGGAGAAGAGCCAGACTGTGTTGCTCTCTGGAAACTGACCCACACAAAGAATGAAACATGGACTACCACAGAGTCCAAGGATGTTTACGTGAGTTAACTGGCTTAGAAGCTACTCTAAACATATTTACTGTTCTCCATCTTGGATGTTTCTTCATCTGATTTGAGAGTTTTTTACGTAATCAGGACACAGCATGTGAAGAGATTGAAAAAAGATCACAGGAAACTGATGTTCCAGTGTCAGCTGAACAAAGAATCAATATTTTCCAGAAAGCATATAAAGATATCGTTGATTGCAAGTCATCGCAGCCTCTTGGGTTCGGATACATGGCCAAGGTGCAAACTAGTTCTCAGCGGTCTAAGTTGCAGTTTGAGGAGCAAGATCGGGCTACGACAGAGACCCAAAAAGTAAACTCCCAGCTCACCCAGAAGGTCACTACTTTAGAACAAAAGTTACTAGATGAACGTGCAAGCATGGAATGAAGAGAAGATTAATTTAGAGCGGGCTGAGAGAGAAAATCTTGAGACGAGATTAATGGAAGAGCTTGCTCAAAGGGAAAAACTGATGGAGTTGGAGAGATACTCAAGACAAGAATTTGAAAAAAACTTGGTTGCACAGTTTAACTCACAGTTCCAGGCAAAGTTTGAAGAGCTCTCCGCACAGATGGAAAAGCAGAAGACGACTACACCTCAGGTGATGATAGTCATACGATTGCAAACTCGTAAGATTTAGTTGTTTACTTGCGTTGCTAATAGTGCACTTTGTTTTTGCAGCCGTTTAAGAAGTCGAACCAGCAAACATCACTTGCAAACAGTCCTGCTAAGAAACTAATTCCTCCGCACAGCACGATACAGAATAGTCGAATGTATAAAGTAATTGTAAGTCACAATCTTGTACAATTCGGTACTAGTACATTCTGTTTTTGCTTCACCCACACTATAGCGTTGCTGCACCCACCCTATACACTTGCTGCAGTTTATGTTTCACTATGGGTTGTGGCTTCGTTGAGTTACAATAACTGTTTTTGCTTCATCCACACACTATAGTCTGCTGGTTCTTATGTTTCAGCATGTGTTATTGCTGACTAGTCTCGCAACTTCTTTTTTTTACAAGTGATTGCAGGACGGCAATCAAACTTCTGATGGAAAAAAATAGCTGCACTGGATATTTCAGTTTGATTTTATCTTGATTTGATCCATATTGTACGAGAATTTCATTTGTATATATTATAAATAGCTATGAGAACTATTATTTTGTGTAAATAAACATATTTTACGTACGGTTTTGAACATTTTAATTCAATGCCCGTATTTTTTGTTTCCTTATTTTTTTTTCTATAACGTGGCAATAGGTAATTTACCACGATAAATGTAGTGTTGCGTGAAGCCTCAGTCGCCACAACAAAGTGTTTTGTTGAAATAGACTCTCACCACCATGAGGGAGACATCGTCGCAATATTTTTTCTCCACCAAACTAACTTTATTGCGATAGTTAGTTCACGCCACGAAACTATGTTTGTTGCAATAGAGAATGCCCTTACTTCTCGCAACGAAACTAAAATTTGTAGAAATAGAAAGGCGCAACGAATAGTTGAAATTGTCGCATTTGTTTCTAGCTACTAAAATTTGGACGTTGCGAATAGTACATCTCGCCACGAAAATAAAATTTGTCAAAATACTACATCTCCCCACGAAAAGTTGAAATTGTCGCAGTTGTTTCTAGAAACTTAAAATGTGGATGTTGCGAATACTACATCTCCCCACGAAACTAAAATTTGTAGGAATTGAATGGCGCCACGAATAGTTGAAATTGTCGTGATTGTTTATGGCTACTAATATTAAGGCCGGTTGCGATTACTATTTCAAAATCATCTTACCACGATTGATTGTGTGTGGCAAATCGTTGTTCCCACGCGTATAATGTTTGTTGCCATTATATTTTGCCACACAATTGGACGTGGCAATAAACTTGACTTTTGCAACGAAAGAGCAGGCGCAACGGAACACTCGCCGTTGCCACATTGGTCACTCGCCACGTTTCGGTATTTGTTACACTAGAGGTGTACCAACGAAAAACGTACGTTGCGTTAGGTGCAAGACGCAACGGGAAAGTGCGTGGCAATTGGCCCAGTAAATGGTTGCAACTGGTTAATTTTGTAGCCACGAATCTACCTGCGCGGAGACAGGCTTCTACCACGGCGGTTTTCGCAACGCCTCCCAACGAAACCAATTTCGATGCAACGCAAACCTATTGCGACGATAGGCCACTTGTTACAACGACTATTTTCGTAGCAATAGACCGGTTTTCTTGTAGTGAGTGCTGCTTTAATCGGTTGTTGGTTTCGAGCTCA
Source organism: Alopecurus myosuroides (assembly GCA_028641055.1). NCBI lineage: Eukaryota > Viridiplantae > Streptophyta > Magnoliopsida > Poales > Poaceae > Alopecurus > Alopecurus myosuroides. The sequence continues at coordinate 152,888,405 of CM054059.1, forward strand.
TTGTTATACAGTTTTGGCTATGCCTGCATAGTTGTCGCAGTCGAGGGGTTGTGGAGCTGAAGATCCATGTCCGAGCCCGCCTGCCGATGTGATTCGGCCTAGGGCTAGGTAACCCCAGTAACCCACGATTGTTGTTGCACTTTCTGGACACATAGCAGCTCTGTATAGATTTGGTCCCGTTTCCTTCAGTTTCATACGATTCGTGGACGCTTTGATATGCATAGTTGGTTATGACTAGCATGGATACAAGGAGTAGTAGACTAGGGATCCGGACTACATGCCGATGAATCCAGTCTGTCTGCCGTTGTTTGTTGCGGCCGGGGCTGGTAACCCTGAAGCCCTCGTGAGTCCATGGCTAGGAGTACATAACATTATGTATATCTCTGGGTCCGGGGTCGTGACAAGTCATGGTTTCAGAGCAGGACTGCCTGTAGGAATACCTTACTGCTTGGTCGATGTTGAGTGTAGTGTTTGTGAAAACTATTTTGAAACTTCAAATGAGTTGCAAAAACCTTCTTAGGATTCTTTTTACTCCGTATCTCGTATCGCTCTATCTCTGGGCCATCTTATCTGTTTTGATTTGAAAAGGTTTTGCTATCTCTTCTAGTCATTCAAAACTCAGGTGCCTTCTCTGGCAAGGATGTTTTTACCCAAGTTGACCTAGTGTTACAGTTTCTAGAGTCGTGTGTGTTCCACAGTCCGTTTTCTCTTGATTAAATTGGGAGATTTCCTTTCCATCCCAATCTCTCTCAGAGTTGTGTGGATTCCACAGTCTTTCATGTTCTAAGTCTCAAAATCCTGAACCTCGAGATTTCCTTTTCATCTCGAATGTATTCGTTATCCTCTGCTCAAGTTCCTCCGGAGTTATGTTTTCTTTTGAAAGATACTTCGTGATTGCTATTCATAGTATCCTTTAAGACACTAAGAGAGTAGTTGTTCCTTTCTCTTGGTTTCTAACCTTGGACTTGAACCGAAGGTCCCGGAATGTGCTGAATTGCGGTGGGTTGAATCATGTGGTTATAACCATGTGATGCTCATGTTATCGGTACAGGATACTGACCTTTAACCCAAGTTCTGTTTCTTCGGATCCTGAAGAATTTGTTCTACCTCGGGATGGCTAGGAAATCTCAGCTACAATAGCCATAGGTTTTCTTTTGGAACCAAAAGAGATCACAACAGGAGTGATCATCATGGCCTCTACATCTTTCTTCTTGATTCAGCTATACCAATCATTTAGCATGGGTTTTACAAAAGAGTAAGACCCTGTGCATCCAACGTGATCTCAGGATTTTCCAAGAGCATGTTCCTATTCTTTGCTTGCTTCCAAACCTCATCTACTGTTTGGAATACAAGTTGCATATGTGTGTTGGATTCTTCCAATGCAATTGCTCTTTTATTCCGTTAGAACAGTCCACCTTGGGATGTTAGGAGAAACAAACTCCAGTACCTCGTTCACCTCCAGGACCAGGTCAAAGTTTTGTAATTCGCAGGTTAAAGAAGTTTCGTTAGCTTCTGTTCTGTTCAACCGGTCTTTAATTGAAGTAGACCGCGTTACCAAATCCGTTTATTCCGGTGCACATTCTTCATCAGAGAGTTAGGTTCATGCCAAATCTCTCAAGATCATATCAGTTGCTTTGAAAAGCAAGACTTCTTTCGAATTCCGAGACATAACGGTAGGTTGTGATATTCTGGTTGTCTTTCTAGAAGTATCACCAGGTGGTTACCTGATCGTGATGTCTCAACAAGGGTAATTTGAATTGCTCCTTTCTTCAAGAAAACTATGCTGGGAACCCTGGACTAGTTGGTTGAGCTTAAAAAACAACTTGGAGAGTTGAAAGGCAAAAGCTCCACCAACTTGATCCGCTGTTAAGGGATGTCTAGTTTTCCTCATGTTGAAGCATGATAGAATCTCCTCAATGGACATGCTACCATTCCACCTTGATTTGATTTGGGCTATCGTCAAATCGAGAAAAGATCCAAGGACTACCTTGATGGTGTTCCCACTCATGGTATTTTGCCTAGGTACACCTTTATGTCCTTTGGCAGACCAATATTTTGCCCTGTTCATGTAACATATGAATCCCTCTTCTTGGAGTGTTTTGATAAACATGTTGTCGAGCCCAACGATGACATTACCATTTTCTCCAAGTTGCAAGAGGCTCATGATGAACAAATTGCAATAATGTTGGAAACTTTCGAGAACCATCTTTGTGTCATCACGAAGTTGTGTTCTAGATGTTCGAAGTGACTTTCTCAGATTTATGTGCTTATGGTGAAAGTTGTCGCCATGGATCCGAGTAAAGTTTTCTGGTTCCCTCGGGAATAATCCCAACTAGGTCATGCATGTGTGGACTATTCTTGAGATGGTAGGTTGTTATCTCCATTAATTTGAAGAAGTTTGCATCCACACCAAGCCACTGACTGATTGTTCGTAAAAGAGAAGAAGTCCAAAAACTTCGTTATCTCTGTAACATCCTTCTAACAAGGACTCCGATGTGTTCCTTTGCAAGTAAACCATGTAGGTGCAACCATCTTTCACAAGTTTCTAATACATGAGTTCTGAAATCTCACTCATCCTCTTGAGTGTGGCATCGTAGTCCATGTCTTGAGAATCTGTTAAGTGTATCTCGTTGGTAACCGGTGAAATCTCTTTGATCAAACATGTCAAGTCTGAGTTATCAACCCACTAACTAGAGATGAATCTCAAGAAACAATGATGGTTGGTGTTCCCTCAAGGGTTTCGACTTAGGTCCTTTTAGAATCCGGCATGGTTGATGTTGTGGTTGACACAATTAGCCGGAAGGCCTAATGTCATATCTCTTTGAATCAGAAAGAAGAACCACTCTCCGTGAGAATTCTTGTGTGGCTCGTTCTCAACAAGTTTTCCTCCCTGTTCTTCCAAACCAGAGTTTTACTTTCACTTGATGACCTATAGAAGGCTTGTCGTGAGCATGCTGTCAGTATTTAGAACATCAAGGATAAGTTGGAAGTTGATCTTTCCAATATCTCTCTGTTGAACCTCCAAAACCTTTGTCTTAATGGAAACAAGTTCACCATGAAAACATCTCGTGGTGTTTTGTAACCGCCTTTGATCAGTTCCCTTTATCAAGTTGGTTATACTTGAAGTTTGGTTCATCTCACACATTGTGTGAATTTGTCAGTCATTTCAGCCATGGGGTCTTAACCATGTGGTAGATGTATGGTTACGTCCAAACCACAATAGGAAAGAGATCCCTCATTCCTTCTGGTGCTCCAATCCTCATTGGTTGTCCATCTTTATGGTGTGACCAAGAATCCCTTCTTAACTACGGTGTTCCAACATCTTTTGGTTACCCATTTTTTGTTGTGAAGTAATCTCATAATCTTTGACAAGGATTTCAAGAAAACTGTTATAGGATGGTTGAAAGTTCCGTTATCTTCTGTGTCCACTCCGAAGAGTGAACACGATCCTGTATCAAATTCTCTCCGACGCACGATTACAGTGTTTTCTCGTGTTCTTCCTCGTCTACGGATTTTACATTGTGATATTCAAGACCATCCTTCCCATCTTGGTATTCTAGTTCGAAGAAATCTCGCTGTCATAAGTTGTCCAACCTTTATTTTCCAAAAGGATTTAAAGTCTTGTTAAATGCTCATATTCTAAATCCTTTCAAGACCAATCGTCCACAAACTTGAAACCATCTTCTATTCACTCCGTTACCTTGATGTGTTTCATGCCTGTTAACTCAAAAGTTCTTTTTCAACATCCCTGTCCTGAGTTATCCATGAGATACTCGATATTTGTGAAGATCAATTCCTAAGAGTTTTCCCTCCTACCTAAGGTGTATCCGCTGGATATCTTCGCGAGTGCTACGGATCAACCTCTTCAAGAAGAGAACCGTAAGGTTCGAGAAGATCGTTCAAAACCGGTGTTCCTTCTTTCTTCTCCTTCGGAAATCTCGGGACGATATTCTTGTAAGGGGGTAGATTTGTAACATCCCAAATTTTTCTACAATAGGGTGTGTGGTGTTTTTCATATCATACATGCATGAAACCACAAATTTCAACCATGTTGAAACAATTTAAATTGTGAATTTAAATGGTTTAAGAAAATACCACAAATAGTACTTATTTTGGTTCCCAAACTTTTGTGTTGGAAAATATTTCAAATACCCCAAGAAAACACATGGTTTTGTTGGAAATTTTATAAGCTTTCCAAAAGTTATTTTTGTGCAATTTTTTCTTCACAAAAAGGCCCTCAAAATCTATTTTGGTTCTATTTTAAAGTCCAAAAGGACCTCTTTGCAAATCCCTAGCTTTTTCCAGGGGGTTATCCGCGAAGTGTTTCTTTTAGCGTTTCTTCCCTGTCGTCGGCCAGGAGGACAACCCGCCGCCGCCCTCCACCTCCTGCTTACCTCCTGGACGACGTGGAGGCCTAGAAGACCTCAAGGAGACGTCCGAATCGAGCAGAGCACAGAACCCCCTCGAGCTCCCTCCTCTCTCCCTCTGCTTCTCTCTCCCTGCACCGAACCCTAACCCTAACAGTAGCCGACGGCCCACCGGTCGCCGCCGTCTCTATCGACCGCCTGGAGCCACACCGTGACGCCCTGATGCTCCCCCGTTGTCTCCTGAACCTCCTGGACGAACCCCGCTTGTCGGGAGTGCCCGAGCCGCCGGAATTTCTCGTCGCCGTCCGCCATGGCCGCCGGCTTCCTCTGCTCCTCGCCGTCGATTCCGGCCCTCCCTCACCTCCTCGTCGACCCCATCATGCTCCCCTCGATGCGGTGAGCCTCCCGGTACTCCCCTCCATCTCCCTCCCCTTCGCTGACTCTCCGTGCTCATGCTCCCTCCGGCCGCCGCTGCGCCATGGTCGTCGGCGAGCTTTTCCGGTGACCATTTGGTCACCCAGCACCACCTACACGTTTCCCTCAAGCTGCTGCACCTTCCCATAGCCTTCAATTTGAGAATCATCAACGAATTTCGTCGAATTTGAAGTTCATCCGTGAGAACAGAGCACTGTGATGTCACAGTGACATCACAGTGATGTCATATTTCTACTGTTTAATAATTCCAGAAAATGAGTTAATTTGGTAAATTGAATAACTAATAAAATATTAACCAGAAAAATAAAGTAAAAGTATGGTTTTGTTCAGAAAATTATTCTCTACCCAAATATGTCATTTTCAATCATGGTTGAGAAGGTTGATTTTTGAACATTATTTAATGTTGTTTAATTCATCTAAAATAGAAAAATAAATAAAATTAGAAAAATAAAAATTATATACCAAAATGCTCAAAATGACAAATGCAACATGTCTATGATGTTTTCAACCCCACTTGAGCTTTTAAAATTGTACTCACTTCCAGAATTGCCCAAAGTACCCCTCCAGGGCCTATTTCGGGCTAATTTCAGTAATAGTGCATAATTGCCATACGAACCCTAGCAACCAACGATCATGTTTAGGGCTTTAATTTAAGTGCATTAATTTGCTCATGCATACATATTGCGCATTGCATCGATGCTATGTGTTGATTGTTATTCTTTTTTTCGGTGTTGTTTCCCCCTCGGTAGAACGTGACTCCGAAGAGAAGGCCAGCAATTACAGATGGTGAATACTTGATCTTAACCGATAATCAAGCACGTATTCCTGAAGATCTTTATCTGGTTTTCTTAACCAAGGCAAGCATAACCTCTTATCTGCTCATATATGTTTTCCAACAACATTTGATTCTCGTACTTTGCATTCGATTCTAAAGTATTTGATGCTAGTAGATATAGTTCACCTATATACTGCATTGCCACAATGTCCTGATCCACTGCTCCTAGCCGCCATAGATTTGCTTGTGTGCATCGCCAGAGCCTCATATCTGCTTTGCTTAATCATACCTGTTTGTTTACCTCTGTTCCATCCGGTTGATGAATCAGAGCTGCGATAACCTAGTATGATATGATGACGTGGTGAGATGAGCATTGTGTGGTTAACATGACTAAGGCTTGGATGGGAGGCCACTTGGGAAGTGGTTGTCTGTCATGTACTTGCCAACCCTAGGATTAAGGTCTCGCCGCGGAAACCAAGACTGAGCGTGCAACCACACGCGGGGCCTAACAGACCGCGCTCGACTAACTAACTTGTTTGGTTCTATCCGTGAGTCACGTAGTTTGGGATTTCCATCTGCGTGTGAGTCAAAAACCTTTTGGAGGTGTTTAGGGCGTGACCGGGACACGTGATGGACGTACACGGATCTTGATACCGACTCACTGAACAGGTGCCGTCAGGAGGTGGCCAACTCCCTGTTGACGGGGTGGCCCTGTTTGGGTTGACTCATGGATAGGGCTCGACAAGGTAAAGGTCGTGGCCAACCACCCTCTGCCGCGCTCCCAAGGAGCGTACATGTGGCGTTAAGAGTCGGATGGTAGGTGTGGGTAAAGTGTACCACCCTGCAGGGAAAAAACTTTCAGAAAGCCGTGTCCACGGTTAAGGACGACTTGGTGAATGCCGTGTTGTCATAGATAACTTGAACGTGACGTAAAAGATGTTGACAATGATTGAAGGGTGCCTCCTCGGAGATGCCGAGAGGGGTGATCCTTTTAGCATGTGAGATGCTAGGAATTGATGTTGGTGGTTTGAAATGATGATGATCATAGTAGTGAGTTTCTCATCTGTTTTGAAAACCTTCTATGAGACGTGCTATTCCTCCTCGATTTGGAAAATAAAGATTGCTTTACGCAAATCAACCTTCATAAAACCCTTTACGAAACCAGCAGATATATAATAGGTTAACTAAGTCTTGTTGAGTACCTCCCGTACTCAGGTTTGCTTAAATTTGGTTCAGGTGAAGATCTCACATCGTTGGTGATTCAACATGGACATCGACAAGTAGTTTGGGGTTCCTAGGTAGCAGCCTGGAATCTATGGGCTGGGACGTCGCCTTATGTTGCGGCCTCTTAGGCCTTTTTGGTTCTTATTGATTAGCAACATAATTTTCCTTCCGTTGTCTGATGTAATGTTGGGTCATGTGACCTCTGATTGTAAGCTATACTCTAGTAACACATGTTCATTAAAGTTTCATGTGTAGAGTGCTGCTTTGATCGGTTGTTGGTTTTGAGCTCATTGTTATACAGTTTTGGCTATGCCTGCATAGTTGTCGCAGTCGAGGGGTTGTGGAGCCGAAAATCCACGTCCGAGCCCGCCTGCCGATGTGATTCGGCCTGGGGCTAGGTAACCCTAGTAACCCTCGATTGTTGTTGCACTTTCTAGACACATAGCAACTCTGTGTAGCTTTGGTCCCGTTTCCTTCAGTTTCATACAATTCGTGGACGCTTTGATATGCATAGTTGGTTATGACTAGCTTGGATACAAGGAGTAGTAGACTGGGGATCCGGACTACGTGCCGATGAATCCAGTCTGCCTGCCGTTGTTTGTTGCGGCCGGGGCTGGTAACCCTGAAGCCCTTGTGAGTCCATGGCTAGGAGTACATAACATTATGTATATCTCTGGGTCCGGGGTCGTGACACTTATCTTCTCTTGACCTTCAATACTTATCACCGAGTAGCATATACCGGGTACCGATACCCGAGTAACCGCCTACCCGGCAAACAGTACTGATCTCTATTTTATCACCTGTCTTACCCCTACTCGAAGGTAACCCCCCGACAGAGAGCTTCGTAGACTTTCTTGGGATCAATGAAAGAGACAAAAGCATGAGCCTTGCTAAAATCCGCCAATTTCTTCATAGTGACAACCCTTCCACGAACTTTCCCAAGAACTTGTCCTCCGTGTGACCCGCTCATTCAAGGTTTTCTAGTATTCCCTTTGCTCTACGAGCTAGCAAATCCTCCAAACAAACCTTGGATATATCTCGAGAATCACCTTCTTCATCGGAGGCATGTCCATCTTCATATTGGCCTTGATCATCAATGGGTGAAGGATCACCAATAGGTTGAGCTCTCTCAATGATGATAGTGTCTTGATCTTGGCCTTGATTAGAGGATTGGCATTGATCATTAGCTTGGCTTTGTTCACTTTCTTGACCTTGATCATTAACTTGAGGGCTTGGTGGATCTTGTTGGGTATCTTGTGTATCAATGGGTGTGGTCAATGGATTCACTTGAGTGGGGCATAGTCCTTCTCCCTCCGTCATCCGATAACCCTCAATGGGGATTATTTCACCAATCCCCATTCTTCTTATGACGATGGGAGGAATTGCATCTCCTACAACACCATGATCTATACGCCCCCCTTGGGAGCCGTTATCCTCATCAAACACCACGTCTATAGCTTCTTCAACTTGTCTGGTGGACTTGTTGTAGACTCTATAGACGTGAGAATTTGTGGCATAGCCAACAAACATACCCTCATAAGATTTAGTCTCAAACTTTGACAAACGTTTATCTTTCTTACGAATGAAGCACTTGCAACCAAAGACCTTGAAGTAAGATACGTCCGGTTTCTTTCCCGTGAGAATCTCATAGGGAGTCTTGTTCAAGATCTTGTGAAGATAATACCGGTTGGTAGCATGACATGCGGTGGAGACGGCTTCAGACCGTAAGGAGAAGAGAACTCCGCAATCATTGTCCTAGCTGCATCCATAAAAGTCTGGTTCTTTCTTTCAGCAACACCATTTTGTTGAGGGGTATAGGGAGTGGAATATTTACGAGCAATACCCTCTTCACTAAGAAAACCCTCAACGGTATAGTTCTTGAACTCCGAGCCATTGTCACTCCGGATGGACAATATGGAAGCATTGTGTTGGCACTCAACTAGAGTGATGAACTTGATCACTCTCTTTTGAGTCTCACTCTTTCTCTTGAAGAAATACACCCAACAATATCTTGAATAATCATCCACTATCACCAAGCAATACTTCTTTCCTCCGAGACTATCCTAAGATAGTGGACCAAAGAGATCTAAGTGAATGAGCTATAGAATTCTTGTGATGGAGATATTGGTCTTGGTTGGGTGAAGTTCTCCGTGTTGCTTCCCAAAGGCGCAAGAGCTACACACGCGATCTTTAGCAAACTTATCCTTGGTTAGTCCTAGAACATGATTGCCACTTTGAAGGTCATGCAACATCCTCATATTGGTGTGGGCTAGCCGGTGGTGCCAAAGCTAACCCACATAAACTTTAGTCATTAGGCATGTCGCGACACACGTGTCTCCTTTAGAGAAGTCCACTACATACATGCCGTTCTCGACAAACCCAACAAAAGCTATTTTAAGAGTTGTTTCCCAAGTGACAATTACATTGTATTTATTAAAGAAAGAGGTAAAACCACAATTTACAATTTGGAGAACGGACATCAAGTTATAACCAAGGGACTCAACAAGGAGAACATTCTCAGTTGATAAATCATTTGAGATAGCCACCTTGCCTCGTCACAATACCTTAAGTTCGGAATTGTCACCAATAGTGACGCAATTGAGATGAGGTAATGGTGGTTCAAGATTACTCATTGCGTCATTGCTTCCGATCATATGTTGGGATGCACCACTATCCACCGTCCATCTACCCGACCCGGAAGCACTTCCCTACAAGAGATCAATTTCCTGATTTAGGTACCCATCCTTCAATGGGTCCTCTTTTGTTAGTAACAAGGGTCTTGGGAACCCAAATAGTCCAATGATAATCATCACCATAAGAAGTATCAACGTATTTAGCATAAACATGACCATTTCTAGATTTCATGAGAACATAAGAGGGGTTATATTTTCCGGCAAAGTCATTGTGAGTGATGCTCCCCCTAGAGGTATCACCACCCACAATGGCGTTGGTCTCCTTCTCCTTGGTCACTTCTCCCTCCTTCACGAAGATAATATTTTGAGAGGAAGAGGTGACATTCTTGGTTTTATTCTTGTTCTTCTTCTTAGACTTGGCCACAAATCCAAGTCCTTCCTTTCCTTTCTTAGCTCCTTGAGATCTCATGGCGTCATTGAGGACTTTCTCTCCTCCTACAATGTTAGAAGTAGTACAAGAAGTAGGCATGATAACAATACTACTAGTTGAAGGTGTCAAATGCTTATTAGATTGCTGAGCTATAAGCTTATTCCGAGACGTGGTGATTTTGTCATGAATTTTTTAAGAAACGTGAACTCATTTTCTAGTTTTTCATGACGCTCAACAAGACTCTCATGAGCCATACCTAGCTTTAACTCTTCTTCTTCAAATGTTTTTAGCAAAGCTAGAGATTGTTCATTATCCTTCCTAAGTTTTGAAATACTAATAGCATATGTCTCTTCTAGACTAGATAGTCTCTCCTCAAGAGAGGCTCTCATGGATCTTTCTTTCTCAAGAGCTTTTACAAGCTCCTTGTCATTGTTCTCATTGCCACCACCATAACTTTCCGAGGTCACGATGATCTCTTCCTTCTCATCAATGAGAGAGTTAGCATCATAAAGTTGTCTCAAAAGGACCTTTACCTTTTCTTTGGTTTCACCTTCAAGACTAGACAACCATGAGCCTAGATTCTTGGGCTCCTCGTCATAATCAACAATATTTTCAACACAATCCAATAATGAGGGATAACTAGTTGCAATAGGCTTGGAGGTGGAAGATAGTACCGCCTTGAGGTGGGCCACCCTGGTCCGAAGCGTTCAACTTCCTTCGTCGTCGGCCTATGTGGGACCCATTATCTCGTCAAGTACATATCTAGAAAAATGCTCAACGAGTCGCAACCTACATCGTGTCAGAAAATAAGAAAGCTATGGAAGATTCTATTGATGCTCTAAAAGAATCTCGTGAACTAGCAACACAAAGGCCTCAATATATTCAATATATAAGAGTAACTTAGAAGATACACTGAATTTTTTGTACAAAGCATGATGGTGATACTATGTAAGTTCTCAACAACGAGAACGGGACGATAGCCTAGTGGTTATGGTCGTAGTGGCATGGGCCAACAACTGGATTTCGAATCATGTCCGGAACGAATTTGTGAAATCCTCACTAGGGGGTCTTCTACTCCCTCCGTCTCAAATTAACTGTCGTAAATTTTGACAAAAATGGATGTACCTAGACATAATCTAGTGTTAGATACATTTACTTTTGTCAAACTTTGTGACACTTAATTTGAGACGGAAGGAGTACATTAATACGATGCCACAGGCTCCTCCCCCATAGGTCTTTTTTTTAATTCATAACGACTTTAGTCCTGCACCTTCATGGACCCTATGTACATTAAAATAGCCCAAGCGTAATGCGCCGATGGATGGATGGTTTTGGTCATTTGAAGTCTAGGTGTAGTCTGGTTCCTCAGAAATACAATATAATATACCTCATAATTCAAAATGAAGAGTCTTCGACACATCTTGTTCAAGTGTCGGTACTCCAGACGTATTTGGCGGGCTGCTGGCTCTTGGCTGTCTCGTCCCTCTCTTCTGCGGAACCTGGGATCGGGGCGCATCAGTGTCCTCCAATACTGGCACTCCATAGTTAGCTCCCCATCCAACAACCCTAAAGGTCTAAAATCGGCGGTCATTTTGATCGCTTGGGAGATTTAGACAGAGCGAAACGCTAGGGTTTACAACAATGTGGCTGCAATGACCGCAGACACTTATTTGGAAAATTTAAAGACGAGAGTAGGAACTAGATCTTGGGCACTTCGCCATTTTGGTGCACTAATTAGGCTGTTTTTTTTATGGCTTAGATCACACCGTGTTTGATTTTTCTATATCAATATAAAAGTCAAAGTTTTTTGTGGGCTTAAAAAAAAAATGAAATTCCCCTGCAAAATTATGATTCCAATTGAAATGACAATTTTTTTCAAAAAGAAAAATCAAACTCAACCTTAATCATTGGAATGTTTTGCAGTTCGACCACGGCATACTGATACGCCCGGTCACCTTGTGATGTAAGTAACGAAGTCGTCTAGGCCTTTGCTCGAGGAGCCGCCGTCTGCCACGGAGGCACGAACGGCTTCACCGAGCACCTTCGCCCGCTGCCGCACTGCCATCCCATTGTCTGAGACCATCGCCTCCTCGATCACCTCCTGGATGGCGATCGCCGGCACCACCTCACTGTGCTTTTCCCATGGCCTCACAAGGAGGCCGACCTTTAGGTACTTGCAGAGAAGCTCCGCGTCCCACGGCTGGTCGGAGTGCATTGGCCAGGCGAGGATCGGCTTGCCGTGGCTCAGGCTCTCCATGGTGGAGTTCCAACCACAGTGGCTCATGAACGCCGCTGTGGCACAGTGTGCCAGGATCTCCAGCTGCGGCGCCCACCCGGTGATAACCAGCCCCGTCCCCTCGGTTTCTTTAGTGAACTTTGACAGCCACTCGCCGTGCTGGTTCTCGCCGGACTCTGCAAATATGTCTGCTCGGTCGGCGTCGCGCAGCACCCAGATGAACCTCTGCTTGCTGCCCTTCAATGCCGCCGCCATCTCCGCAATTTGCTCTCCTCGAAAAGACGACGTCGTTCCAAACGACACATAGAGCACCGATGCCGGCGGCTGCTTGTCGAGCCAGTCCATGCATTCATGCCGCGTCTTCCCCGGCGTCCGGGCGCTCGCGTCCAGCAGTGGGTTCAGCGGCCCGACCGCAAAGAGCTTCTTCTTCTTGAACTCCGGGTGCTCGGCGATCGCGTCGATGAATGCCCCTTCAAGCGCGCGGCAGGTGTTCATGACCAGGCCGGACGAGGGCACGCCTCGCCTGTCATGCACCGCTCCCGCTGCCCGGAAAACGTATTGCATGAACTCCTTGGTCGTGCACGCCTCGACTGGGAGGAACTGGAGGTCGTGGTCGCATAGGAGTTTGTGCTCGCGGTCCAGCCACCCCATGCTGTACGAGATGGCGACGCACTGCAGCCCGAATGCCTCGCCGTTGCTCAGCCGTGCCGCCTCGACGGCGGCGAAGGCGTTCAGGTTGTCATAGACGACGACCACGCGACGGTGGGTTGCTGACAGGCTCTCGAGAAGGACGGCGAGAGGTGCGCGCGCGGCGGCGGTGAAGGTCTCCCACATGGGCAGCAGGTGGCTGGGGAAGGGAGACGGGGCGGTCGGGTCGGGAGCCGGGGACTCGTAGGTGGAGACGTCGAGTTCGTGGAACTGGATGGCGCCGAGGGCCTTGGGGTCCCAGCCGTGCACGCGCGACCGCGCCTGCCGGAGGTGCGCCGCAGGCGCTGCGTAGTGCACGGAGAGGCCCCGCGACGCACCGAGCAGGGACAGATGCATGAGCTGGTTCAGGTGACCCTGCGCCGGGAAGGGCACCGCGACAAAAGCCACTGATTCCGTCGAATCAACCGCCATTGATGATTTTTTCTGTGCCTCTGCACAGTGCACGGCACTTCTTGTAGTACTAACTGGCATAGCCCCTTGATCGAGAGGTGTTATATATAGATTGACGAAAGATCTCCGTCCACCAGGAAATGGCTGGTACTACTAATAGAGAGTAAAAGGAGCTTTCTCCAATTAATTTAGGCCAATGTGGGAGACCAATTCCATTGGTGACGTCGCATACTAGGATATCAGAACCGAAGATATGTGATTCTACAAATACTTTCCGTATATATATGTCAATATCACTCTGCGGAAACGCCGATTCTTGGCCGATGAAGCGGCGCGAGTCGATTGATGGATCATGAATAGGTGATCGTGAACAACAACCAAACCATCGAGGGCGACAGGCTTTGAGCTGCATGGTGGAGTACAGACTTCATTGAGCGCCGCCTGTTTGTATTTTTGCTAGAGTGATTGTGGTCGACGACGCTGCGCCGGCAGGGACGTCATCGGTGACGACTGACGACCGGCCGATCTATTGTAGCGAGACTCCAGGCCCAAAACAGAGACAGACCAATGTTGAGATGACACCTAGCAAAGCAAACACCTAGATCGGTCAGACAAATGGTGTCCTCTGTCTCTGCATCGGGAGTGATGCAGGCGACATTTTATTAAAAGTAATCAAGTTATCATGCATATGATACTAGTCTATGTTACCACTCCCACAATGCATAGTAACATATTTGTGGTATCATATTTATTAGCTTATAGACCCATCTTGTCTTGAAAATCGTTATGTTACGGTATCTACCTATGATACCACTAACACATCTCTCATCATTAAATGAGTGCCACATCATATTTTTTGCCTATGTGGCACTTATGATACCACCTATGTTACTCCCATTGTGGCTAGTCTAAGAAGCCATGCCGCACAAATACATCGATCATGTTGCCACCCATTGGAGCATAGGTAGCACGCACCACCTGTTAAACAAGTTGTATCTGTACGGTTAGGATTCGTTTCTTGTATGTTAAGTTAGGGTAGCCGCATTGTGCATATCCAGCCCTATTGTACCCTGTTGTAATCTGTACCTTCCACTATATATACAAGGATCACGGCAGCCCTAGAGGTTAAGCCGCAATACCTCTAAACCTAGATTTGTTACATGGTATCAGAGCCTCACCCTTCCATCATGTCGAGCTCGTCCTCATCCTTTGGCGCCGGCGGCGGACTGCAACACGGATCGGTGACTGAGAAGCTTGGGAGGGATAACTTCCCTCTCTGGAAGGCGCAAGTCATGCCACCTCCGCGGTCGAACAAGCTGACCGGCTTCCTCGATCGAACGGCAATAAAGCCGGCAGAAACTATCTCGGTGGAGGTGGAGAACAAGAAGGGCGAGAAGTCCCTGCAGGTCATCCCCAACCCGGCCTACATCACGTGGGTTTCTCAGGACCAGCTGGTCCTTGGCTTCGTCAACTCCTCTCTGTCACGAGAGGTTCTCATGCAGGTAGCGTCTCTCGAGACTGCCGCTGAGGTGTGGGAAGCGCTGACAGTGATGCATTCATCGCAATCCCGGGCGCAAGTTATGCAGCTCCGGATGCAGCTCGCGACGACATAGAAGCGTGATCTGCGTGTGGCGGAGTATTTCGCCAAGATGAGGAGCCTCGGTGACGCCATGACGGCTGCCGGCTCCAAGATGGAGGACGATGATCTGGCGTCCTATGTCCTCCCTCGACTCCAAGTGGAATGCGCTCGTCACAGCCATGACCACCAAGAGTGAGACGGTTCCCCTCTCTGAACTTTACTCTCACCTCCTGAATTTCGAGAATCGACTCGATCTGCAGAACGGAGGAGGAGGAGGGAACGCCGGCGGCAACACTGCTGTTTTCGGTTACGGCGGTGGTGGTGGTCCTCCTGGTGGCGGTGGAGGAGCGTCCTCGGTTAATCTGGCTTCACGAGGAGGGCACTATGGCTATGGGAATCACGGCGGTGGTCGCGGTTTCGGGCGCGGCAGAGGAAAAGGAGGGCGCGGGGGTGGCGGTGGCCACTAAAACAGCCAGGCTGATCGCAGTCAGCAGCCGTTTGATTCCAACGGCAACCCGCGTCCCCAGTGCCAGGTGTGCAGCAAGTATGGGCACACGGCGCTCAAGTGCTGGAAGCGGTTCTCCAAGAACTACAACGGAGAAGAAAAGGTGGTCGGAACCGTGACCACCTACTCCTACAACACAGATCAGCCACAGCCATGGCTTGTTGACACTGGAGCGACGGACCACATCACGGGTGAGCTGGACAAGCTCACCATGCGCGATCGCTACCACGGCCACGAGCAAGTTCACACGGCAAGTGGATCAGGTATGGATATAACTCATGTTGGTCAATCAACTATTCATACCCCTTGTGATAAACTTCTTCTTAAAGACATATTGCATGTTCCAAAAGCCACTAAAAATCTTGTTTCCGCTCACAAGTTTGTTCGTGACAACAATGCCTTTCTTGAAATTCATCCATTTGATTTCTTTGTTAAGGAGCGGGGCACGAGGAGAATCATGCTTCAAGGTAGATGCCGTGATGGTCTCTACCCCCTTGTGTCGAGTCATCTTCGTCTTCACCAATTCAACCTTTTGGAGTCAATAAGCCATCGACGTCACGATGGCATAGGCGTCTAGGACACCCCTCTCTCAACGTAGTTCAACATGTTCTTAGTCATAATAAACTTCCTTGTGTTAAGGATGATTTTGCGCAATCAATTTGTGATGCGTGTCAAAAAGGGAAGAGTCATCAACTCCCTTATCCTAAGTCAACAAGTGTTTCTAGTGCTCCCTTGGAGCTAGTTTATTCGGATGTGTGGGGGTCGGCTTGTGCCTCAGTTGGAAAAAATAAATATTATGTAAGCTTCGTTGATGATTATAGCAAATTTACATGGATTTATCTTCTCAAAAACAAATCAGATGTGTTTGCTCGCTTCCATGATTTTCAGAACTATGTTGAACGCTTGTTTAATCGGAAAATTCTTGCTTTACAATCCAATTGGGGAGGTGAATATCAAAAACTCAATTCCTTCTTCCAGCGTATTGGGATTGAGCATCATGTGTCTTGTCCGTATGCTCATCAGCAAAACGGATCAGCTGAGCGCAAACATCGTCACATCGTTGATATGGGACTCACTCTTTTAGCTCATGCAAACATGCCTCTCAAATATTGGGATGAGGCATTCCTAGCGGCCATTTTTTTGATAAATCGTACCCCTAGTCGTGTCACAAGTCTCAAATCCCCACTAGAACTTTTGTTTAAACGCAAGCCCGAGTATGCATTCCTTCGTGTGTTTGGGTGTGCATGTTGGCCTAATTTGCGTCCTTACAACTCTCGCAAATTTGAGTTTAGATCTAAACGTTGTGCTTTTCTTGGCTACAGCAATCTTCATAAGGGGTACAAATGTCTTGACATCTCTAGTGGCCGCATTTATATTTCTCGCGATGTTATTTTTGACGAGGATGTTTTCCCCTTTGCCGAATTGCACTCTAATGCGGGTGCTCGTCTTCGAGATGAAATTCTACTTCTACCGCCTACTCTTCTCAGTTATACTCGTTTTGATCAAGGGGATGATTTAATTGATGATCAATCATGGGCTAATCCTACTAATTCTACTTCTAGTGGATTTTCTGGTAGGCAGGATGGTGTACATGGAGCAAATGGCGCGGATTCTGATGCTGATTCACCGACAACATACGCCTCGGGATCCGGGACAGGATCGTCCTTGGGATCGAGCGGCAGGCTCTGGCGCAGGCGCTGCCACCGGACACACGCAATCTGCGTCGGGATCCTTTCCCTCGGGTCCGCACGCGTCAGACAGCGACGTGGCGGGCGGGGCTTTGTCGCATGCAACCTCATAGTCCCCCGCGCCAGGATCTTCTGCGGCCACTCACACTTCCTCAACTGCCACATCGCGGCGCACCGGATCATCTGCGCCGGATTCCCCGACAGGATCGGATGCGGGTGCAGCTGGGCCAGCGCCAGGATCCTCTGCGCTAGCGTGTGCTGTAACTCGCTCTCAAAATAGAATTTTTAAACCTGCTAAAGTACCTGAAGGTTTTGTTCAGTATGGAAATTTGTGTGTCACAGGGGAACCTGAGAACATTCAGCAAGTGTTTGAGGATCCAAATTGGAAGTTTGTGATGGAGGAAGAATATGGTGCCTTGCAAAGAAACAAGACATGGCATAATTTGATCGATTGCAAATGGATATATATGATTAAAAGAAAGCCTCATGGTACCATTGACAGGTATAAGGCACGATTGGTTGCCAAGGGGTTTAAGCAAAGGTACGACATTGATTATGAGGACACGTTTAGTCCAGTTGTCAAAATTGCCACTATTAGACTTGTGTTGTCTATTGCTGTTTCACGAGGATGGATACTTCGTCAGCTCGATGTTCAGAATGCGTTCTTGCACGGTGTTCTAGAAGAAGAGGTATATATGAGGCAGCCACCTGGGTTTGAAAAAGGTGAACATCTTATTTGCAAGCTAGATAAAGCACTATATGGTTTAAAACAAGCGCCAAGAGCATGGTATGCAAGGTTGAGTTCCAAACTGCAGCAGCTCGGTTTTTTCCCCTCTAAATCTGACACATCCCTGTTTTTTATTGTCAAAGCTGAAGTCACTATGTTCATACTAGTCTATGTAGATGATATTATTGTGGCAAGTTTGTCATCTTCTGCTGTTACATGCTTGCTTCAACAGCTCAGAGGAGATTTTTCTCTCAAAGATCTTGGTGATCTTCACTATTTCTTGGGCATTGAAGTGAAGAAAGTGTCAGATTGTCTTACTCTTTCGCAAGGGAGGTATGCATTGGATTTTCTCAACCGTGTGGGCATGGATAAATGCAAACCGGTTACTTCTCCTATGTCAGCAACTGAACACTTGTCAGCCAGTCAGGGAGCAGTGCTATGTAATGATGATGCTACACGGTATAGGAATGGGGTTGGTGCACTACAGTATCTTACTACGACTCGTCCAGATATTGCTATCTAATGATCGTCGCTCCACAGGAGGCTTTGCAGTATTCTTTGGGCCAAATTTGATTTCATGGAGTGCTAGGAAGCAAGCGACAGTGTCTCGTTCTAGTACAGAGGCTGAGTATAAATCGCTTGCGAATGCTACGGCTGAGATTATTTGGACACAATCTGTTCTTGGAGAGATTGGGGTTTCGCAGCCAAGAATAGCCTGTTTGTGGTGTGATAATTTGGGGGCTACGTATTTATCTGCTAATCCCGTATTTCATGCTAGGACTAAGCACATAGAAGTGGACTTCCATTTTGTTCGAGAACGAGTGGCGAACAAATTATTGGAGGTCGGGTTTATACCGTCTGGTGATCAAGTGGCGGATGGATTCACGAAGCCATTACCTGTTAGACAACTTGAGCTTTTCAAACAACATCTCAATCTAGAGAGTTGTGTTTGAGGGGGCATGTTAAACAAGTTGTATCTGTACGATTATATGTACGGTTAGGATTCGTTTCTTGTATGTTAAGTTAGGGTAGCCGCATTGTGCATATCCAGCCCTATTGTACCATGTTGTAATCTGTACCTTCCACTATATATACAAGGATCATTACAGCCCTAGAGGTTAAGCCGCAATACCTCTAAACCTAGATTTGTTACACCACCGCCATTAAACGGTTGCATCCAGCTTCCATCTAAGGTCGCTGGTCTTGCTTGAGAAGTATAGACCATGTAGTAATCTAATATGTAGCCTTGTGGACAACCTATAAAAAGTTTATGTAATCAATCTTGTTAAAAATAACATCATTCCGACATGTTTAGATAGCCCAAATAAACGCACAGACGCCAATACGTACATTTTTTTTTAACTATCTTAGGTAGATCATTCAGTCAAGAACCAAACATATGATCTAAACTCGTGGGTGGCGAGATATTAAAAGTAAACTGAAGCAACCTCCAGATTGTGTGAGCAAAGGGACAAGAAATAAATAGATGCTCAACAGACTAATCATGGATACAAAAAACACATTGTTTAGATCCCACCCAATTACGCCTAATGAGATTATCCTTAGTGAGAATCGCCTACCTATTAACAGACAACATGAAAATCTTAATCTTTAGTGGAATTTTCATCTTCCACAAATACTTACGTAGAAAAGTGGTGTGATCATTCATAAAATCTACATACATGGATCTAACCGAAAATACATCTGTGGTCAAATTCCACCTAAAAGTATCATTTTGGTTGTCAAAGAAACTGACATGAGCTGGTATACTAAATTTAGCCAATCTACACATTTAGTACCAGACAAACTCCTTCGAAATTGAATGTTAACTGGAGGAACATTGGATAACACATCAGCAATAAGAACATTCTTATCGCGCACAATATTAAAGAGATCCGGATAGACAAGAGCCAAAGGCCTATCCCCTATCCACCTATCCTCCCAAAATCGAGTTCCTTGTCCACAACGATGTCCACTACGGCAACATCATCCTCTGTGTCATCTTTATCGCCACAGTCCCAGACAGGACGTGGCCTCCCCATACCTGGCCACTGCTCCCACGAACATTCGTAGTCAGCGGTACGGGAGAGGCCTGCCATCTCCTAGTAATTTGAACCTGCACGCCTGTACCTACTCCGCAATAGCAGGGATACGTTAATAGCATTGAACCTCATGCGAGTTCACTTGTATCTTCCTTATGTCGGCTTCTTCATGCCAAACTCGGATAATTCGGTCAGGTCTTCCCTATGAGCGTGATACCACAAGGTTAATCCGACATACCTTATGTATGTCGGACACGCTATGTCGGTTTGCACTATATCGACCATATGCCAGTCCTTGCTATGTCAGTCAACATTGACCCGGTCCACTCCTGAATGCCACTTATGTCTGCCATGACCCTACATATGCACCCGACATGAAACCGATATGATGCCATGTTAGCATCTAATGCATCCCAATTTCCTGAAGCTTGCTGGACCACAAGATCCGAGTCACCATAACACACTATCCGGCAAATACCAATTTCCTTGGACACTTTGAGCCCATGGACCAATGCCTCATATTCGGCCACATTATTGGATGCAGCAAAATGAATTTGTAATACATACGTTAGTTGATCTTGCTTGGGCGAGGTAAGAACTACCCCGACACCGAGCCCATCTTTCATCTTGGACCCATCAAAATGGACCCTCCAGTAGTTGTAGTCAAGCAACGGTGGCGCATATTGCATATCGGCCCAATCAACAAGGAAATCAGCCAAACCCTGAGATTTGATAGCATCTCTCCTTGCATACTGTGGCGTGTAAGGCGCCAGCTCAATGGCCCACTTGACTATTCGGCCACTTGCATCTTTATTGCCAATGATCTCCGAGTAGGAGCTACACGCACCATCGTCATAGGATGCTCTTGAAAGTAATGTTTGAGTTTCTTGGCCGCCATATAGACACCCTATGTCATCTTCTGGTAGTGCGGGTAATTTTGCTTGGATAAGGAGATCACTTCATTCAAGTAATATACTCGTCTCTACACCGTCTTTCCTTCTTCTTCTAGCTCTACAACCACCGTAGCACTAACAACTTGGTTAGTAGCTGCAATATAGAGCAACATCGGCTCTTTGGACAGTGGCGAGGCCAATATTGGTGCTGAGGCCAACACCTTCTTTAGATCATCAAATGCCGCATCTGCTTGCAGGGACCAGAAAAATTTATCCCTTTTCTTCATCAATTGGTACAAAGGCAATGCCTTCTCCCCCATTCGGCCAATGAACCGGCTCAAGGATGCCAGTTCCCTTGAACTATTTCAAAATTACCCGAAACAATTTCAGTATTGTCCAAACTTTTCTCCAATATTCCGTATTCACTCAAACGCGTCATCGAACCTTAAGTGTGTCACCCTACGGTTCGTGAATAATGTAGACATGATTGAGACACCTCTCTGATCAATAGTCAACAACGGGACCTGGAGATCCGTAATGACTCCTACATATTCATCGATAAATCTAGTGATCATGTGAACCATAAACTTCGTAACCAATTCACTTTATCTCGCGATATTTTAATTGTCCGAGATCCGATCATTGGTATCAACCATACCTAGTTCAATGTCGTTATCGACAAGTACTCTTTTCCTCGTTTCGTGATATGACATCCATGTGACCTTAGTCACGTCCTTGCAAGCGGTGTCGATGTGATATCACCGAGAGGGCCTAGAGTATATCACTCCGTCATTTGGATGGACAAATCCCACTCTTGATCCTTGAGCCTCAACTAATACTTTCCGAATACCCAACGATACCTTTATAGTCACCCTGTTACGGTGTGACGTTTGATGACATCAAAGCACTCTTCCGGTGTTAGTGATTGACATGATCTCATAGTCTAAGGATTAGAGTTATTTCTTATGTTTTATATAACAATGTAAACATAATGACTTGATCGCATTGCTATATTCACTTTGGGTCTATGTTCCTCACATCATTCTACCATTGATATGACCACGTTATTAACAACATCCAATGTTCATGATCAGGAAACCTTCATCATCAGTTAATCAACGAGCTAGTTAAACAAGAGGCGTTACTAGGAACTCTTGTTTGTTTATCAGACACACATATATCAACGTTTCCGGTTTATACAATTCTAGCATGAAAAATAAACATTTATCATAAACAAGGAATAAGATAATAACCACTTTATTATTGCCTCTCGGGCATGTTCCCTTCAGTAATGCCTCTCGTTTAACTAGCTCGTTGATTAACTGATGATTAAGGTTTCCTGATCATGAACATTGGATGTTGTTAATAACGGGGTCATGTAATTAGGAGAATGATGTGATGAACATAGACCCAAATTAAGTATAACAATACGATCAAGTCATTTAGTTTATATTGTTATATCTTGCATACAAAGTAACCTTATTCCTTAGACCATTAGATCATGTCAATCACTAATATCGGAAGGGTGCTTTGATGTCATCAAATGTCACGCCGTAACAAGGTGACTATAAAGGTGTTGTTGGGTATTCGGAAAGTATTAGTTGAGGATCAAGGATCAAGAGTGGGATTTGTCCATCCAAATGAAGGAGAGATATACTATGGGCCCTCTCGGTAATATCACATCGACACCGCTTGCAAGCACGTGACTAGGTCACAAGGATGTCATATCACGGAACGAGTAAAAGAGTACTTGTCGGTAACGAGATCAAACAAGGTATGGTTGATACCAATGATACGATCTCGGACAAGTAAAATACCGCGAGACAAAGCGAATTAGTTACGACGTTGATGGTTCACACGATCACAAGATTCATCGTTGAATATATAGGAGTCATCACGGATCTCCGTATCCCGCTGTTGATTATTGATCGGAGAGGTGTATCGATCATGTCTGTATTATTCGCGAACCGTAGGGTGAATAAATTAAGATTCGATGACACATTTTAGAGGATACGGAACATCGGAGAATATTTTGGACATCACCGAAATTGTTTCGGGTAAAATTAAAAATAGTTCAAGGGGTTTTTTGTCGAATGGTTGTTAATAGAATTAACAAATGATTCGAGGTGCTATATTCAAATGTTTTTTAATAGATTTAACAAATATTAAAATAAAGAAATAAAAATGTTTTATTTATTTATTAAAGAAAAACCTTTATATTTTCTAAGTGGAGAATTAAGTGATGATGAGTGGGTGTGAGTGGAGTGTCCACTCACATGATGAGGGAAGAGGTGGGGAACCACCATGCTTGGCCGCATGGATCCTTTAGGCTAACCCCTCCTCCTATAAATAGATGGCATGAGCTCCCTCTCTCTCACACACACACTTGTCCCTCCTCCCTTCTCTCCACTCGCTGCTCCATTCCATGGTCATTTGCTTGGCAAAGATCTGACCGTGGGATTCTTCACCACACCACGCTGTCGTGCTGCTAGAGTTCCGAGTGATCCTCTACTTCCGCTGCCCCGCTGGATCGAAGGAATGGAGGTCGTCATCAATCCGTACGTGTGACCGATCACGGAGTCACCGCCGGATTGCGGTGCACATCTTCTCGGTCTTGAGATCGCTGTGAGTACGACTACGCCAACAACGAGATTCGATCTCGTAAATCTTAGAGTCTTCAAGGGTATGTTCTTCTAAGACTCTTTCTCCCTGTTGCTTTCATCTCCCAGATTAGATCTTGGCCCTTCGGGTATCTCTCGCGTAGGAATTTTTTTCTTTTCTATGCAATGTACCCTTCAACGGCCTGCTGACCTAATATATGTGGTTAAAATTCAAAAAAAAAAGATGCATAAAAACATCCAGGATACACACAGCCGAAAAAGAAAATAAAACGAGATAAAAGAAGACCCTTCCATGATGATCAATGACCTGCAGAAGCAACACTCTAACACCACCAATGACAACACCTGGACTACTAAGGTAGCTCTTCAAAAGAAACAACTTTAGGAAGGTAACAACGCAAGCGTTGTCGTTGCCTGATCAAAGATCTTAGGTTTTCACCCTGGAGAAAGAGCATGCTCCCAAAACAATGTCTTCAAGAAGTCCATTGCCAGGCACAACCAATAAAGGCCAGACCTTGGGTTTTCACCCTGCAAATCATGACTTGGTACTCAGAAGAGCACCACCAACAAAGAAGTCCTCCAATGCTTCTGCCCCCACTTGTGTATGCCACTACTGCAAGTCACATACCACCAGGCTTATAGTAACCTGTGTCCAGTCTGAACAGGAGACAAGTCCGAACAACTGACTGTGAAGCAATGTCGTCCACGCATCCAAAACTCGCATTCGCCACTTTCTGGTCCTCCAATAACGCCATTGCAATTTTCCGCATTTGTCGATTCCTTGAAAATCTTCGTGCAGACATGTCACAAGGTGTCGACAAAAAACAAATCTTCACGATTCCCCGGTAAAGCTTATACAGATAATGCGAGTGCACATGACCGAGCCCAATCCTATCAAAGTGGCAAGGAGCATCATTTGCTTGTCCTTACTTTCCTTTGAAGAAGAATGTAACATCCCAGTGTTTGGGAGGTTATAAGGATCTAAATTTAATATGTGCATTTGCAAAGCATGCATCTAAAAGTACGGGAAATTTTGACGCAAAAGTTTGAACAAAGCAAAGTGACCAAAGTTTCACCTGACATGATGAAATAGATCTAGTTCATCTAGTCAAGAGTACATTTGGAGTGATCTTTATAACAAGTATCTTAAGAAACCAAATCACCTGATAAGATAAACCATTGTTGGTTATGACCAACACAAACTCTCAACAACCTTAACCACCATTATTTAAGTGACTTGGGATAAATTCATTAGATACCTAGAACTCAAAGAGGGATGAGTATCCAAATCACATGGTTGATGATCATATTTTCACGATTGAGTAATGCACAGTTGAACCATCACATCAACAGAGATGTGATCTTCTATAAAACAAGAACTCTCTAAGTTATAAATTCATTTCCATAACATCTCTATAAATCATCTCATAATTATAAGGTGAACCATCATAAGTAAATAACAAAGTTTCAATAGAACACAGGTGATTCATACAAGTGATAACTCAAACCCACAAGTGGGAAATGACATAATAATTGTGTTAATATATTTATCGAATATATAACAACAAGATATAACCTCTATTAGAGGAATTGGATTGAAAGCTAAATAAAACCAATCATGTATGAGATAAGTATCTATCTTATGGGAAGCAAAACAAGAAATGTATGGAAGGATAATAAAAGCATGAATTAAATCTTAATCTAGATCTTGCTATTTTGGCTAGACCAAGGTATCTTGTTTCCGAATATCCTCCAAGATTATTTTGCAAGAGAAGAAACCACAAGACAAGAGGAACTACCACATGAAGATCCAAGAAGACTATTAGAGTGTGCTTGAAGTGCTACTCTAATCCTCTATAAGAGTACTTGGAAACTCTTATATCCTGATATGATCTTATTAAATCTCTTGAAAGAGTGTGATATTCCAATGTTAGTGTTATATAGAAGTAGTTTGATAACAAGACTAGCTACCTTGTTAACAGATCACTTTTGTATACTCAAACAATTGAATGTCATACACAAACAAACATAAGATTGAATAATCTGGTACATCTCAGCCTAATGTATATGAATAGTAATTTGGAGGCAAGACTAGCTACCTTGTTTACAAATTCTTCTTATATGCATAAGTGCAACTTGATGTCATAAAACAAACTTCCATATTTTTATATTCATCCAAGTAAAATCTTTTCTGGGAAATATTGGTTGCCTTCACCACAAGGGTAAGATAATTGAATATGGAATCCCAGAGATGATCTTCCTTGCAAATGACAAAGGTGATAAGAGAAGACTAGTGGCAACTAGAGAGAAAAACCTCAAGCAACAGAAGACCACAAGAAGCAACACTGCCTTAGTAAGGGAATAAAAGAAATTATTCACTGAAGCATTAGGTAATATTATAAGATCTTTAACCTCTATGCCTTGTCAAGCCCATCAGAAATGAGAACTCATAGTAATATCTTAAATGGAAATAATTATCAAGAATGAATTAATAACAAGCAATTGCATCCACATGTGTTGATATGTGGAGGTAGATGAAAACAAGCTTAATACCTTGTTTTCCAGATCCTTTTCATACACAAGACTAGTAGATAACAACAAAGATTCATCTGTAGGTAACCATGTAAATGGTTACATGTCCGTAAACCAACATGGGATAACATCCATATTGAAACCTATGTGGAAAACAAGCAAATAAGATTCCAAAGCCACTCTTGTTTTCCACATGATTAAGTGCATCAAATAACAAATATGGCTGGCACCCCAATATGAAGAAATGTCCACCAAACTTGTTAAGAACCTTAGTTATAAAAATAACAAGGCCACCTAAGAGAAAACAAGTCCCTTCACCAATTAAAAATCATCTGGTATGACTTGGAGTGCTATTCATAATTGGTGAATAGATAAAAACACCACTCACTAGTGTTACCAAACTATTTTCCATAAGGGATTATACCTAAAAGTGTCCAACTATGTTACACCACCTTGGTATCCACTAGATGGAGTGTGTACTTTTATTAAACATGCCTAAGCAAAATTTTAAAGCCATTAAATAAATAAAATGAGGAGAAAACAACAAAACCACTTAATCTAGCACCCTAAATAAAAAATACAAATATTCTCCAAATTCACCAAAACAAAACTTGGCGAGTTGTGAAATTGGATAAGGAATTCAAATATATTTTTTATTAATTTTTCTGTTCACAGAAAAGCCCAGAAAACAAGTTTTCTTTTACAGTTTTAGTAACAGAAGGACCTACTGGTAAATAATAGAAACTCCAGGGGGTTATTGCAATGTGGCATTTAATTTCTTTCTTCAACCTCCGGCCAGAAGGCCAGAGGCGTGCCACCGCTGCCATCCCCGATTGCCACCTCCTGCCCCCGCCATTTTGCGAGTATAAGGTCGCGGGGAGACGTCCGCATAGAGCTCTCTCGCTCACTCCCTCGGGTGCTCTCTCTCGTTTCCTCTATGCGAAGAACACGGAAACCCTAGGTAGTCCGGCCGCCGCACGCCATCGTCAACTCCGGCTACCTCGCGAGGAACCGAGAGCACCCTCGGTTGCGCCGTGTTCTCCTCCACCTCCTCAACAAGTATCGCATGCCGGGAAGCCGTGGCGCCGGAGAAATCGGCCATTCCTTTTCTCACTGCCGACGGCCACCGCGGCTAAATTCTTCGCCGTCAAGCTACCCCTTGCGTCCCCGACTGTTCCTACATGCTCTAGGTGAGCCCACGCATCTCCCGGTGCACTTGTCCCTTTGGATTAAGCTTAAATGGATAGCCATCGTCATGTGCCGTCGCCGGCCGCCGCGCAACCGGACGCCGGCGGGTCTCCGGTGACCATACGGTCACTTCCTCACCACCCACGCACTCGCCTTGCTTCCCTCTATCTCCCCAACCACTTCAAATCTCCTTTGAATCAACAAATTCAAAGAATTTGAATCAATTTGTGAGATTTAGGTCTCTGTGATGTCATTTGTGACGTCAGCATGACGTCATCAACATTTTATATTTTTCTTTTCTTTTATTTTTGAATTAAAAATAAAACAGACAGGTAGGTCCCACGTGTCAATTTGAATTCTGGCACAAAATAATTAAAACTTCATAATTCAATAACTTTTAATCTAATAATCAGAAAAATATAAATAAAATATGGAATTGTTTAGAAAAATATAATCTAAATGATTATCAACTTTTTAAAATATTTGATAAAGTTTAAAAATTAATATTTTCTTTAATTAAATTAAATCATTTAAAATTGAGAAAAATAGGAAATAAATCATAAAATCAGAAAAATACAAGTTATATACCAAAATGCTCCAAATGACAAATGCAACTCATGTATGATGTTTTCATGGCCATTTGACCAAGTTTTCATGTGTGCAACATTTGCCTAGTCATTTAATTCATTTAAAATTAATAAATTAACAACTTATTCAAATATTTTCAGAAAACATCAACTGATATACCAAATTAAAAGAGAACAATATTTCCAACTCAAATATGTAAATTGTAAAACATTTTACTTAACTTCTAAACTTGCTTTTATAAGTATACTGAAAGTTTATAAATGTCTATTAAAAACCAGAAATGATTATCACATCATTATCTTCCTTAGTAATAAAAACCACATGTTTTCACACCTACTAAACCTATCATCACAAGTCATTAGCAAGCATTGTGATGATAGAGTTAGTTGTATCATTTCATCATTCTTATTGAAACTCTTTATTAAATAGCTCCATTTATTTCAACAACATAAAAGAATATGTGTGTTATCTTTTCAACAGTTGTTTTCCATGTGTTCTTGTTTTGTTATCTAACCAAGCAATAACACTTCTACTTAAACATAATAACAAATGTGTGTTAAGTAAAAGTGAAACACCTATGAGTCTAAAACAAGTAATAACAACATCACCTCAAGTAATGAAACAATTCACCTAAAAGCATGTGTGATCAAGATATTGTATCAAACGTGGCTTACACTTGTAAGCTAGGGTGTTTTCCAGGGTATTTCACGATGCATCTCATTACTATGCATGTATCATCTTGCCAATGTTTTCTATAGTCCTTACCGGGACTACTTTGCTATCTTTCAGATGTCGGGATTTCCTACGAGACCCTTGAAACCGAAGACTTGAATTATAATGGCTATTTCAATCTCAGGAAAGTTCATCACTTGCTCATATCCTTTGCAATACTTCATAACAAACTAATTGCAAAAACTCTATCGTCTTATCACCTACTCTCAAAAGAATGCATGATCCTATTTTTTATAATAATATGACTAATTGAATGACTACCCGA
This sequence comes from Alopecurus myosuroides, assembly GCA_028641055.1. Lineage (NCBI taxonomy): Eukaryota > Viridiplantae > Streptophyta > Magnoliopsida > Poales > Poaceae > Alopecurus > Alopecurus myosuroides. Next base: position 152,916,963 of record CM054059.1, read on the forward strand.
GTTCTGTTTGGTGGGCGGATAGGACCATGGTAAGATGAATAGGTCAAAGGAAGATTCCATCTGCACGGGAAAGTATTACCTAGGAATTAATCACAAATGCCATCAGAACTCGGTGCGCCGTAAATACCGCGTTAACCATGGGTCTTCTATGGGGGGAGTAAGTCAGCTGTGATACTTTTATCGTTCGCATGTCAACGGGCTGCCAGAGACGTACGCTGTAGGTTCTGCGGGACTACATGCACATGGGTGGGAGCCCTTACGTCCCACGGACTCTGGGGTCTATGAGTGTCTGCCAGGGGCGCGTAGATCTCCATCGTGAGGGGTGGAATCAGGCGTTCAACCTGCTGGCGGAAATGGGTGGGCATGCGTTGTGCGGAGAAGCACGGTTTGGCTTGGACCAACAACCGGGCCCCACACCTGAGTGGGAGTGGACATGATCTCGAGCCTGGTTGTGCAACATGGTCTTGGTCGTCCATGGGTAAAGTAACGCGCCCCTGCAGAGTGTAAAAGGATGTGGCATGTTACCCCTTGTTCCGGGAAGGAACTGCGAACGCTACAGGAAAGGCAACTCCATGAAGTTCTAGCTCCTGTGATGGTCTGGCGGGCATAGTTTTCAGAAGTAAAAGCAACCTCTTGAAGAAAGCTTTACAAAACCTTGCATTAGCTTATGAATCTTGTGAGTCTAAAGCTGTAGTTAGTGCATCAAGCTATCCTCTATATATCATGAACTTGCTGAGTAACGCTCGTTACTCATTCGTTCCCGTTTGACCCTCTGCTTAGAGTTGAAGCCTTATTGAAGTCGCCATCGAGAAGCCATCGTTGTCTAAGGAAGCTAGGTGGAGTCTTATACTACTTAGCCAGTAAAGCATCGTCATCAACAACGCTGATGGAGGAGAAGCTATCAAGGTGTAGGTGGAGTCCATTCTTGGATTAGCTATTACAAGCCATAGATTAGGGCTGACATCAGCCATAGTAGATTTAGTTCTGAGCTAGAGTAATTCTCCAGCTTGGATCTTCGGAATGCTTCTTCTGATGTTTCATTTGCAGGAGATCTTCTTGATTCATCAATGAGATTCTCAAAATTTTGTAATGAAGTTTGTATCCTATAGTTTTGCCTGGACCCGCTATGTTTCTGTTGTACTACTCTGAGGGATGTAATATTCACAGGTAAGTCCTTCTGTGAGTATTATGTCATCGACTTGCGCACTACACATGCAGTGGTGTGCTGGGTCACCACAGATGGTATCAGAGCGAAGCGACCTTAAGTCTAAAACCTTTTAGGAGATCTGTAGGTTGGTAAAGATTATAGGAAGCCATCTCATCTAAACCACATTTCCTACAACTATGATGATCATCCATTTGAGAATGATACAATCATACTTGTATAGAATCTTCTTACTCAACTTGAGTAAAGATACTTATCTATTTTCTTAATACCTTGTCGTGGTGGTGTCACGGAAGATGCCATAGGATGGCTAAAGATGTGGGGACGATGGACGCTGGAGGCGCTCGGGGAGGGATCACGCAGCGAGTAGCCGCGTGAGGATGAATCTAGCACTGCAAACAACAAGATCTACCCAGGTTCGGGGCCCTCGTGTGGAGGTAAAACCCCTACTCCTGCCTTTCTCTCTTTGTATTCGTGTGTCACCGAGTAGCCACAGTACAAGTTCAGCTTACAACCGAGTATCCACCCTGTAGCCTCTAGTAATGTCGTCCCTCGCGCAGGAGGAGGCAGGGCTCCTTATATACTGGTGCCCAGCCGGATACAACCAAGATGTCGACATAGTGTGCACACTGCACACTTCCAGCTTCCCCCTGACAGCTTTGGCTTCCTAGTTTGTCTCCGTGTGGAAAGTCGTTGTGCAAAACCAAGAAGCTGATCTGTTATCACTGACACTGTCACGGGGTAGGCCCTCCTAACCTGCGACGCCCTGCTGACACCCTGGCGCGGATAAGCACTCGCTCTGCAGATGAACAGTGCTCCAGTATGGACCCAGGATACGCGGGATCCTGTGTCAGAACGGCTCCTTTGACTTCTGGCCCGGGTAGGAGACCGCCATCTCTACTCGGACCACTTCCTCTACTCGGAGGAGAATAACTTCCTTGATTCTTCCTCCTGGGCATCAGTGTGTACGGCCGAATAGCGGTCGACCGGGTAGCGAGTACCGGGTAGCCAGCTACTCTGCCAAACGTTTCTTCTGATCCTGCCCTTAGCACTTGCCTTTACCCTACTCGGGGGTAACCCCCCGACATTAGTCCCCGAAGCTGGTAGAGTCCCGCGAACTCGTTCACTGGGCTCTGCCAGCTTAAAACCAATCTTGCCTTTAAACCTTAGGTTGCTGAGTAGAACTTCCGAGTAGCCCCCAATTCTGGATCGAGTCTCTTCTCTTCCGAATAGAACTGTTTCTCTTCTCTGTCGCCGAGTAAAATGACTTCGCGGAATTTCTGGAGAGAATCTCGGCGTGGCAGACCAAATCCACCTTTCCGCACTGCAACTGGGCACGTGTCACGTTCTCGTACCCCCGACGCCTCGGTGCCCGGGATATGGCAGGCCACGCGCCCATCACTGCGAACTGGGCCCACCGGCCCGTTAGGTCACATAAAGTGCAGTTATCACCCACGATCTCGACGTGGATCGATTGCGGCCGTTACGCGCGCAAACTGCGCCGTGTGCGTTTCTAACCGGCCCACACCCCACGTCGCACGATTTCCGCGCACAAACTGATCCCACTAACTCCATCAGTAACGGCTACCCGAGGGGAGAGATAAATACCCTCTCGGTAACTCCTCTTTCCCCTTCCTGCTCTCATTCACTCCCTGTCTCTTCGCATCTCCGCCGCCACAAAGTGCTTCCGCCGCCGCGCTTCTCACCGCGCCGCTGCTCCCTGCGACGCCGGAAGGCTAGCAAATCCCATCAATTTTCCACGAATCTCCACCAAATCCCCTCGCATCGATGGCCCGCGACGATGACGCCCGCGCCGGATGGGCTGGATCCGAGGTCACCCTGGCGGATTGCCAGTGGCTGGTGAACACCTGCCGGGTTCCTCCTGACGTGCGCTGCCGGCAGCCGGACGGCGAGCTCGTCCCCACACCGGAGGCGGACGAGTTCGTCGTCTTCCTCACTCACTTCAAGCGGGGGTTCGGGCTTCCCGTCTCGGATTTCTTCAAGTCCTTCCTCGACCACTTCGGGCTCCAGCCGCATCACCTGCCGCCCAACGCCATGGTGATGCTCACATACCACTCCGTGGTGTGCGAGGCGTTCCTGGGTGTGCGCCCCACGGTGCACACCTGGGCGCGTTACTTCTTCTTTCGGAAGCAGAGCGTGCCCAAGCCGGGAAGCACGGAGAGCGCCCGCAACATGACCAAGACCGGCAGCGCGATGATTCTTCAGCGCGGCTCCACCCCTCACCCGCGCATCAAGGGCCTTGACTCGGTGCGCAAGTGGCAGCGGACCTTCTTCTACGTGAAGAATGTCCCTGACGAAGAAGGGGCGCCAATCGTGGACAGGATCTTGCTTTCCAAATGGACGAACACGGCGCCCACCCAACAGAATTGGGGATTCAAGCCAAAATTGGAAGGCGACGTCTTCCAGATCAACAAGCGCCTCATCGAGCTGAAGGACATGGGACTCAAAAGCGACGATCCCATCGCCTGCTGGATCTCCAGGCGAGTGCTCCCGCTACAGCGCCGTGCGCACCTCATGTGCTACATGGGAGGCAACAGGGACTGCACGAGGACCACCACGTTCGAGTTGAGCAACGCGGATGTGGCCGTTTGGACGCGCTCCATCATGAGTACCGGCCTCACCGATGTCGCACCCTGGCTTCTAAGGGATACTCATCGTACGAACTGGATAGCAGGTGCTTGGATTATGGGGCATAACTGCTCCCACGTCCCAGCTTCCTGGTAGGCCTGCGCTTATGCGCGACAACACAAGCCCTGCTATTCCACCATCGATGTAAACTATCCATTAGGAGTCACAGGCACTACTGTCGACGTAATTCATAACAAGCACGCACTGTACGTCAACAGCTTTGAACGAATGATTATCACAAGTTATCTCTACGACACAAAAGATAGAAATAAAGTTGCAACTGGCCTTCACTAAGGCAGAAATAGCGAATACAATCATCCAGAGGACACATGTCCCAACATAACATCCATTACATCAGCGGAAGCAATCAAAGGTGTCTGGGTACAGACAAATCCAACAGGCTTAAGAAGCCGGAGAAAATAAAGAAGACGAAGCCCATCCACGTAGGTTCTGGATCCTGCCCTGGTCCAGCTAACTACTCGTCTGCAGTCTCGTCGAACTCCACAAAGTAGCCATCCTGGTGGTCATCGTAGCCGTAGTCGTAGTCTGCGTAAACCACAGCCCCAACGGGGTCAGTACATCCAAGTACTGGCAAGCAAGACTCACAGTTCACCAAAGTATAGCCCGTCAACACAAGCACAGATGACTTGGTTCAACGGAAAGAAGGGGATGTATATAATGCTGCAACTGGCTGCGCTAACCAACTACAGAGATTCTATCATATCCATCTATTAGAAAGGGGATAAGATCGAGGTTTGTAACCAACTGAAAGATAACTGCAAACAAACCCATCCTGGATCTCGCCCCTTATCCAAAGAAGCAATCCGAGGATAACTCACACAGTTGTGATAAGGTGAAATCAAGTTATTGTGTGAATAACCTATTACTAGTCAAATTATTAATCATTGGGTGAAACATGTTTGATAATTATGTTTAAGTTGTCCTGAGTACTTGTTAGCCAGTACTTTCACCAAGTAATCCATAACCGCGGAAAACACGGCTTCTCGAGAAGATTATCCCTGCAGGGTTGCACCAATTTGGCCGTACACGTATGAATAACCCGCCAGATGGGATGCCTCCCACCAAGCGGGGCACTCAACACAATTCAACTCTTCTCCGCATCAAGCCCAAAGCACCTTGGGCGCACGGCTAATCAAGCCCCGAAGAAAAGGGACCCTCATAGCACTCTAAGACCGTGTCCCCCTATATGCCGACTACAAAAGTTCCACCCTGCGCTGGGCTCGCAAAAACATGCATGCGGCAAATAGAAAGCACGAACTAATGAGATGATTTGGACGAGATGCGAATCGAATCAAATTGAGGGGGGCGCCCATACTCGCTTCCCACATGCGGATAGTGCGCTCATCATGGATCAGTAGACAAGACCCTTTTCCTATTAGGGTCGACACTAGCAGGCCTCAAAACCTCTCATGGGCCTCCTGCCGGTGCCTTATCATCAAATTATTATTAACAGTAATAACATCAGCATGATTGATTGATTAAACATCGAGCCCCCAGAACATAATAAAGGTATAATAACTGAAAGTAACGGGTAACAGACTCGAGCAAAACAACCTAAGCATGCTAGAAAGACACTGGCTCAAACAGTGGGTTGTAGGAGGGGTGATGAGGCAATATCATGGGTTAAAGGATTCATGTGATAGGTTCGTAACAGAAACATCTACCACTAAGGCTAGCAAGTATAGACAACGGAAAGTATCGGTAACCAGGGTTGAAAGGAACACGATGGTTCATGTGAGTGATAACTTGCCTGCAAACTGATCAGTCGGGTACTGAGATAGATCCTCAGAAGGGGTGCTGTAAGGGTCGTCTGCCTCAACGTCGTCGTCTATTCGAGAAGAAGCAAACAGACAAAACAGGAATGTAAACAATCATGTTCATGGCATTGTGCACAGTCAATATGATGCATGGCAATTTAATGGGTGCATCAAAATAAATTGACTAACAAGATAGCACAAATTAAATGGACCCATATGCAAGGGTTGCATATGGAAAAGGATCCATTGAAATAAGTGGAACAAATGATTTACAATTATTTATTAGGTGATAGTTGTTATCATGATGCATGCATGATGATGATGACAAGATAACAACAAATAACAACAATAGGTGCAAAGGAAAAGGAATAAAACAAGTTTAGAAATTAATTATTAAGTTTGGAAAATTTTGGTTACTTAAACATGCCACACATACATTTATTGTTTTCACCCATGTAAAGTGTGCAAAACAATTAGCAAAATTTATATTTGAAAAGAACATCAATTTTTAGTTGGATTACATGTTTCACATTTTGAAATTGGACTTTGGATTATTTAGTTATGAATTAAACAATATTAAACAAGTTTTAATTGAATTTAAAACAAGCTTAAATATTAATTGAATTTTATTTGTTCAAACCATAAATTCAAATTCACATTTGAAAAGTTCACACTTTGGTGGTTTGAAAACATAATTTGCATGTTCAAAAATATTTTATATTAAGGAAGTTATGATTTTATCAATTTTATTTGAATTAAACAAGTATTAAATTATTTAGGCAATTTAAATTATTCAAACCATAACACAAATTTTATATTTGAATAGCACATTCAAAATGGTGTGAAAAACATATTTTATTTGAATTATTTGAAAATAGTATGAATTAGTTATGAATTATTTCAATTTGCATTTGAATTATTTGGATTTGAATTTAAATTGCATTTTGAAAATTCAAAACAGAACACAAATTGGATATTTGGAAAGAGTATAAAATTTTGAACAGAAAACATATATAACTTTTATTTGTTGGATTAACAGATTAAAAGTTATTGAATTTCAAAGTCTATTGCTTTAAACTGTTATTTAAAAAGAAATAGAAATTTAAACAGATTTGCTTTTAAACTTTTGTTACCGCCCGGAAACTACACACCAGCCACTGCCCTGTGGGCCAGCGGGGCCAGCGTGGCGCACACGCGACAGCGTGGCAGGCCAGTCACCGACTGGTGGGCCTGCGCGCTGGAGAGGGAAAACCCCAAAAAAATTGTGTGCTTGCGGGGGATCGAACCCGCAACCACTCGATGCGCTCTCCAGGTGCGGTACCAATGTGCTACTGAACGTTGTTTGACAGCAAAGGGAAAGCACACTGGTTGAGGTTCAGAAGTGCGCTTCTCTGACGATCGAATGTTTGATCGACTGACAGAGAAGGTGGCGCTGCTCGCCGGCGTGATCCACGGCCAGCCCGCTGCTGTAGGGTGTTTGGACGCATGCAGAACGTGTAGGAGAACATGCGCAAGCCAGAGGGAGAGCGAGGGTAGCTGGTGGCTCACCGGGCTTTCGTCGAGGGGCAGAGAAGATCAGTGAGCTCGACGGCGGCGCGGCGTTGTCGTGGACGGCGAGGATGCTGTGGTTGATCTCCTGCGGAGCTCACGTGTCCAACCCGTGGCGGGGACAGCGGCCTTTTGATTCCCGTGAGCAGTGAGTGAAGAAGGTGGCTAAGGAGGTGGCGCCATCGGGAGTTTCAGAGCTCCCGTCGCCGGTGAGGTTGCAGCAGAGGAGAGATCTTGTCGGGGAAGCAACGGATGGCGGCGGCGGCGAGGGAAAAGAGGGCACCTAGGGTTAGGGTAGGTGCGGGAGGTGCCCTAGGGCTCTTATAGGCGCGGAAACACACGGGGGCTGTCGGCCGGCGGCGATTCTGTCGCGGTGGCGTCTCCGATGGAACGCCGTACAGTTTGACGAAGGCAAAAAGAAGCCTGGCGCGAATCTTGACGCAACGAAGCGGTAAGTGGGGAGATTAGCTGGGTTGGGTCGCGCGCAGCTAGGCTAGTTGGGCTGGACTGCTGCTTGTCTGCTGCGCGCGCTGTAGGTTAGCTGCTGCCTTTTATTTTTTCTGTTTTTTTTTTTTTTTGTAGTTTTGCTTTTGGAAGGAAAAGCTAGGTTTTAAGTTAATAAAAATTAGAGAAAAATTAGTTTAGGCTTGTTAGGTAATTAGAAACATATTCCAACTTTGGGATTTCAAAAATTTGAGATTTAAAATTAGGTTTGCATTTGAAATTAAATTAGAGGAATTTTGATATTAATAAACCATTAAGAAAACAAGTATTTGAGTAGGGTTACCCCTAGGTTTAAAATGACTTTTAAGATCACAAGTGTGGTGAATTTTGATGGATTCAAATAGGTACTGATGTGAACTTGGTTTGAAATTCAAAAGATGGTTTGGGAATTATTGATTGAATTAATTGATTGAATAATGGTTTGATTAAAACCAACAATTTGAGAATTGATCATAAATGCATTATTTGGAAAACAAGGAAGGGTTTTGTTTTGCAACTCTTGGTTTGAAAAGATTGTAACAGACAAGTGAAAACAAAGTTGGATTAAATATGGAAACAATGCAACAGAAATAAAATGAGGATGATGCCATGATGCATTGCATAAATTAAACAAATAAGTAAAACAACTAAGGGTTTTCATACTTGGATGTTACAAAACGCCCCCCCTTGAAGGAATCGCGCCCCGAGATTCCCTACTGAGATGTGAAAAGGTCCGGATACTTCTTGCGAAGATCCTCTTCGGTCTCCCACGTTGCCTCTTTATCGGAATGATGCGACCATTGGACTTTCAAGAACTTGGTGCTCTTGTTGCGAGTCTTACGCTCGGTCTCATCGAGAATACGAATAGGGTGCTCCTCATAAGATAGATCATCTTGCAGTTCAATGGAATCATGATCAACTGCACGATCTGGATCTTTGAAACACTTCTTGAGTTGTGACACGTGGAACACATCGTGCACCTTGGATAGTTTTTCTGGAAGTTCAAGACGATAAGCATTCTCTGCACGTCTTGAGAGGATGTTGAAAGGACCAATGTATCTTGGTGCCAGTTTTCCTTTCACACCAAAACGATGAGTGCCTCTGAGGGGAGTTACACGGAGATATGCCTTATCACCAGGTGCATAGATCATATCCCTGTGCTTGCTATCATAATAGCTCTTCTGACGAGACTGAGCAATCCTGAGATTGTCACGAATGATACGAACTTTCTCCTCGGCTTCCTTAACAATGTCAGGGCCTAAAAGTGAACGTTCACCAGCTCCAGACCAATTGATTGGACTCCTGCATCTGCGACCATACAATGCCTCAAATGGTGCCATGCCTAGGCTTGCCTGGTAGCTGTTGTTGTAGGAGAATTCAGCATATGGAAGGCAATCCTCCCATTTCATGCCAAAGGAGAGACCACATGCTCTGAGCATATCCTCGAGAATCTGATTGACTCTTTCTACTTGCCCCTGAGACTGAGGGTGATAAGCTGTGCTGAACAGAAGTTTGGTGCCCAATGCTTCTTGAAAGCTCTTCCAGAAATGAGAAGTGAAGATACTTCCACGGTCTGAGATTATTTCCAATGGAACACCATGAAGAGGAACAACCTTTGCTGTGTAGAGCTCTGCTAACTGGCTAGCTGAGATAGTTTCCTTTACAGCATAGAAGTGAGCAACCTTAGTGAGACGATCAATAACAACGAAGATTGCATCGTTGCCCTTTTTGGACTTTGGAAACCCAGTAACGAAGTCCATTTCAATCATGTCCCACTTCCACTCAGGAATTTTCAGAGGTTGGAGTAGACCTGCTGTCTTCTGATGGACTGCCTTAACACGTTGACAAACGTCGCATTCAGAAACGTATTGAGCAATTTCACATTTCATGCCAGGCCACCAATACAGAGTCTTGAGATCCTGGTACATCTTTGTACTTCCAGGGTGAATGGATAGAGGAGTTTCATGAGCCTCCTTGAGAATGATATCCTTGAGACTTTGAATCTGAGGGACTGCAATGCGTCCTTCGAAGAACACCGTTCCCTTGTCATCAATTGAGAAGGATTTGAACTTATCACTGCCCTCTTTGATTTGCTCTACCATCTTCTTGATTTCATTATCACGAAGTTGTTCAGAACGAATCTTGTCCTCGAGAGTTGGGCTGGCTGTCAAGCTAGCCAGGTATCCTTCAGGGACAAGACCAAGGTTCAGCTTCTGGAATTCTTCATGAAGTGGAGGTTGGCTTTCCATGATCATGAGGTTATTGCAATAGGATTTGCGACTGAGAGCATCGGCCATAACATTAGCCTTGCCTGGAGTGTAAGAAATGGTGAGATCAAAGTCTTTAATCTTCTCAATCCATCTCCTTTGCCTGAGGTTCAGATCTGGCTGAGTGAAGATGTATTTCAGACTCTTATGATCGGAAAAGATTTCAGTTTTGTTACCCAACAAGTATTGTCTCCATTTCTTGAGGGCAAACACAACTGCTGCAAGTTCAAGATCATGAGTGGGATAGTTTTGCTCATGTGTGTTCAACTGACGTGAAGCATAAGCCACAACTTGACGTTCTTGCATAAGAACTGCTCCTAGGCCTTGGAGAGATGCATCACAGAATATCTGGAAAGGTTTGGTAGTGTCGGGGCCAACTAGAACAGGTGTGGAAGTGAGTTTAGTCTTCAGGAGGTTGAAACTCTCATCACATTGTGGAGTCCAAACGAACTTTTTGTCCTTCTTTGTGAGATCAGTGAGAGGTTTGGCAATCTTGGAAAAGTTTTGGACGAAACGACGGCAATAGCTAGCCAAGCCAAGAAAACTTCTGACTTGCTTCACCGTCTTAGGGGGTTTCCAATCAACAATTGCCTTAACCTTTTCCGGGTCAATGGCAATGCCTTTGGCAGAGATGATATGACCAAGATATGCAACTTCTGGAATCCAGAACTCACATTTGGAAAACTTGGCATACAGACGATGCTCGCGAAGTTTCATGAGAGTGATACGAAGGTGTTCTCCATGCTCTTCTTTGGATTTTGAGTAGACTAGAATGTCATCAAGATATACCACAACGAACTTGTCGAGGTATTCATGGAAGACAGAATTCATGAGTCTTGAGAACGTTGCCGGTGCATTGGTGAGACCAAAGGACATGACGGTGTATTCATATAGACCGTAACGAGTGGTGAAAGCTGTCTTAGGAATATCTTCCTTTCTGATCTTTATCTGATGGTAACCCATCCTCAAGTCCAACTTTGAGAATATTGAGGCTCCAGCAAGTTGATCAAAAAGATCATCGATACGAGGAAGTGGATACTTGTTCTTGATAGTTTTCTCGTTGAGAGGACGATAGTCGACCACGAGTCTTTTTGTTTGATCCTTCTTGGCAACAAACAGAGTTGGGCAACCCCAAGCGGAGGAACTAGGCTGAATGTAACCTTTGTCCATGTACATATCGATTTTCTCCTTCAACAATTTCAGTTCAGGAGGAGCTATCTTGTAATGATGCTTAGAGATTGGAGCAGTACCTGGCTCAAGCTCGATCACGAACTCAACTGCTCTGTCCGGGGGCATCCCTGGCAACTCTTCTAGAAAGACGTCAGGGAATTCACAAACCACCGGAACATTTTCAATTGCAGGAAGGGGTTTGGCATCGAGGTTGAACAGCTGAACAGAACTTGATCCATATGGAGAATAGACTATCTGGCCTGAAGTGTGGGAGAGAGTTATTGACTTTTGAGCACAGTCAATTTTAGCTTTGTGGGTCTTCAACCAATCCATACCCAGAATGACATCAATGTCAGAATTTCCCAGCAACATGAGTGAAGCAAGGAATATGCGACCCCCAATTAGGATCTGATTGTCCATGCTTATCTTGGAAGTAATCATTTTAATTCCCGGAGAGTGCACATAGATTTGATTGCTTAGCGGAACCGGAGCTAAATTGTACGTTGTAGCAAAGATCTTTGACACAAACGAATGCGATGCTCCAGTATCAAACAACACTTTAGCTGGAATAGAGTTTACGGGTAATATACCGAGAACGACGTCAGCAGCTTCCTCAGCTTTGTCGGCCTTGATATGGTTCACCCTCGCGTTCCTCCCGACAGGCCTGTTGTTGGAGTTGAAGGCTTTAGCCGGGGGAGCACGAACCATAGCCTGGTTGGTGTTGGGGCGAGGAGGTAGGGGTAGCTGCTTCTGAGTGCACTTATCAGCATAGTGTCCAGTCTCCTTGCACTTGAAGCAAGTGACGACACGAGGAGGACCTGGCCTTGGCTGCCCCATCAGAATCCTCTGAGCCTGCATCTGAGATGGGTTGGGTGGGCGGGGACCAAAGCCTGGAGAAGCTTGGGCATTTGGAGCCCGAGTGACAGCACCATTTGGCACCCAGATGCGGCGCTTCTGCGGAGGGGTGGTCATGTTGGAGGAGGAACCACCCTCACGCGAGTGCTTGCGCGACTCTTCGAACGCCTTGCGCCCATTCTCCTCATTGAGCGCGGTGTTCACGAGCTCCACGAAGTCCTTGCACTTGATGTTGGTGAGAGCGTACTTCAGTTCCGGGTTAAAACCTCGGCGGAACCTTGCCATCTTCTTGGCTTCAGTGGACACTTCGTCACCAGCGTACCGAGAGAGACGATTGAACTCGTTCTGGTAGCCGAGGACGTCCAGCTTGCCCTGTCTGAGAGAGCAGAATTCCTCACGCATCCTTTCCATGAGACCATCTGGGATGTGGTGCTTCAGGAAGGCATCCTTGAAACAACCCCAGGTGATAGGAAAGCCAGCTCTCATGGTCTGGTAGTTCTCCCACCAAGTAGCTGCCTGACCCTTCAGTAGGTAGGTGGCATACTTGACCTTATCCTCTTCCGCAACATGAGCAATCTCCAGAGCTCTTGCTACGTCACGGATCCAGTCATCAGCATCCAGGGGCTCACGTGTTGCCACAAAAGCTTTTGGGCCCAAGCTGAGGAAGTCCTTGATGGTGACCCTTGGAGCATTCTGGTTGTGGTGCTGGTTAGCCTGGATCTGGGCCATCTGTGTCACCACTTGGGTCATCTGAGCCAACAGTTCCCCCATTGGTGGTGGCGGAGGCGGGTTGTTCCTGGTTGGAGGCATCCTGAACAGAAATTCATTTTAGCACAACAACAGAAAAGGATAGACTTGGTAACCGAAAGATAGATTATTCCGACGCATGAATAGATAACCAACAGGTACATCATCACATGTTCAAATACATCAGAATATCCAACAGACCAATACATGGTTCGAAAACGAAAGGATAAACTAGACACAGCTAGTAATGGATACATCGGTACTCCCATGCTCATCACGCAGGACGGCGGTGAGTAGTACGACGAGAGATACGGTGAGGAGTAACCCCACGGAAGTAGGTATGACGACGATCCCTGTAGATAGGAACTGCTCTGAGAGCAACTCTCGGTGTGGTGAAGTAGAAAGCGTCGTGTCCCTGTGCTCCATAGCGGGGAATCCCTGTGTAACCAGCTCCGAGGTCGAGAAGTGGGCCTCTGATCGGCTCGTAACCTCCAGCATCTGGCAGAGGAAAACCCAGTGTCTGCTGGAAACGCGCAAAGCGCTCGTCTCCAACGAAGTCTGTGGTGTACGTCGCCAGACGCGTCAACGCGAGGTAGAGCTGCTCCCTGACTGAGGCCAACTCCTGAGCAAGTGTGGAAGCAACGGCGTCACTGTGCCACACGAACTGGGCAGTGGTGTGCAGCCTGGAGCTATCATCCTCGTAGGTATCCAGGTTGCGGTGGAGAGTGAAGTGAACTCCCGCTGCCGTGATGTAACCACGGGGGATGTGACGATAGATGGAATCATCAAACCCCCAGTAGTCAGCACGGAGAACGGTGAGACTCACGTACGCTGCCTGCTGCACGGCCATATCCACTGTGGAACCTACTGCCTCGTAGCGGTGGGCAATGCTCCTGCCATCATCCGACAGAATGTAGACGATGGCCCGGTAGAAAGTCTGGTCGAACTCGCGCTGGTGCTCGTAGACCTGGTACTCTGGTGCCCAACGGAACCCCATATAGGTAACCATGTCTCTCAGCATCTCCGGAAAACCGGCGGTGCTCTCACAGCGAGTCATGCGAACCACCTGCGGGTAGTAGCTGAGACCCATCTGCAGATGATTGGGAAAGGTTTTGATTAGACTCCGGTAGATGAAAAAGGATGTGGAAAACAACAACAAGGTTCAACGGACGATAAGGATGTTGAAAAGAACATGATATCGAAGCAACATCGGGAAAATGAGACCAAAAGTCCTGAGGTACTAAGGAGAACCCAAAACACGTGAAATCCTAACTTGAAAGTTTAGGTGAGAAAAGAAAAACAACGTTGCACTTCCTTACCAGAAAAGGGTGGGTGGGTGGGGAAAGAAGAAAAATGGCAGAATTCCTACTCTCACGTTTCATTTTTTCCTATATAGCTACAAAATAGTTTCTAGACTCAACTGCGACCAGCAAAAAGGGATCCTACAGGCAGACAGGCTCTGATACCATTTGTCGCACCCTGGCTTCTAAGGGATACTCATCGTACGAACTGGATAGCAGGTGCTTGGATTATGGGGCATAACTGCTCCCACGTCCCAGCTTCCTGGTAGGCCTGCGCTTATGCGCGACAACACAAGCCCTGCTATTCCACCGTCGATGTAAACTATCCATTAGGAGTCACAGGCACTACTGTCGACGTACTTCATAACAAGCACGCACTGTACGTCAACAGCTTTGAACGAATGATTATCACAACTTATCTCTACGACACAAAAGATAGAAATAAAGTTGCAACTGGCCTTCACTAAGGCAGAAATAGCGAATACAATCATCCAGAGGACACATGTCCCAACATAACATCCATTACATCAGCGGAAGCAATCAAAGGTGTCTGGGTACAGACAAATCCAACAGGCTTAAGAAGCCGGAGAAAATAAAGAAGACGAAGCCCATCCACGTAGGTTCTGGATCCTGCCCTGGTCCAGCTAACTACTCGTCTGCAGTCTCGTCGAACTCCACAAAGTAGCCATCCTGGTGGTCATCGTAGCCGTAGTCATAGTCTGCGTAAACCACAGCCCCAACGGGGTCAGTACATCCAAGTACTGGCAAGCAAGACTCATAGTTCACCAAAGTATAGCCCGTCAACACAAGCACAAATGACTTGGTTCAACGGAAAGAAGGGGATGTATATAATGCTGCAACTGGCTGCGCTAACCAACTACAGAGATTCTATCATATCCATCTATTAGAAAGGGGATAAGATCGAGGTTTGTAACCAACTGAAAGATAACTGCAAACAAACCCATCCTGGATCTCGCCCCTTATCCAAAGAAGCAATCCGAGGATAACTCACCCAGTTGTGATAAGGTGAAATCAAGTTATTGTGTGAATAACCTATTACTAGTCAAATTATTAATCATTGGGTGAAACATGTTTGATAATTATGTTTAAGTTGTCCTGAGTACTTGTTAGCCAGTACTTTCACCAAGTAATCCATAACCGCGGAAAACACGGCTTCTCGAGAAGATTATCCCTGCAGGGTTGCACCAATTTGGCCGTACACGTATGAATAACCCGCCAGATGGGATGCCTCCCACCAAGCGGGGCACTCAACACAATTCAACTCTTCTCCGCATCAAGCCCAAAGCACCTTGGGCGCACGGCTAATCAAGCCCCGAAGAAAAGGGACCCTCATAGCACTCTAAGACCGTGTCCCCCTATATGCCGACTACAAAAGTTCCACCCTGCGCTGGGCTCGCAAAAACATGCATGCGGCAAATAGAAAGCACGAACTAATGAGATGATTTGGACGAGATGCGAATCGAATCAAATTGAGGGGGGCGCCCATACTCGCTTCCCACATGCGGATAGTGCGCTCATCATGGATCAGTAGACAAGACCCTTTTCCTATTAGGGTCGACACTAGCAGGCCTCAAAACCTCTCATGGGCCTCCTGCCGGTGCCTTATCATCAAATTATTATTAACAGTAATAACATCAGCATGATTGATTGATTAAACATCGAGCCCCCAGAACATAATAAAGGTATAATAACTGAAAGTAACGGGTAACAGACTCGAGCAAAACAACCTAAGCATGCTAGAAAGACACTGGCTCAAACAGTGGGTTGTAGGAGGGGTGATGAGGCAATATCATGGGTTAAAGGATTCATGTGATAGGTTCGTAACAGAAACATCTACCACTAAGGCTAGCAAGTATAGACAACGGAAAGTATCGGTAACCAGGGTTGAAAGGAACACGATGGTTCATGTGAGTGATAACTTGCCTGCAAACTGATCAGTCGGGTACTGAGATAGATCCTCAGAAGGGGTGCTGTAAGGGTCGTCTGCCTCAACGTCGTCGTCTATTCGAGAAGAAGCAAACAGACAAAACAGGAATGTAAACAATCATGTTCATGGCATTGTGCACAGTCAATATGATGCATGGCAATTTAATGGGTGCATCAAAATAAATTGACTAACAAGATAGCACAAATTAAATGGACCCATATGCAAGGGTTGCATATGGAAAAGGATCCATTGAAATAAGTGGAACAAATGATTTACAATTATTTATTAGGTGATAGTTGTTATCATGATGCATGCATGATGATGATGACAAGATAACAACAAATAACAACAATAGGTGCAAAGGAAAAGGAATAAAACAAGTTTAGAAATTAATTATTAAGTTTGGAAAATTTTGGTTACTTAAACATGCCACACATACATTTATTGTTTTCACCCATGTAAAGTGTGCAAAACAATTAGCAAAATTTATATTTGAAAAGAACATCAATTTTTAGTTGGATTACATGTTTCACATTTTGAAATTGGACTTTGGATTATTTAGTTATGAATTAAACAATATTAAACAAGTTTTAATTGAATTTAAAACAAGCTTAAATATTAATTGAATTTTATTTGTTCAAACCATAAATTCAAATTCACATTTGAAAAGTTCACACTTTGGTGGTTTGAAAACATAATTTGCATGTTCAAAAATATTTTATATTAAGCAAGTTATGATTTTATCAATTTTATTTGAATTAAACAAGTATTAAATTATTTAGGCAATTTAAATTATTCAAACCATAACACAAATTTTATATTTGAATAGCACATTCAAAATGGTGTGAAAAACATATTTTATTTGAATTATTTGAAAACAGTATGAATTAGTTATGAATTATTTCAATTTGCATTTGAATTATTTGGATTTGAATTTAAATTGCATTTTGAAAATTCAAAACAGAACACAAATTGGATATTTGGAAAGAGTATAAAATTTTGAACAGAAAACATATATAACTTTTATTTGTTGGATTAACAGATTAAAAGTTATTGAATTTCAAAGTCTATTGCTTTAAACTGTTATTTAAAAAGAAATAGAAATTTAAACAGATTTGCTTTTAAACTTTTGTTACCGCCCGGAAACTACACACCAGCCACTGCCCTGTGGGCCAGCGGGGCCAGCGTGGCAGGCCAGTCACCGACTGGTGGGCCTGCGCGCTGGAGAGGGAAAACCCAAAAAAAATTGTGTGCTTGCGGGGGATCGAACCCGCAACCACTCGATGCGCTCTCCAGGTGCGGTACCAATGCGCTACTGAACGTTGTTTGACAGCAAAGGGAAAGCACACTGGTTGAGGTTCAGAAGTGCGCTTCTCTGACGATCGAATGTTTGATCGACTGACAGAGAAGGTGGCGCTGCTCGCCGGCGTGATCCACGGCCAGCCCGCTGCTGTAGGGTGTTTGGGCGCATGCAGAACGTGTAGGAGAACATGCGCAAGCCAGAGGGAGAGCGAGGGTAGCTGGTGGCTCACCGGGCTTTCGTCGAGGGGCAGAGAAGATCAGTGAGCTGGACGGCGGCGCGACGTTGTCGTGGACGGCGAGGATGCTGTGGTTGATCTCCTGTGGAGCTCACGTGTCCAACCCGTGGCGGGGACAGCGGCCTTTTGATTCCCGTGAGCAGTGAGTGAAGAAGGTGGCTAAGGAGGTGGCGCCATCGGGAGTTTCAGAGCTCCCGTCGCCGGTGAGGTTGCAGCAGAGGAGAGATCTTGTCGGGGAAGCAACGGATGGCGGCGGCGGCGAGGGAAAAGAGGGCACCTAGGGTTAGGGTAGGTGCGGGAGGTGCCCTAGGGCTCTTATAGGCGCGGAAACACACTGGGGCTGTCGGCCGGCGGCGATTCTGTCGCGGTGGCGTCTCCGATGGAACGCCGTACAGTTTGACGAAGGCAAAAAGAAGCCTGGCGCGAATCTTGACGCAACGAAGCGGTAAGTGGGGAGATTAGCTGGGTTGGGTCGCGCGCAGCTAGGCTAGTTGGGCTGGGCTGCTGCTTGTCTGCTGCGCGCGCTGTAGGTTAGCTGCTGCCTTTTATTTTTTCTGTTTTATTTTTTTTTGTAGTTTTGCTTTTGGAAGGAAAAGCTAGGTTTTAAGTTAATAAAAATTACAGAAAAATTAGTTTAGGCTTGTTAGGTAATTAGAAACATATTCCAACTTTGGGATTTCAAAAATTTGAGATTTAAAATTAGGTTTGCATTTGAAATTAAATTAGAGAAATTTTGATATTAATAAACCATTAAGAAAACAAGTATTTGAGTAGGGTTACCCCTAGGTTTAAAATGACTTTTAAGATCACAAGTGTGGTGAATTTTGATGGATTCAAATAGGTACTGATGTGAACTTGGTTTGAAATTCAAAAGATGGTTTGGGAATTATTGATTGAATTAATTGATTGAATAATGGTTTGATTAAAACCAACAATTTGAGAATTGATCATAAATGCATTATTTGGAAAACAAGGAAGGGTTTTGTTTTGCAACTCTTGGTTTGAAAAGATTGTAACAGACAAGTGAAAACAAAGTTGGATTAAATATGGAAACAATGCAACAGAAATAAAATGAGGATGATGCCATGATGCATTGCATAAATTAAACAAATAAGTAAAACAACTAAGGGTTTTCATACTTGGATGTTACAACCGACAACTGGCAGTACGGCTTCGTGCCGTATAGCCGCGAGAAGCCAATCGGACAGGTTAGTAGTTCATGCTTTATCTATGCATCATGATACCGAGTAGGTGGCTTCCCAGCTTAGTGTACTTTAGTTCTTGCACGCTGCACCGAGTAGAAACACTCACCAGTATCTGCTAGGCTTTATGTGCTTTATGTCTGCACGCCATGCCGAGTAGAGGACTTACTAGTATCCGCTAGGCTTCATGTGCTTTATGTTTGCACGCCATGTCGAGTAGAGGAATTACTAGTAGTCGCTAGGCTTCATGTGCTTTATGTTTGCACGCCATGTCGACTAGAGGATCTTAGCCAAATATGCTTTGCGTTTGCATTTCGTGCCGGGTAGGATTCCTTATATTTCTCAACTGATTTGTATTGCCTGCTTGTGTTTCCAGCATCTTGATCGCCAGCTCGCCAAGAACCAAGAGCTCCTTGAGGCCAACTGGGACCCAGACCGAAAGGAACACGACGAGACCGCCTATGACACCCACGCTACCCTCTGTGTCCCTCACACCGAACAACAGGGTAAGCACCACGTCGATGCGTCCATTCGGGATTGGTCCGAGGACGATGAAGAAGGTGACTGAGCTCGCCTCTGCAGTTGCGGGTAGCGCAATCTGTCATTTCTTTCCGCTTCTCAACCGTTGCTTCTCTACTCTGCGGACGATGCCGATGCTGATGAGGACGACGAGGACGTCCTCGATGTCAATCCGGTTGCGGTGGCTGCTCCTTCTACCCGGAAGAGGACGGGTAGCGGTGCTCAAGAGCCTCCCGCCAAGAAGCCGAAAGCCGAGAAGAAGAAGAAGGTCTCCACCAGGAGGCCAATCCCTACCCGCAAAGGGTAAGTAACTTCCCTCTAACTTATATCCTGTCGCTGCTTCTCGGTCTTATTGTTCCCCTTCTCTTTTTCTCAGCTTCTCCTTCTCTTCAGCGACCCTTTGGACGCTGATGCTGCTGCTGCCCCCGCCAAGTCCAAAAAGAAAACACCCATCGACCCCGAGTCGCTCATCGATCTTGATGAGGACGAGGAGGAGCCAGCCGCACGGGATAGGACGCGTGCGCCCTCTCCCGCGAAGGAAGAAGAAAAAGGCACCAATGCCCAGGACACGGGCGCTGGTGTTCAGGACATGGACACGGAGCAGCAGGCCCGCGCAGAACCAGATGCGCAGGATGCTGCTCAAGATGAGACCCCCTCTTCTCCTCCAGCTGCCACAGCTGGGGAGAACGATGAACAAGATGCCGAGTACCAAGACCGTGCCGCCCTTGAGCGGCAGGAAGAGAACCAGGAGCAGCCGTAAGCTGATGCTGCTGGGCCGCGGGTAGAAGTAACAGAAGATATACTGCAAGATCCCACTGCCGGGCAACGGGTTGAGACGACCGCGGTGGAGCAGAACCCGCAGAGCCAAGCGCAGCCGGACGCTGCGCCGGGTAGCTAGCCTCCAGTGCCGCCTACCCAGCGGGCTGCTCCACCCACTGCACCAAGCTCTCCGCCGCCCGCGAAGAAGACCAAGACTGCACCGAGCCCTCCAGCCAAGCAGGTCACCAAGAAGGCAGATGCCGCCAGTAAGCAGGTCATCCAGCCTGACGCTCCAGTCCGCAAGAACCCACCGCGCAACGCTGCGCTGGACTCTGCCAAGATGCCGCCACCAAAACTACCCGTGAAGCCTGCCGCGGCGACTGGGCAGCTCACCATCGGCGCTACTGGCAGCTCACCATCGGCGCTACTGGCAGCTCTGCAGCCGCAGCCGCGGGATCAAGCGCTCAGGAATCGCCTAGCTACCTGCCCTACATGGTGCAGATGAGCAAGCAACATAACATCAGTCTGAGCAAAACCGAGCAGCGGCTTGCTATTACGAAGGGCAAGCAGGCCACGGCGGTGGACTCCAAGTTGCCAGCAAAGCACAAGCCCCTCTCGATCTACTCGCGGGAGGTCCAAGAGACTGAGGTGGTGTCCCAGGGGCTCGAGCAGATGATTGACCGAGTAGGCTTCATCGAAGCGGAGTGGAATAGCGAGGTCCTTGGCAACAAGACCTGGAACGGCCTGGCCTTGGGCCCGCTGGACCATTGGCGCACTGACTGGAACAAGGCGGACATGGGGTACAATCCCATGACCATTTTTTCCACCACCAGCACGCTGGCCGCGAGGATGTATGTCCACCGCAAGGCCGCTGAAGATCTCGAACAGACCTATGCTATAAGTTTTGTTTGCTTTTTCCGAGTTGCGGTTTCTTGTTCCGAGTTGCAATTTTCCTTCTTTTTCTATTCTTCTCTTTCTCCTTAACCATCATCCAGTCCCCGAGATTCAGGCCGAGTAGACGGGTACTCAACCGAGTTGCCGTCTTCTCGGGCCAAATCTTCAAAACAGTGTCTAACTCCTTTTCTTTCTCCTTCTCAGAATAGCCTCTTGAAGAGGACAACCCTTTACCGGCGGCTGCTCTGGAACCACTCCATCGCCAAGAGGCGCCTTGAGGCCCTGGAAGCGGAGCGCAAGACTGATGCTGAAACGGAGAAAGCAGCCCTGGATCGTGCCCTCCAAATTTCAGCACTCGAGAGTAAGCTTCTAGCTATTCGGTTAATGCGTTTTTTGTTTACGCCCGTATGTGCTCTTTGCTCTAACTCCTTCTACTCTGTAGGCAAACTTGAGACGCTGACAGAGGAACACAAACACTGCCATGTCTTCGTTGAGTCTGCTGAGAGCAAGATTAAGGAACTTGAAGGTGGGTTGCCGTCTTCTTGGTTATTTTACTCCCTTCTCTTGGCTACCCTGCTCACTGTGCCGCTTCTGTCCGCAGAAGAGTACAAGAAGTTCCGTGAGGAGCATCTTGACTGTCTGAAGCCCGCCGAGTTGAAGCAGCAGATTGAGAGCCTGGAGGTACAGTTCAGGACCAGACACCTCGCCGAGATGGAACCGCTCCAGGACGCCATAGACTTAACCGCCGAGAAGGACAAAATGGAGGCAGCCTTCAAGGCCAAGCAGCGGGCCCTCGAGTTGGAGAACGAGGTGTGGAAGAAAAGCAATGTGGACCTCATGAGCCAGCTGGCCGAGTTCCGCAAGGTTGAAGAGAATCACATTGCGGATGAGGAGGGCTGGAGAAAGAAGCCGGAATCGCTACTCTGCGAGCTCAACAGTAAGTTCTCGCTTCTCGGCATATGCTTGTTTCCGTCTTCTTCTGTTTGGCTTGATTTGCATCTTTTCTCTGCCTTTGTTTTAATCTTTTTCTGATAGCAATTGTAGAAACCTTCCCCGACCTCTACTCGACTTGCACGCCTGCCTTGGCTAAGGCGCAAAAGATTCGAACAGAGAAGGGTCTGCCCACGGACACCAAGTCTTCAATTGAAGATAACCTTTCGAGCATGCAGACACAGCTCCAGCAACTTAGGGGCTTGGGCACTAACTTGGTGCGCACCGCCTTCAATCTGCACTCTCTTTTCTGGCCACAAGATGCTGCACCAGCAACCATCCGCGCGCTCACCGAGAAACTTAACGGTGCCAAGGCCGAGTTGAAGAAGTGGCGGGCATCCGGAGCTCGGGCATGCGCCGACATGCTTCTCCTCTTCATGTACAGCTGGTATGAGAATCTAAATCTCAATACCATCCTCGAGATGCGCCGGGACTCGAAGTGGGAGAAAGATCCCGAGTGCGTGACTCGCCGCCAGGCAGTCGCGTACGAGATCGCCTCCTACGCCGATACCGCGCGCTTCATCGAGGGCCTCACTGAGCCTGACACGGAGTCGGAAAGCGAGGGTGATGAAGATGACGACGAGGAGACCGAGTCGGAAGACTTGGGCTGCTTTGAAGAGACGAGCACCGAGAAGGGGAAGGGCAAGGCCGTCGCGGGTAGCGACGAGGAGATCGAGAGCCAAGACACCGCCCAGGGTGCAGCTCCCGAGATGGGCTCATCTTTCGGCACGACACTCGGCGATGCGGTGCTACCCCGTACTCAATCCGACCCCATCTCGGTGGCCACTGCCACCTCAGATCAAGCTGCTGCCAACCCTGAAGCGGACGCCGCCAACACCAACTTGGAGAACACCGCTACCTCGAGCTAGTTCTTTCCTGAAACACTTATGCTTTGAAATACTCATCAGATCCCCGGGATGCCGGGTGCATATGTATCAAACAATTTATCTTTCCCGTTGCTACTCAGTTTTTATTCCACTTGATGTTTTATACTTAGTAATTTGAGCAGCTTTGGCTCGATGCCGGGTTGCGTTATCATGCGAGTCCCCGAGTTGCATTTCTCATTCACTCCTCCTTTTTATCTCAGCTCTTACCTGCAACTTGTTGCTTTTTTGGTATTCGAGTCACAAGAGTTCAAAGTTGGAGTTTCAAATACTTAGCCACTTGGAAACAGTCATAGTAACGCTACCCACCACATAGCCGAAAAAGGTTAACAAAGAACAGTAAAAAACGCCCTATTCGGTTGCCACACGCGTCCTTCCCTTTGCAATTTTTCATGTGTTCATTGACTCTTTGGCTTGTTCTCTGGCTTGCCGTGAAGCCGGGTTGCGGACAGCAGCAGAGTCGCAGACTGTCCTGTGAGTGTAAACACACTACTTTGTATGCTTTTGAAATTCCAAGCATAGCAACCGAGTAGACAAAGATCTAACAGAATAGAAACACTTGGAACAATTTTTGGACGAGGGCAGTCCCCAAGTTCAATTTCAGATGGCAGAGTAGGAGTTTAACTCGGATAATAAAGTACATACACACTTTTGCTCATGAATGAAAGCGACGAAGTAGAGCTACATTTCAGGGGCGCTTGGATTCCTCCCCAGCTTTATCCGGCCTGTTCTTCTGCGATGGTTGCGCATCTACAAGGTAGTACGCGTCATTGTGTAGAGCCTTGCTCACAATGAAGGGCCCTTCCCACGGAGGGGATAGCTTGTGCA
This sequence comes from Alopecurus myosuroides, assembly GCA_028641055.1. NCBI lineage: Eukaryota > Viridiplantae > Streptophyta > Magnoliopsida > Poales > Poaceae > Alopecurus > Alopecurus myosuroides. The sequence continues at coordinate 152,940,488 of CM054059.1, forward strand.
TCCCGGCTGTGCGCTGCACAAGCCTAAGGACCATGTCTCCTTCTCGGAAAACCCTTGTGTTTACTTTCCGGCTATGATAACGCCTCAGGTTTTGCTGGTATACAGCTGAACGTGACAGAGTGAGATCTCTTGCTTCTTCTAGCAGGTCAACGTCATCTTCTCGAGCTTCTCTCGCCTCCGCCTCAGTGTAGAGGGTTACTCGGGGGAGTCATGCTCTAGGTCGATTGGCAACACGGCCTCAGCCCCGTAAACCAAGAAGAATGGTGTGTAGCCGGTTGACCGGTTAGGGGTAGTCCTTAGACTCCACAACACCGCTGGCAACTCGTCTAACCAACACCCTGGTGTTTTCAGCAGCGGCTCAATCAGCCTAGGCTTTATGCCTGCAAGCACCATGCCATTTGCTCTTTCCACCTGCCCATTGGATGCGGGATGCACGACAGACGCGACATTTAGTCGGATGTGCTTATCTCTGCATAATCTTACCATGGCTCCCTCAGCAAAATTCGTGCCGTTATTTGTGATGATGCTGTGCGGGTAGCCATATCTTAGGATCACATCCTTCAGGAAACTCACAGCAGTAGCTCCATCACACTTCCGAATAGGCTTCACTTCAATCCACTTGGTGAATTTATCAACCATGACCAAGATGTGTGTCATGTTGCCTCTAGCCGGTTTGAAGGGACCAACCATATCCAGACACCAAACAGCAAATGGCCAAGTGATGGGAATTGTTTTCAACTCGTAAGCAGGCATGTGGATCTTACTTGCGAATCTCTGGCAGCCGTTGCACTTCCTCACGATATCTTCAGCTTGCTTCAAAGCAGTGAGCCAGAAAAAGCCATGCCGAAAAGCCTTCTTGACTAGAGCTCGAGAAGAAGCGTGATGTCCGCATTCCCCTTGATGTATTTCCACCAGAATTTCTTCTCCTTCTTCTGGTTCCACACAGCGTTGCAGCACGCCAGTGGGACTTCTTTTATGCAGCACTTCTCTGAAGATGGTGTAGCCCTTGGATCTTCTCTGAATCTACCGTGCGGTAACCTCATCATCTGGGAGGGTGCCGTACTTAAGAAAGGATAATATGGGCATAGCCCAACTCGGCGTCTCCCGTGCGGGAAACACTGGTTCGTCCACTTCCATCGGAACTGCCACCGCTGCATCTCTTTATGGGTTGGGATTGACTCTCTGCCGCCCCGAACGGTTTGCAAGGACTTCTTCAAGGAATGCGACAGTCCCCGAGCTGAGAGGGGCAGTCCCCGAGTAAGGAGGAGCAGTCCCCGAGTAGGGAGGGACAGTCCCCGGGTTGCAGGCGCCAGTCCCCGGGATGGAGACTGCAGTCCCCGGGTCCTCTTTTGCACCTTCCCAGTCAATCTCCATTGGAACTGCTTCTTCGTTAGGCAGAGAAGGAACGAAAATGGACTCCGAGTTGGGGGATGGCTTGATGGATGGCTTTCTCAAATGCTCCAAGGCAATCCCAGCCGGGATGTACTGCCGAGAAGACCCCAACTTGGACAACTCATCAGCTGCCTCGTTCTCTGCTCGGTGGATGTGTTGGAACTCGCAGCCTTCAAAGAATCATGTCATGGTTTGGACCAGGAAGCGATATGACGCCATGTTGGCATCCAGAGCATCCCAAGTGCCAGAAACTTGCTGCACAACTAGATCCGAGTCGCCATAGCATATGATGCGCTGCACCCCAACTTCCTTTGCTACTTTCAAGCCATGTACCACAGCCTCGTACTCTGCAACATTGTTGGATGCCTTGAAGTGAATTTGCAGCACGTATTTGAGTTGATCTCGCTTGGGTGACGTAAGCATTACGCCAGCACCAAGGCCCTCCTTCATCTTGGATCCATCAAAGTGCATCTTCCAGTAGTTGGATACCGGAGTAGGAGGCTCATACTGCACCTCAGCCCAATCCACAAGAAATTCTGCCAGAATCTGAGACTTGATGGCTTCTCTTCTCGCACACGCGGGAGCGTAGGCGGCCAGCTCGATTGCCCACTTGGCTACTCTGCCACTTTCTTCCTTGTTGCCCATGATATCCGAGATGGGAGCTGAACTCACCACAGTGATGGGATGTTCTTGGAAATAATGCTTTAGCTTCTTGGCGCCCAGGTACACGCCGTAAGTCATCTTCTGGTAATGCGGGTAGTTCTGCTTGGAGCTGGATAATACTTCACTGAGATAGTACACCGGCCGATGCACACTTTTGCCTTCCTCTTCTCGCTCCACCACAATCACCACGCTGACTACCCGGTTGGTAGCGGCAATATATAGCAGCATTGGCTCCTTGGGTAGCGGGCTAGCCAAGATGGGAGCGCTACCCAACATTGCCTTCAGCTCTTTGAATGCCACATCAGCTTGTGGTGTCCAGACGAACTTGTCACTTTTCTTCATCAATTGATACAAGGGCAGGGCCTTCTCGCCCATTCTGCCCAAGAAACGGCTCAGAGATGCCAAGCAACCAGTGAATTTTTGCACATCCTTCAGGGATCTCGGCAAAGACATGCTTTCAATAGCTTTTATCTTTGAAGGATTGGCCTCAATGCCCCGACTGGATACCAAGAAGCCGAGTAGCTTGCCAGCCGGGACGCCAAATGTGCATTTACTCGGGTTCAGCTTCATCTTATATTTGTGCAAGTTAGCAAAGGTTTCCTCAAGGTCACTAAGAAGAGTATGTGTTTTATTCGTTTTGATGACAATGTCATCCACGTACACCTGCACATTCTTGCCGAGTTGATCATGCAAGCATTTCTGCATGCATCTCTGATAAGTGGCACCCGCATTCCGTAACCCGAAACACATGACACGATAGCAATAAGCCCCGTACGGGGTAATGAAAGCCGTCTTTATTTGATCAGCATGGTTGAGAGCTATCTGATGAAAACCAGAGTAGGCATCTATGAAAGACAACAGTTCACAACCAGCAGTGGAATCGATCACCTGATCGCTGCGAGGTAGCGGAAAGGGATCCTTGGGGCAGGCCTTGTTCAAGTCGGTGTAGTCGACGCACATGCGCCATGCGGTACCGGCCTTGGGGTCCTCCTTCTTCTTCTCAACCATGACCGGGTTGGCTAGCCAATCCGGATGCAGCACCTCCATGATGAAATTGCTTATCAGCAGCTTGGTGATCTGATCACCGATGGCCTTTCTTCTCTCATCTCCGAAACAGCGCATAGCCTGCTTCACTGGTTTGGCGTCAGGACGCACATGTAGCGAGTGCTCAACCAACTCCCTCGGGACACCTGGCAGATCCTCATTGGACCAGGCGAACACGTCCCGATTCTCACGGAGGAAGTGGATGAGCTCGCTTTCCTATTTCTCTCCCAACCCGGAACCAATGATGGCAACGCGGTCGGGGAACTCAGGGTCGACCTGGATCTTCTTCGTCTCCTGGGATGCCTGAAACACCGTCCCGTGCTGGGAACTCGGCATGCCAGGCGCTCCAGCTTGCGCGGATTGCGCCATAGCCACCACCTCGTACATCTTCTTCTTCTCGGCAGCAATCACCATAGACTCCGCCAACTGAGAACCAGCAGAGGCACACTCCATAGACTTCTTGTAATCACCAGAGATGGTGATCACGCCGTTGGGACCAGGGACCTTCATCTTTAGATATGCAGTGTGAGTAGAAGCCATGAACTTGCTCAGAGCAGGCCTGCCGAGTAGGGCGTGGTAGGGGCTCTGGTGATCAACCACCTCGAACTGCAGGCTCTCTGTGCGGCAGTTCTCCCTGGTGCCAAATAGCACGTCTATCCATACTCGGCCAATCGGATTGCAAGAGACTCCCGGCACAATGCCGTGGAAAGTGGTCTTGCTGGGTAGCAGCATGTTCTCGGCCATACCGAGCTTCTCAAGTGTGTCCCTGTACACGATGTTGATGCTGCTGCCGTTGTCAATCAGTACCTTGCTGAACCTCACGTTCTTCTCAGGACCCAAGAAGGTGGGATCCAGCACCAAGGCGTAGCTACCCGGGTTGGGCATCACCTTAGGATGATCCGCTCTGGACCACGTGATCTCTTGGTTGCACCAGTGCATGTAGTGAGGAACAGCAGGGATCACAGCATTGACCTCCATGGCACGCCTGTGCTGAGACTTCTTGTCGACAGGCTCAGAGGTGAAGATCGTGTAGCTCTCGTGATGCTCCTGGTACCGGTTGCGGTCTCTGCCACCATTGTTGCCGTTGTTGTTGTTACCTTGGTTGTTGTTGTTGTTTTTGCTGTTGTTGTTGCCTCTGTTGTTGTTGCGGGTGTAGTAGTAGTAGTAGTTGTTGTTGTTGTTGCGGTAGCCATCGTTGTTGAAGTAGCGGTTGGCTCCTAAAGCCACCTGGTTCCCATTCTCTCTTCTCGGGAAGGCTGGAGGCCGAGCAGCGGGTGCGCGAGCGGGCTGCACCGCGGCGTTCGCGGCTGGCAGAGGAGGAGGGGGAGGCAGGCCCTCATTCTTGATTTCTTCCCACCAACTGCACTGCCGAATAGTGTGGTTGGCGGGTCTTGCGGGATGCCGAGTATGGAAGCTACATGGGCCATCCTTCATGTCCTTGAAGACAAATTTTGGTGCCGGACCCGAGTTGCCGCTACCCTGCTGGGAAGCGCTGTATGGCTTCTTGTTGCCTTGGCCCTGATTCTGGTTCTGCCCGTACTGGGCTCCAGCAGTTTTTGGCCTATGGCTACTCCCAGCTCCAGTAGCCACAGCATTCACCTCCTCAGGGTCGTACCGGGTATCAATCCGGTCACCTCTGCGCTTGTTGCGGGACTCATTGCGCTTGTTGCTGTTGTTGTTGTAATTCCTTCTCAGCTCAGTAGCATCAAGAAGAGGCTGAGTTGGATCACCGAGTGCGTACTGATCCGCAATCCGGATGGTCTCAGCGAGAGTACTCGGCATCTCTCTCTGCAGCCTTTGCCACAACATACTGCCATGCCTGCAGCCCTGCGCAAACCAAGTGATGGCTTGGGCCTCGTTTACACCTTCACAGGTGTTCCTCAGAGTACTCCATCGAGTAAGATACTCTCGATCCGTCTCTTCTTCCCGTTGCCTGCAAGCGGATAGCTGCTGCGGCCTATTCGGCCTCCGGTAGGTGCTGGTGAAGTTGCTGATGAATGCCTCCGCGAAGTCAAGCCAGCAGTTGATGCTGTGCTTGGGTAGGTTGTTGAGCCAAGTTCTTGCTGGTCCCTCGAGCATCTGCGGGATGTACCGCACGGCCCATCTCCTGTTGCCGCCTGCAATGTGCACGGCCGTGACATAGTCATTGAGCCAATCTTCCGGCTTGGTGCTGCCGTCATAACACTTGGTCCCCCTAGCGAGCTGGAACTACTTCACGTATGGCTCCGTCATGATGCGGGGGCCAAAGCATTCTGGGCCAGGCGGCCCCTTACTCTCGAGTTGCGCGGATAGGCTGATCCGGTCCAGCTTGTGCCTGGCGTCACTGGGCTCCAGCACGCGCTCACCCACGCGGTCAAGGGTATCATAGCCGGCTAGCCCCATGGCCGATTAGCCATCATCATATCTGTCCACCTGCACAACCGCAGGCTGCTCCACCGGATTGGCGGCTGGTGTGACTGCACGCGGCTGCTGCCTCTGCCGAGTGGGCTGAGCAACTTGATGCCGAGAAGGGCCTGGGCGATCTCCATCTCGCGCCTGGCTTTGAGCTTTATGGGCTTGATAGCCTGCTCCTGCAGCGTTGTGTTTTTGACCGGACTGTCGCGGCACAGCGTGCTGTTTTGCGGCAACAACCGGGTCGTACACCTGCATCTGCCTGTCTCTGCCGGAATGCCCACTTCGGTCCCTCTCACGGCTGGGATGCGGTGATGAGGCCTGATCGTTAGATCTAGCCGCATGTGAATGCACCACCTGAGAAGCTCCAGCACCCGGGTTGGCTTTCCGGAACTCCTCGTTCTGCCTAGCAGCCTCTAGCACTAGCTCATTGAGCCTCTCCTGCTGCCTAACGCGCGCGTCGCCAGCGAGATGCGGCAACTCCGCAGCTACAGCCTCAGCAGCTCTAAGAGTTTTGGCGGGGGTGCTGTATTTGGGTCTGGTGGTGGCGGTGTTTTGGCTAGCAGCTTGGCCAGCAGTTTCACCAACTGCTGCCATCTCGGTGCCTAGATTGCGGCGCGTAGCGCCTGCCTTGGAAGGCCTCCTCACTACGGGCGTAAAGCCGTGAGCTCGGTTGTACTCGTTCTGGTCTAGGTTCAGCTCAAGCCTAACCTTATCCAGCTCCGCCTGCTCGGCGAGCAACTCCTGGCGCTGCCGGTCGAGCTGCGCCCGCATGGTCATGAGCTCGAGCTCGGTGGGAGGCGGCATGCCCACTCGCACGGCGGATGTCGGTATCGTCGATGTCGTGGAAGGAGGGATGTAGCCCGGGATGTTGTGAGGCACGTCGTAGGGCTTGTGCGTTCTCCCGCCAGCACTCGCGCCATCAAGATCCTCGATGACTCCCGCGGCAGCAGCCACGCCCTTCCCGGCATCAGCAGCAGGACCGGTCATCATCACCTCCACGCGGTCCGCAGAACAGCCAGTTGGCTTTCCGCGGGCAGCGATAACAGCAGGGGGATCTTCCGCGACATGAACCTGCTCGGGGTACTCGCGGTCGATGACGGTGGCGACGTAGACGAGGTGCGAGCCGAACGAGAGCACTGATCCGCCCTCCGGCATGGCCCTGCCGCCGAAATCACCGGCGTTGTCGGTGACGAAGTCGAAGGAGCCGAATCTGTGGACGAGGCCACAGACCACGCGCTCTCCAGTAGCAGAAATCGATCCCGTCCGAACGGAAACTCCAGCCAGCGCCGCTGGTTGCCCCACGGTGGGCGCCAACTGTCGTGGTGGTGTCACGGCAGATGCCATAGGATGGCTAAAGATGTGGGGACGATGGACGCTGGAGGCGCTCGGGGAGGGATCACGCAGCGAGTAGCCGCGTGAGGATGAATCTAGCACTGCAAACAACAAGTTCTACCCAGGTTCGGGGCCCTTGTGTGGAGGTAAAACCCCTACTCCTGCCTTTCTCTCTTTGTATTCGTGTGTCACCGAGTAGCCACAGTACAAGTTCAGCTTACAACCGAGTAGCCACCCTTCTCTCTATGTAACTGTAGCCTCTAGTAATGTCGTCCCTCGCGCAGGAGGAGGCAGGGCTCCTTATATACTGGTGCCCAGCCGGGTACAGCCAAGATGTCGACATAGTGTGCACACTGCACACTTCCAGCTTCCCGCTGACAGCTTTGGCTTCCTAGTTTGTCTCCGTGTGGAAAGTCATTGTGCAAAACCAAGAAGCTGATCTGTTATCACTGACACTGTCACGGGGTAGGCCCCCCTAACCTGCGACGCCCTGCTGACACCCTGGCGCGGATAAGCACGCGCTCTACAGATGAACAGTGCTCCAGTACGGACCCAGGATACGCGGGATCCTGTGTCAGAACGGCTCCTTTGACTTCTGGCCCGGGTAGGAGACCGCCATCTCTACTCGGACCACTTCCTCTACTCGGAGGATAATAACTTCCTTGATTCTTCCTCCCGGCCATCAGTGTGTACGGCCAAATAGCAGTCGACCGGGTAGCGAGTACCGGGTAGCCAGCTACTCTGCCAAACGTTTCTTCTGATCCTGCCCTTAGCACTTGCCTTTACCCTACTCGGGGGTAACCCCCCGACATACCTAGGTATGAACAGTTAGAAGTTTAGTAAGTATTAGTTTCATCAAGAAAAAGAATTCTGACATAGTCAGAGATGATCAAGTCACACATATGATAACCCCATTCTATGAAGTAATAGGATGAAGTAGAACATGGTATAGAGTAAGTATAGGAGTTATCAAAACGGGAATTTTGATAATCATAGAGAGTCATTAGACCATGGTAACTATGGGATATATACCATATCCTTGGTCACCAAGTCTGGAGGTGAATCATTATAATATAGTAGAGTATAGAACTAGGAGAAGACATAAGCATTGATGGAAGCTACATTACTACTCCTACGATGTGATCAACAACATGAAGGATCAACAAATGCCATGAGAAGTTTATCGTAATTAAAATGTAGGACTTTAGCTTACATGGTACTTAGTTCTATATGGAACTAAGTTAGACAACAACTACTATAGGATCATTTTGTCTTGGTTTATTCCATTGTAGTAAGGCATGCAATTGGAGTAATTACCTAGGCAAATAGTGGTTGTGTAGAATAGGGTTACAAGGTAATATATATCTACTTGTAGTGTATAGAATTTAAGAGCCTTGGTACTAGAGATGTTTTACTCTAAGTACTTCTATTTCACAGGCTTTTGATGCATGAGTGATAACTGCATTTGGGATTTATCAGATCTTATTTGGATCTTTGATTGACTAGATCTGTGCATGAAGTTGGAACTTGATGTGCATATGCATGTGCAAACACTGAGTTCTATCTTGATGTTACTGGTCTAGAGGGCATAGGATTAGTATGAGAGCGGTCTGAAATGTCAGCTGATTGAAGCAACCACAAAAGCTCAGGAAGACCAGAAATTCAAGAAGGAAGAAGTCAATGAAGCTACTGATGGGAATGGACCACATTCCCCATCTTGTTTGGAGTTGGTGAAATACTTCATCAACAAATGGAGATATACCACAAGTGATGCCACGAAAATCACATGAGTAGCTATATTCGAGAAGGAAATATGTAGAAGTTAGATAATAAACTTATAGAGTTGTCCCGTAGAAGTTGAAAACCAATGATATAGAAGGACCATAGGAAGTAACCAGTGGAATAGGTTATAGTCTACTATAGGGAAGAGTTAAAACTCGAGGAAACTCGAAGATATTTTAACTAAAAATTGAGTCTTAATCAACGTACACTAGGTTGTACAAGTTTCTTTGAGCAGTAGTTCTCTTGTGACCACTAGATTCAACCAAATGAAGATCTAACCATAGACAGTATCCAGTATACCGGAAGAATCTTATTGGTTATTCCTCACCTGGTGGATAGACAAAATGTTCTTCAGAAAGTTGTGAGAGATAGGAAACCATACCTATTCATCCGAGAACAAAACTTGGTATCCACTATGTGGTGGAAATACCACGTGTTCTTCGTAAGACCATTAGGAAGGCCTAGTAACAAAACAGAGTTGGTGTAACAACAAGCAAGGTATTAGATCATAGTGCAAGACAGTGGAAGGTGAACAATCAAGACAAGAGGCTACACATGCCAAGGACAACACAAGAAAACAGTTGTGAAGATTCAACGGTCTACAAAAGTTCTCTCTACCTATCTTTACGTGAGAGAGTTTGAACTTCGGGACGAAGTTCTTGTTAAGGGGGAGATACTGTAACATCCCAGTGTTTGGGAGGTTATAAGGATCTAAATTTAATATGTGCATTTGCAAAGCATGCATCTAAAAGTACGGGAAATTTTGGCGCGGAAGTTTGAACAAAGCAAAGTGACCAAAGTTTCACCTGACATGATGAAATAGATCTAGTTCATCTAGTCAAGAGTACATTTGGAGTGATCTTTATAACAAGTATCTTAAGAAACCAAATCACCTCATCAGATAAACCATTGTTGGTTATGACCAACACAAACTCTCAACAACCTTAACCACCAGTATTTAAGTGACTTGGGATAAATTCATTAGATACCTAGAACTCAAAGAGGGATGAGTATCCAAATCACATGGTTGATGATCATATTTTCACGATTGAGTAATGCACAGTTGAACCATCACATCAACAGAGATGTGATCTTCTATAAAACAAGAACTCTCTAAGTTACAAATTCATTTCCATAACATCTCTATAAATCATCTCATAATCATAAGGTGAACCATCATAAGTAAATAACAAAGTTTCAATAGAACACAGGTGATTCATACAAGTGATAACTCAAACCCACAAGTGGGAAATGACATAATAATTGTGTTAATATATTTATCGAATATGTACATATCTCATTGATGACTCCCAAGTGCAGGAGATCAATTGTAGTACCTTTCGATAAGTATTTGAGTGTCGAACCCACGAGGAGCTGAAGGTAAGCTATCTATTCTCTAAAGCCCTATAACCCTCTTATATGGCTGTTTATGCAAAGCAATAAATTTGACTAAAAGGAACTAACTAATTAAAAGCAAGTGACGTGGAGTGTGGTTTGTCTAGTAACTAGTGAAGCAAGTTTAAAATGCAAGTTTCTAAGCAAGTTTCACAAGTAGCAAGCAGCAAATATCTCAAGTATCTCAAGGGAGCAAGTGTTCTAGCAATAGGTGTTTCGTTCGTGTGGTTGTCACAATTAGTGAAGCACATGTTTTAGTCTTAGTTGTTTCTTCTAGGAAGGAGCCATGAATAGGTATAGTCAAGTAAATGATCTACAACCCCTTATGATGGATCATGTGGACAAGTAAATGACTGCACAAGATTGATTAAGACATAAAGTCCCACCATAGCCTTACGTTCTAAGGTCCCCTATATATATCCCCCAATAACTTAACTTTGTGGCTCGGTCTCAGGTTACTGTCACTCCCAAGTCACCACCACTCCATTATGCTACCGGTGATCACCTTACATGCATTCCCCAACATATGTGTGCACTCATATATTTTACATAAAGACAGTCATAGAAGATAACAAACTTGTATGCAACCAATCAACGAACTATTTCACCATTGCCAAGAACAATTCACTACTCAAACATAGACGGGGAGACACAATACATCAAGGGAATATAGTATTGCATCATACATCGTGTTTTCCAAGAGATTACATTGGAGAGATGGAGCTGATCTTGCTGTAGATGTTGATGATCAACACGCCGGAGGGGGGTGGAGCCCTCCGGGGGTGATCCCGGCGGCGTTTCCCCCCTCCGATCTTCACCGGCGGCAGCCTTCTGTCTCTCTGTTTCGTGGTTTCGTCTCTCGGCGCCGCATCCCCCTCGAAAAGGCCAGGGGACCCTTTATATAGTCGTTTTTAGGTCACGAGACATGTCGTGGGATAATCACGGCAGACGTTACCGGGGGTAACTTATCTTGGGGCAATTCGACTCTGGTGTTTGGGAGAGGGTTTAGCTCAAGGGAAAACATGATGATATGCGATCTGGTAGCCGGCAATCAAGTCGCCGAGTCTCCGATCTAGATATATTAAATCAACTCTCGTATTACACTGGATACTCGATACCTAGCGATATTACTCGAACTCTTGGATCTCTCTCTCGTCTAACCCTAGAGGCCGGCTTATATAATATCCGGACCCCTTGGCCTATTCTCCAAGGCGCACTCTGAATCCTACCCGGACACTGCCTACAAACCCTAAACTTCCTTATCGGAACCCACAATCCGGATTACGAGGCCTACGTTCTTGGGCCTTCTAGAAACTCCTTTATCTTAAGCCGGGTCTTGTGCAGCGTCCTTTGGCCCGAGTTACTCCTTGGCGTTGGCCTATCGGGTTATCATCCCTCCATCAGTAGTCCCCAGAATAGCTTGGGCTTCATGAGATCCTCCTTGAAGCGCACGCTATTCCCTACAAAAAATAACAAACATACAAGTTCATAGAGGCCGGGTTAGATTGCTTTGATAAACAGCTAGGCCTAACTCCATGGTGGCCATATAATAACCCGGCTTTCTCTAAATCCCTCTTTACTCTTTCCGGGTCAACGCCCCGGTAAGAATGTCAAAGATCCGGCTTACACCACTTGATAACTGATCCTGATACCGCGGGAAGATTTCCTTCATATCTTGTCCAGATATCCCGTCTAGCACTTAACGCATATCCCGGAAAATCCGGCGAATATCCTTTATCCCGAAATTTCCGGTTCCCGCGCGTTGGTCTAGGTTTATCCACCCGCACCCTATAAATAGGTACCTAGGGGACAACCTAACTCCAACGGTCCACTTCTCCTTCTTCTTCCTTTCCTTCACTTCCGCGCCCGAGCTCACAGAGCGCCACCACGGAGTCCTTGCGTGCGCCGCCGGAACCAATCCACCGCTGGTTACGTTCCGCCACAGCTCGTCCCGCGCCGCCGCCAACCTCCGCCGCCGCGCCCTCGAGCAGCTCGCCGGCAGTCGCAAAGGGTCATTCAGATTGCGCCATTTGCCGTCGCCGTGCTCTACTTCAATCTCCTCCGGTAAGCCCCTTGCTCCCTTTGATTCAACTTTGCAATTTCTCGAATCGACCCAGATTGGATCTTGGTCTTCCGCGGGCTATTTCCCCTTCCGCGCCGAATTAGGTCACATAGATTCTCGTTAGTTCATCCAACCACTTGAATATGGATTCCACTTTGTTCTCCTATTACCTGTAGCCACTAATTTCACCGCGAATCCGAAAATGCAATTTCCAATCTAGGTCCAATCTGCCCAAAATTTCCGCGGCTGGCTTTGATACCCGGCAGATCCAGTTCTTCCGGTTCTTTTATCCGCACTAGACTCATGGGCAATCATCCTTCTTCCACGTATACTTACCAATACGTAAGTACACCACCATTCCTGTTCTGACGCTTGATACTCGGATAACCTGTAACTTTTGCTCCGTCCAACGATACCCGGATGATTCTTAGCTTATATGTCTTGCTGATACTACTTGTGTATACTCGGATAACTCATGATTTCCGAATCTTACACCTCAGACCTTCTTTGTCTTGTGCTTTGCAGGCTGAACCCATGGCTCCCAAGAAGCAAGGGAAACAGACGGCCAAAACCCGGACAACCCAATCAATATCCGCCAATTGGGCGCAATCCACAGTTACTAGGGCCAAGCTGGAGGAGCTGGCCGAGTTAGGGGTCCTCCCCCCTCAGAAGGATATCCACTGGAGGGTGCCGGGTGATGAGACCCGGCCCACACCTGCTGCCGACGAGGTAATTTGCTTCGTTGAGCACGTGACCCGGGGGTTTCGCCCTCCGGGTCACCCTTTCTTCCGCGAGGTCTTGAGCCACTATGGCCTCCGGGTGTTCGACATAGGGCCTAACTCTATGTTGAACATAACCCATTTCATCGTTCTTTCCGAGTCATATTTGTGCACTCCCCCAAATTTGACTCTTTTTATCGAACTTTTCCAATGCAAACCGTGCCGCGAAAGCGGTGACGGGGCGCTTCTTGCTTGCGGCGGGGTTTCCATCCAGCGCCGCAAAAATTCCCCAATGCCAACTCTTAACCTGAATTCCCATGTTAAACACTGGCAACTTTCTTTCTTTTACTGCCGGGACACCTCCCCACCCGGCGAGAAGAAATTGCCGGGTTACTCGGAGGGCCTCCTCGATATCTCCAAATCCTTCAACGCTTTTGCCCCTGAGCCGGACAGGGAGGGCATCCAACCGCTCCTTTCAAAAATAGCCGCCCTTTCCGCCCAAGGTCTCCTCGGGCTCAACCTAGTGAAAACTTGGGTGAATTTTCGCATACAACCCAATTCCATCCGCCTGAAACTGATGTGCGAGTATTCGGGGCACTCTACGGATTCCCTCCGATACTCTTCCAAGAACTACCCGGCCGGTGACACCAACAAGACCATCAAGAGCTTCTTGACGGAGAAATTGGAGGTAATCCGGAACATAGCCGGGTTGGAACCATTTACTCGCGAGAAACCAGCTCCTGAGGTAAAATCCGGTTCTCATACTTTTACCTTCACACCTTTCTCTCGATACAACTACTGATCCTTACCCTGGTACCTCTGACTTAGGCTGATGACGCCTTTTGGAAGATCGAAACGCCCCCTAACTCCGAGAGTCCAGAGGAGGAAGAGGACGCAGTTAACTCGGAGGAAGGTACATTCCGAGTCTCACTTAGACTATGCAAGCTCATTGCTGTTTATTCTCTGTTTTTCCGACAATATACCTTGGCAACTTCCAGAGCCAGAGGACAAGGACGAAGAAGAAGAAGAAGAACCGGAAGGCAAGGTGGAAACAGCAAGCGATGAAGATGAAGCTGAGCCGACAGTCAAGGTCGGAGCAAAGAGGAAACCCCGAGGGGTCGTCTTTAAGGTGCCATACCGTTCCCTTGCTTCTAAACCGTACTCCTTTGCTAACATGTGCGAGTTAAACCGAGAGTTGTCTAACTGGCCATACTTGAAGGATCCGCCCGTGACCAAACGCAGAATGACCCGGAACTTTCCGGTTGAATCCGCACTTAATCCGGGTATTCCATCGTCTCCTCCTCGATGCGCTGGTATCTTTCAATCCTTTCCCAAATATCGAATTCTTTTTCTTTTCTAATCATCTTTTAATAGGGCAGTTCCATGCCTTATTCCCTTGATATTTATCAGCTTCATCCGGGTCCAGCAGCGCGTTTCCCTCAGATTTCGCGGTGAATCCCGGGTAAGGTTCTTCTCCTGATGTTCTATTACTTTGCCGTAATTTTCTCCAGTCTACATGCTAACCGCTTCTTTATACTGTCCACAGAGCCACAGTCACAATCAGTGACCAAGAAAATATGGAGACCGATGACCCGGGTAAGGAGAACCCGATTGACGACATGATGGCTGCAGCTGGAGGCGAAGGGGAACAACAAGCGCCACCAACACACCCGACTGATCAGGAAGCCGAATACCCGATAGCCTCACATGCACGCGAGGAGGAAGAGGCCGCCGACCTGGGCATGGGAGGAGGCGACCCGAGCTCCGATATCCGGGCGACTCGGGTGCCTTCCCCTACCAAGGAGAAAACCTCCAATCCGAGTTATCAAGACCCCGGGTCTTCCAACTTGGGCAACCCATCCTTCGACCAAATGATGAACGCCCTCCTCGCCATGAAGGCCTCAGAGAGCAGCATGTTGGAGCGCATGGCCGTGGAGCATCAGGTACGTTAGTTGATATCTCATAGTGTCCACCTAGTCCCCAAGTTCCGAGTCTAACTTGTCAAAGTTACACTCGGTACTCCTTGCAATACCCGGCTGATTGTGATATCCGACTAATGTTTAACCTTCCATTCTTTTAGGCGCATGCGTCTCGGTCCGAGGAGATTTTGGCCAAGACCAAGCAGCTCCTGGACACCGAGATAAAGCTAAGGGAAGCACTTGAATCCGAGGTGGCAGCCTTGGAGAAAGATGTCACGACATACAAAGAGAAATACACCACTGCTCAAGCTGCGCTAAAGAAACTATCAGCCCTAGTGGACGACACTTATCGTGTCCTCGTTGGTGAGATTTCGCTAATTACTGGTTCGTGCCTTGGTTTCTTGTTTTCTTGATACATTATACCCGGAATACTTTGATGTAACCTTTGTTGTTCATACTGCAGCCTCCAACCTTGCGCCTTCATAAGAAGATGATATCGAAAAGGTAAAGAGACTGAAGAATGTCCTCCGGAGGTTCTGTGCCGGCACCAAGTGGATACTAGACGCCATTCAGTGGCCGACTGATCTATATCCGGGTATGGAGACCCTAATCCATGCATGCTCTACTGTCCCTGCATGGATTGAGCTCTGGAAACGCTCAGCATGCCGGGTTGGGATGACCCGGGGACTTATGCTGGCGAAAGCTTATTTTCCTAAGCTTGAGCCGGCAACGGTGGTGGCCGGGTTTCCAGAGTTCAAGGCAGATGGCTCGAGATTTTCCCCCAAGGATTTCAAAGCTGTACAATCCGAGGTACGTCACTCGGCAACTGCTCTTGCCGACAGTATGGACTTGAGTAGGTTTATGTCTCCATACGATGCTAAGGACAAGGCTGTGAAGGAAGATACGCCCGTGCCCTTCGATATTTTAGAAAAGTGGAATGCTGACTCGGCCAGGAAGAGGGAGGAAGCTGCGAAAAGGGAAGCCGAATTGCAATCAGCACCAACTTCCTCTACACCAGCTGTCCGTCCACCTGTTCGTGCTGATGCTGAAAAATCGGATGATGATGCTGGGAACTCTTCTAAGAAGCGAATCCGAGAACAAGACCCGGAGGGCAAGGATGTGGACCCGACTCAGGAGGCCAAGTAAACTATTACCTGATGCCATCCTAATACCTTGTTCGCCGATGCCCTTGTAAAGACAGATATTCTTTTGATAGTGCAGATGTGCACTTTTGATACTATCATCGCATCATGTAAATACATTATGAAGCTTTAATCGTTTTCTTGGCCCTTCCGGCCTATGGATGAATTTGATATCTATCTGCCTTTGAGCTTATTTACTCTTGATACTCCGATTTACTTTATGGTTCCTTTTGTGAGACTCAGTTTCCGGGTCACATGGGTTTTGACGGGTGAACTTTTCTCTAAGTCCCCAAGTCCCCAAGACTCGGATTTGTGGGTTTTTGGTGCTTAATAGCTAGACAACTTGCCTCTTTTTTTTCCAAAATCCCCAGTCCCCAAGGCCCGAAATTCCGAGTCTGGGGTGTGAGGTTTCTCAAAGAACAAATTGTTTCTGCTAAGCCCAAAACCTAGAGCCGTTTCACATAGGTTTTGAAGTTATGCTTGATAGACGTTGAGTTTCCAGTTATTAACCCTGTACTCTGCATAACTTGTGGTTTAGATGACCCTTTTGACTCTCTTGTACTGTAAGCCGGCTTTCGCGTGGATACCATGTTGTTACATCTGTACGAAAACAGGGTCAGGCAAGTCCCATTGGGCATCATGGCTGATTGTAATCGTAAGCGAGCAAATCATGCCACTTTAGTGCGAGTCACATCGAGCTTAAGTAAGAAAAGTCAAGAAATTTGGCTCCTTTGTCCGGTTATAAGATTGCAGCCGTACTCGTTTGCGAGTAATCGGCCCTTATAACTCATAGGCATCATGGCCGGGTCTTTGAGTTTGTAACTGTGCTATTCAAGCAATCAACCCCCAAGACCTAAATACATGCAACATACTGAAGGAACTGATGTACTAAGAAAACAATAAATAATACTTACCTGGAAGAAAAATAAACACATAACAGAAAAATAAAACTTGATAACACATGTGAAAAAGATATATTGCTTAACCATCTCTTTATTGATATGAGAAAGTTAGGTCAGCAAGCCGCCTCATTAAAAACCCTCCAGTCCCCTTAGGTACCCTGGATGGGAAAAGAGTGCGTCTGAAACCTGCTGCCTGTTACATCGTGTAATTCCATTTGTGAGTCTGGTCTATACTAGGTATAGTAGGGACGCAGCTGAGCTACGTTCCATGGTCTTTCTTTCTCTTGCATAGATGAAGTGGTATGAGCGGTGTTGTTAACCGTAGCCGACTCTTCCCTTGCATCTATCAAGTAATACGATCCATTGTGCAGATTCCGGCTTATGATAAACGGTCCTTCCCATGGCGGTGATAGCTTATGTTTTCCTTCTTTTGACTGTACCAGGCGCAGAACCAGGTCTCCTTCCTGGAAGACCCGGGTTTTCACGCGCCGGCTATGATATCTCCGCAGATCCTGCTGATATATGGCTGATCTTTCCATTGCTTGTTCTCTTTCTTCTTCTAGCATATCCACGGTGTCCTGTCGGGTCTTCTCGTTCTCTACCTCGACGTAAGCCGAGACTCGAGGCGAGTCATGGATGATATCACTCGGCAACACCGCCTCTGCACCATAAACCATGAAAAACGGTGTCATCTGAGTGGACCTGTTAGGTGTTGTGTTGATACCCCAAACCACTGCAGGTAATTCTTCAACCCATGCACCAGCAGCTCTGATACACGGAACTCGCAATCGTGGCTTTAATCCACGAAGCAATTCTTGATTTGCCCTCTCCACTTGTCCATTAGCCTGTGGATGGGCCACTGAGGCTACGTCAAGCCGGATTCCATTGTTACCACAAAATTTCTCCATCTCGCCAAGGGACATATTGGTTCCATTGTCGGTAATTATGCTATGGGGATACCCGAACCGATAGATAATCCTTTTCAGGAACTTGACTGTTGTAATTGCTTCACAGTTGGTAACTGGCATAACCTCAACCCACTTGGTAAACTTGTCAATGGCCACCAAGAGGTGCGTCTTTTTGCAAGGTGACATGTGAAAGGGGCCAACCATGTCCATACCCCAAACAGCAAGTGGGCCAAGTTAACGGGATAGTCCATAGTTCCATAGCCGGCACATGGGTTTGGCGAGCGTACCTTTGACATCCGTCGCACCTTGCCACCAAGCGCTCCGCGTCTGCTAGGGCCGTGAGCCAGAAAAAACCATGTCGATAAGTTTTGGCCACCAGGGATCTTGTGGATGCATGATGCCCACAATCACCTTCATGGATTTCCTTGAGGATCTGTCGGCCTTCTTCTGGTGCTACACAGCGCAAAAAGACTCCTGCTGCACTTCTCTTGTATAACTCTCCATTGATGATAGAATATCCTTTTGCTCGCCTCAGAATTTGTCTTGCTAATACTTCCTGCTGTGGTAACTCGCCTCGTGATAGGTAGGCCAAGAACGGCTATGTCCACTCGGGAACAACACGTACTGTGGCCACGAGCTCCAAATCCGGGTCTTGATTTGCCAGTTCTTCCTCAGACTCGATTTTAACTGATGGTCGCCATAGTTCATCCAGGAAAACATTAGGTGGAACCGGCTCTCTGCGCGAGCCGAGTCTGGCGAGTGCATCTGTTGCCTCGTTTTTTCTTCTGTCTATGTGCTCCACCTCGTACCCGGAGAAACACCCGGCAACTCTATCGACCTCTCTGTGGTATGCTGCCATAGTTGCATCTTTTCTATCCCAAGTTCCTGAGACCTGCTGTACCACAAGGTCCG
Organism: Alopecurus myosuroides; assembly: GCA_028641055.1. Lineage (NCBI taxonomy): Eukaryota > Viridiplantae > Streptophyta > Magnoliopsida > Poales > Poaceae > Alopecurus > Alopecurus myosuroides. The sequence continues at coordinate 152,959,054 of CM054059.1, forward strand.
AATCTCCAAAGCATCGTATCCTCTTAATATTCATCTCCTTGGCTACCTTTAAGCCGTGCAATAAGGCCTCATACTCGGCCACGTTGTTGGAACAATCAAAGTGAATCTGCAGCACTTAGCTCAACTTGTCTCCTTTCGGTGATGTTAGCACTACTCTAGCTCCTGACCCCTCGTATTGCTTGGAGCCATCAAAGTGCATGATCCAAGACTCGGAGTTTGGAGCCATGTTAGGCATGCCTGTGTGTGTCCAATCATTAATGAAATCGACTAGAGCTTGAGATTTAATTGCTGACCTTGGCTCGTAATTGATATGATAATCCCCCATCTCGATCGCCCACTTGGCTATTCTACATGTTCCATCCGAGTTTCTGATGATATCCGACATTGGTACAGAACTAACCACTGTTATGAAGACCCCGAAAACCAGCTTTTGCCAATGTGGATAGCGCTGTTTTGCCTCTGATAATACCTCACTGACGTAGTAGACCGGCCTCTGGACCGGGTATTCTTTCCCATCTTCTTTTCGCTCGATAACAACCACTGCGCTAACCGCCCGGGGCCCTGCTGCAACGTATAATAACATGGGCTCTTTAGGACCCGGAGCTGCTAGGACTGGTGCCTCAGATAGCTGCTTTTTTAGTGCCTCGAACGGCTCGTCCGCCTCTTGATCCCATATGAATTTATCAGATTTTTTCAAGAGCCGGTACAAGGGTATCGCCTTTTCTCCGAGTCTGGATATAAACCGGCTGAGCGCTGCCACGCACCCTGTGAGCTTCTGGACATGTTTCAAATTTTCCGGCTTTTTCAGACTCTGGATAGCTTTGATTTTTCCGGGTTTGCTTCAATTCCTCTCTCAGAAACGATAAAGCCGAGTAATTTCCCGGCTGGAACTCCAAAAACGCACTTTGTCGGGTTGAGTTTCATCTGATACCTTCTCAAGTTCTTGAACGTTTCCTTTAGATCATCAATAAATGTCTCCGCCTTTCTGGTCTTGATCACCACATCGTCTACATAAGCATGTACGTTGCGTCCAATTTGGTCCTCGAAGCACTTCTGAATACACCGTTGATAGGTTGCGCCAGCGTTCTTAAGTCCAAACGTCCTTGTCTTGTAACAAAAAGCCCCAAAAGGGGTTATGAACGATGTTTTCTCCCAATCCTCCTTCTTGAGCTTGATTTGATGATACCCGGAATATGCATCCAGGAAACATAATAGGTCGCTTCCAGCTACTGCGTCTATGATCTGATCTATCCTTGGTAGAGCAAACGGGTCCTTTGGGCAATGCTTGTTGAGACTCGTGTAATCAATGCACATCCTCCACTCGTTGGTCTTTTTCATCACGAGAACCGGATTTGCTAACCAGTCCGGGTGAAACACTTCCATAATAAAGCCGGATGTCAGCAGCCGAGCAATTTCTTCCCCTATAGCTTTCCTTCTTTCCTCATTCATCTTTATCAACCTTGTTTCACGGGTCTGGACTTGGGATCGACGTGCAAACTGTGCTCTGCCAATTCTGTGGGGATACCCGGCATATCGCTAGGCGTCCAGGCGAACACGTCCTGATTTGAACGAATGAACTCCACAAGTGCTTTCTCCTGCTCGCTGTCCAAGTTAGATCCTATAGCAAATTGCTTAGGGGGATCACCCTCGACAAAAGCTACCATCTTGGTGTCCTGTGCTGCCTTGAATTTTGCTCTCTCATTTTCAGTATTTGGTCTTTTTAGCGCTGTTCTGTCATCCGGGTCTACTTGAGACCGGTAATACTTGAGTTCCTCTTTTCTGCAGGCTTGCTCCGCCATGGCTGCATCTCCTTCGTCGCACTCAGCTGCTATATCCCGGCTCCCGTGTATGGTGATGGTCTGCTTGGGCCCCGGGATTTTCAGTTGTAGATACACATAACACGGCCTGGCCATGAACTTGGCATAAGCCGGCCTTTCGAATAGCGCGTGATAAGGACTGCGCAACTTAACCACCTCGAAAGTAAGCCACTCGACTCGATAATTATCCTTTGATTCTCCAAAAGCTACCTCCAATGTGATCTTTCCCTCGGGGCACGCTGAGTGACTCGGCACGATCCCGTGAAAAACCGTTGAACTCTTCTGCAGCTGAGACTCCTTGAGACCCATGCGTAAAAAGGTTTCCCAATACAAGATATTGATGCTACTTCCACCGTCCATTAGGACCTTTTTCAGCTCATAACCATTAACCTGTGGTGCCACCACCAATGCTAAGACTCCCGGGTGTTCTATCCTTTCCGGGTGATCTCTTCTGCTCCATGTTACGTTCTGCTCTGACCATCTCAGGTATCTCGGGACAGCCGAAGAAACCGAGTTTACTGCTTGTTTCAGTATCTTTTTATCCTTGTTAGAAATTCCTGTGGTATGCACGTGATATTGTCCCAATTGCTTGGGGTTGGCTTGGAAACCTCCAGCTCCCCCTTGGTTGTTACCCGGATTTCCGCCTGCCGGGTTACCGGCCGGGGGTGGGCCGTTGCCCGGGTTTCCACCCGGACCCGGTCCTCCTCCCCGACCTGCACCTCGCATGGCCTTGTTTATCTCCTGATTCTTCCATCTCTGTAGGTCCGCGCACTGCTCCAATGAGTGGTTAGCCGGCCTACCGTTCCTGCTGTGCTTTGGGCACGCCATTCTGAAGATATCCCAATTGTTACCCGGCCTCGGCGGTCCTTGATAATTTCCTCCGTTTTGGTTTCCAGCATTGAAATTTCCTTCTGCTCTAGGTCTCGAAGACCCGGCTTCTGTGCTAGCGACAAACTCGGAGCCTCCCTCAAACGGGCGCTTGTTCTGGTTGTTCCCATTTTTGCCTCCGTTATTACCCGGCGTTGATCCATTGCCGGTTCTTCCACTATTATTTGTATTTGCTTTTGCTTTCTTGTCATCGACATCCTCTTCTGTAGTATCCGTTGCAGCGTGTTTATTGCATGCGTCCATTAGCTCTCCCATCGTAACCTCTGAAGCATTTCGACTAGATTTCATGCGAGTTAACTTTTGCACTAAAGGTATGTACTTGCACGTTTTTGCCATAGCTTGTAGCGCATCTTTGGGCTGAATATCCGTAGATGAGTGAAGTATCTCCATAACCCGGCGCACCCAGCTGCGCGCCGATTCTCCTTTCTTTTGTACACATCGCTCTAAGTCATCAATAGTAAATAGTTTTCTGCACGTCCCATGAAAGTGCTTGATAAACGTAGTTTTCAACTCCTCCCATGACTTGATAGATCCTTCCAGTAAATTATTGAACCATAACTTTGCTGCTCCTTCTGACATCATCAAGTACATGAACTTGGCTTGAAGATTTTCTGATGCATTGCGAATCGACATAGCCATCTCATAACTGCTCAACCATGTTTCTGGATCCATAGTCGGCTCATAATTCACAACTTTACCCGGTTCTTTGAATTTATCCGGGTAAGGCTCAGCCCTGATGTCAGCCGACAGACACTTAGGCCCAGCGAGATTAGTCGGAACTGGCCTCACCCGGGAAACATGTGATCCTGCGGGAGGTGCAGCTGGACGCGGTACGGCTGGTGGCCCATGCACCGCAGACCCGGCCGCGGCCCTCCTGGCTCTGGAACTGTCCACGATAGCTTGTGCTGCTGATGCTGCCGGTACTGCCTGAACGCGGGGAGGAGGCGGCATTTGCTGCTGCTCTTCCCTCCGCCGCGCTGAACTTGTCTGGATATTGCCGGTATTGCCTCGCTGCTGGCTGATATATGGTGTCCCATGCATTCCACTTCTGTGATCCGGGTAATTAACTTGTTGCGCCACCGCAGTGCACAATAGATCTATCGCCCGCCGGGTCTCCTCTGCGTGGGGTGACTCTCACGGGGATTTGATTCAATGCGAGCGTTGCTACGTACACATTATCCATGGGGTTGTTGTAATGACCTTCTGGTGTGCGAAATCGTGATGGTGGTGGTGGTGGTAAAGTATTGCCGGCAGCGACTCCAGTCTGTAATGTGGGTAACCCGGATTGTATGTTTGCCGGCTGTGCTCCTCCAGTTGCAGGTTGCTGTACGATTCCTTGGTTTGCTGCCGGAATCGGTTGATCCTGAGGTGTGATAAATAGGTTGGTCGGGTTTATAACTCCACCTGTTGCTGGTAACATGGTTTGGTGCCTTTGACGCACCCTGGTTGTCTCTTCTCGGAGCCGGGTTTCCAATGCATCCAGCTCACGTTGGCGGGTGGCCATCCCCTGCCTTTCTGCTTCTACTTGCCTTCTCTGTTGCTCTAATGCACGGCGGGCTACGTCCAGATCTCTGACACGTTCCGCCGCGTTTTCCGGAGTAATAACTGTAGCTAAAACGGTTGGATCCAGAATCAAGTTGTTGTTGAATAGGGCCGGGTGTTGCGAGTTTGAGGGACCCGCCCCTGGCGTCCGGTTTGCCAGATATCCGAACATGTTCGCCTGCAACTCGCTGTCCGCCGCGTGGCTGGTAACCCGATGCCGATTCTCCGTCAACTCGGGTGAGAACCGGGTTTCCGTCAACCGGACCTTGCTGCTGGGCCGCTGCTGGTGCTGTTCCGACTGTGGCCGCGGTCACGTTTCCCTGATTAGGATTGATCGCCGGGGCCGTGTAAACCGCAACCTGGCGCGTAATGCTTGGCGCAGATTCGTACTCTTCCTCTTCGCTACTATTTTCCTCGTACCGGTTCTCCAGCAGATGCAGGATGGACTCGGTATCATCTTCTCTCACGACCCGGCCACGCGGGGTCCATGCCGGCTCCTCCGGCTGTTCCCTCTTCGTGGGGGGCTCTTCTGTCGGATCTACCGTCCCGACCGATTCTTCCCCATCTGATTGGACGCAGGTGGCTTCCCCTGACATAGAATCAAATCCGAAATCGTCAGGGATTGAACCGGACGTACGTATCATGCCGATGAAGACGTTGATCTGGCAGATTGTCACGACAGATCCGGACTCGAGCAGATCCGACTCTGGCCCCCAGCCGGAATCGTCCACCATCTTCTCTCCTTCGTGGTCGGTGTAGATCTCGCCGATGACAAGGTTCTCCATGTTCTTCCGAGCTTCTCCCATGACGTAAACACCCTTGGACGTAGGCCCCACGGTGGGCGCCAACTGTCGTGGGATAATCACGGCAGACGTTACCGGGGGTAACTTATCTTGGGGCAATTCAACTCTGGTGTTTGGGAGAGGGTTTAGCTCAAGGGAAAACATGATGATCTGCGATCTGGTAGCCGGCAATCAAGTCGCCGAGTCTCCGATCTAGATATATTAAACCAACTCTCGTATTACACTGGATAGTCGATACCTAGCGATATTACTCGAACTCTTGGATCTCTCTCTCGTCTAACCCTAGAGGCCGGCTTATATAATATCCGGACCCCTTGGCCTATTCTCCAAGGCGCACTCTGAATCCTACCCGGACACTGCCTACAAACCCTAAACTTCCTTATCGGAACCCACAATCCGGGTTACGAGGCCTACGTTCTTGGGCCTTCTAGAAACTCCTTTATCTTAAGCCGGGTCTTGTGCAGCGTCCTTTCGGCCGAGTTACTCCTTGGCGTTGGCCTACCGGGTTAGCATCCCTCCATCAAGACACTCGGGAGAAGAAAGATCGACGGCATCGGAGCCACGGGGGCAAAAAGGGGGCCTCTCACGCGGCCAAGGAATCTGGCCGCGTGGAGGGTCCTCTTTGTCACTTGGTTGGCCTTTTGGCCCTCTACTTTGGCCCATGGTCTTCGTCTCGAAAATTCTGAACCGTGCTCTTTGTCCTTACCCTTTTTGGAGTCCCGAAGCTCCCGGAAAGTCTGAAACACTAAAAAGTACGTTTTCTGAAAAAACAGGGTTAGAACCAAAAGAAGGGGGATTGTTTAGAAAATCCCCCAAATCATTATAAAACATGAATATAAGTTGCTAATATGTAGGAAAAACAAGTAATAACATGCAAAGTTCATGTATGCATTTTACATGCATCAACATCCCCAAGCTTAACCCATGCTCGTCCTCGAGTATGAAGGTGATAAAACTAACATGGACTTTGCATATTGAAACAATCATGGGATATCAAGGAGGATTATTCATTCTACATATAATCAAATGATTAATACTAGAAATGAGTAGCAATATACAATTCATGTTGTAAGAAATATCAAATATGCAAGCAAAGATGCTTCATGAAAGTTCACAAAGTGTATCTTTACCTAATAATAAAGGGAGTAAGGTTTCTTCCTCCTTTTTTCGTCCGTACGAGATCTACGCTTTCGTCCGTTTTTGTTTACGTTTTCTTCCCCGTAGATTTCCTAGGTTGCTTCTATTTTCCAGTCCTGAAACGAGTTTGAAACGATAGCTACTTGCCTGCCTCTCCCTTATTAAACGTACACATGGGCCAAGGCCCAACGAAGCAGGCTGACCTACCTCGGGAAGCCAATGCAGTGCGATCCTGGGACTGGTCTGACTTCGGACGTAACTGTGTCGTACTCAAACCCGACAAGATCGATTCAGGCTCTTCATGGAAACAACTCCAAGCCCTTAAATACAGGAAGGATCCTATTGCCCTGCATCAAATCGATCCAAGCTTACGAGCGGAATCGAGAGTTCCAAACTATCAGGCGAAAGATCTAGGGATTGTCGATTGAACAACAGATCAAACAAAAAACTATCGCGGCGACCACTATTGACAAAATTAGAGTCGAGGACATCGTGGGAGAGAAGAGCAATATGATCACGCCGCTTCTTCACATACGGCGTCGGCAACCAGATGTCTATGGCGAGGACGTGGTGAAGGACCAGGCATGCAACTCTTGTTCTTCGTGCAGGTGGAAGAGCCGGTCATGCCACAAGGTGCCTGCCGCTGCAAGCCAGGTCAAGCCAGATACACGGCGAGGACGTGGTCGACGTACATGAAGGACCAGATGTGCTCGTCAGTCTCGTGTGACGTTTGGCCAACAAACCATTGAGCTCCCATAGGCTAGGTCGCCACTCGCCATGCGCGTGCTATGCCAACTCGCCTGCGGCGAGGCATTGGGTTCCAACTCTGCCGCCTCCCTGCTTTCCATCCACGCCGGCCTGACATTGCTCGGTGTGGGCGCAAATGGTCCAACCCTCAACCAGATTGGCGTCTTCCTCGGCGCCCACGTTGGGGCGCCCACGCGACCAGGATGTCTCACATCGCTCTAATAGCGCAGGCGACGACGGATCCGGTCCGCATGCGTCGTGATGCCGCAGACATGACGTCCCGATCCGCCGCTCCGCCCTCGCTTACGCCAGCCTCGGCGAAAGGCGCCGCAGGCCTCCTCTGTACATAGCGCCAGCGAAATCAACTGCGGCTTTGCTCCCCCAACCGAACGAAACCAACGGTGAGTCCCGTCACATCACCTCCTCTCGCGAACCGCAGCCAATTGCACACCTCCTCCATCCCGAGTGGCCATGGAGTCCTGACAAAACCAGATCCCCGGTATTCCCCTTCTTATTCTGGGCATGGCGGGTGGACTAGAGGCGACGTGAGGCGGTGTGTTTTTTAAAATCTGACGCGTAGTCTTCTGATGCGCCTCTTCCCCTGCAGCTCATGGAGCGCCACGCTTTGTCCTTAGCTAGCCATAGTGGGAATCGGTTAAGCAGGCTTAGAGCGGCCATGTGCAAACTAATTTTCTGGATGACGAAACTAGGAGGAGATGTGCAGAATTCTCTATTGATTTGTGGTCGATGAGCTTGCACATGCAGGAAGGCAGCGCATGTGTGATGTCCATTCTCTGAATTTTTTTTTGCTCAGTCGAAGCCTATCGTTTGAAATAAAAAATCTAAAGCTTGCAAGTAAGCGCTGGCCCAACTGAATAGCTCATCACAAAAGGACCTGAGCAAGAAAGAAATTTCCATCGACCTGGAAGAGCCCAGGAGGCGGTGCACCTATATCAGCGGTGTTGACGACGAGGTCGCAATGAGTTGAAGCCGCTGTGGGTAGTCGTCCAAACCTTCACCGGCTTCCACCTGAATTCTCTCTTCGGCTAGCGCCCAAGGCGACCACTGACGGCGGAGCCCGTGGCTACAAGTCTACAACCTTATATTCGTAGCGGCGCCACCGCCCAAGACGCTCCACGGGGAAGGGGCCCACGAGCAGTACGGCCATGCTCTTCAACGTGCCCTCATATGTTTTAGGATGGTGAACTTTTTTATGTTATTTACTACGTATTTAGTTTTTTTATAGGTGTTGCAACCGATCCTATTTTACCGGAGATAGTTCATACCAAATGCATGGTTTCCCCAACTGACCATGTACTATGTGATCCCGCAGTTTGGTTGCAGACTAGATCATCTTATATATCGTGTTAGTGCATTAAAAGCAGTTACATTTTTTTAATGTGTTGTTCTTATTGTCTAATTCTTTTTTCCGGTTTTAGCGTTTTTTTTCTCCCATTGCAACGCATGGGCATGTGTGTTAGTAATGATATAAAAGCACTATGGACCAAATGCATACACAAAATGAAAAATAAAATCCTATATTGGTCAAAGAATAGCATAATGGAAAATAGAAAATATGGTGGACACTTTGGAGAAAATTGAGTAGAGGTAAAATATGATCAAGTCTTATTTAGCCTCTAAATTATTCAACTAAAATTACTAATTGAAATGTGGTATCTATTGATCTAGGACTCTTATTTCCCCTTTATCACTAGCATCTTAAATGGTGAATGTTGAAGTAATGTGAATGACAAGGTGAAAGCAAAGTATGGGCACCTAGAGAGGGGGGGTGAATAGGTGCTACGACCAATTTTAATTTTTCTTAAAGTTTAGGCTTGACAAGAAGGTAAATTCTCTAGATAGTGCAACTAGTGGTGAATTTACCTATATGACAAGGCAAGCAAATAATGCAACAAGTACAAGTAAGTAAAGAGAGGGAGGAAAGAGGTAACCGATGGAAGCACACGGAGACACGATGTATTTCCGAGTTCCTCCTTTTTAGGGGAGTACGTCTCGTTGGAGGGGTGTGAGCTCGCCACAAAGGCCTACTCAACGCCACTAAGGCCTCACCCTATTCTCCGATGAACTTCGCCACAAAGGCCTAGTTCACCTTCCACTATAGAACCCCTTTGAGGCGGGGATCAAATCCTTTACAAACAACTTGGGGCACACACCCACAACTTAATTGGGGGCTCCCAACTCTTCTTGAATCACCAACAAGTATCAAGATGCCTAGGTTCTCCACAAGAGGAAACCCTAGGCTAGATCCCTCGAGCTAGAGAGGGGGGAATGAAGAACGGCTCGGTGAAGATGTAGATCGGGGCCTTCTCCTTCAATCCTCCAAAGATCTTCAAGATTGGGTGGAGGGATTGGGAGAAATGAGAGATTTGGTGAGTTCTTAAATGCTCATAAATGCTAAGGGGAAGAACTAGATCTTGGGGAGGATGAGGAGGGGTATTTATAGCCCCTCCTCACAACTAGTCGTTGCACAGGAAAAAGGGGACCGGAATATCCGGTTCAAGTATGAACCGGAATATCCGGTCAGCTTGCTCCACGCGGTCCTGCAGATCTGAACCGGATTATCCGGCTCCTCCGTAATAATCCGGTTCAAATAATCCGGTTCACTCCAGTAGCTCCAAGCTTCCAGTCCTTAGCAGTTTTGCGCAGCACCCGGAATATCCGGTCCAGGATGAATAATCCAGACCAAATAATTCGGTTGACTTCTGAGAGCGAAACTTCCAGTCCTTAGCAGTTTTGCGCATTACCCGGAATATCCGGTCCAGGATGAATAATCCGGACCAAATAATCCGGTTGACTTCTGAGAGCGAAACTTCCAGTCCTTAGCCATTTTCGCGCAACTTCATGAGCAACCGGAATATCCGGTCCAGGATGAATAATTCGGACCAAATAATCCGGTTGACTCCAGTACGCAAACCTTCCAGTCCTTAGCCATTTTTGTGCTCCTTCATCAACAACCGGAATATCCGGTCCAATATGAAATATCCGGTCCGAATAATCCGGTTGGGTTCTGTCCCAAAACTCTCAGGCCAATCTTCACCGACTTTTTGGTGATCGATGCCGATGTTAAGTATAACACCTGCACGCTAAACACCTCGATAAATAATGTACTTAGTATTGTTAACTAACACACAAAACACAGGGAAAACGAAATGCACTTTCAATCTCCCCCTTTTTGGTGGTAGATGACAATACTAAGATTTGCAATAAAACCTTGACAAGAACATGTTTGAAACAAGATGGGAACGTCTCCCCCTATCTCTATGCATATCTTTTGTTTGCCTCAGATGCAAATAGATGCAATGATGTATGGGGAGAAATTTCCAACAAGTAGCAAACATGTCAATGAGCCAATACCACCAATATGTTGAGTGTAAGATAGAAGTATATACCTTGTGCGAAGATAATATATCCAAGAATAACCAAGCACAACAATAGATAATATCCTCAACATATACGATAGATAACCATAAAACCACTAATAGATAATCCAAGATAATATCCAGATAACCAACATAGTCTCACACACAATAGCACACATAGTTTAAACGAGACAATAACCGACATAAGTTCACGAAAACGAAGATAATAAAATGGACACAAGCTCTCAAAGAATGATAAAAGCAAATATGCTTGTGCCCGAACCCATGCAAATCCCATAGTCTAATAGCTACTTCTCCCCCTTTGGCATCGAGACACCAAAAAGGAGGGAAATAGCGAATCTAACGTCCCAGACACGGTCTAAGCATCGGAGTGCTCAGAAGACTCGCCAGCAGACTCCTCGGACTCGCCCTCGGCCTCGTGCTCAGCATCAGACTCCTCATCCTCATCCTCCTCATCATCACCAGCTCCAGAAGTAGTAGCCTGAGTAGAACGGAGAGCCGCCTCAATGCTCGCCCAGGGAGTGCTATCCTCAGCTGACCAAGCAGTGTAAGACTGAGCAGTGAGAGGAGCAGGTACATCACCAGTGGCACCACTCACGTGGTGCAGAATCTGTCTCTGTGCGCTAGCCATGGCGGTGTCTCGGCGATAAGCCCTGTACTGCTCCTTGTGGATGTCCACCTTCATGCAGAGCACATTACGCTGGAACCAGGAGAGCTTCCTGACATGGCGCAAAGTGCTAACATCAGAAATGGGCGCAGAGTGAGAACCAGTAGAGGGACCTCCCATAGAGGAACCACCCTCAAAAGAAGCATCCTGAGAAGCAGCAGCAGTCTTCTTCTTCCTCTTGATATACAGCCTTTTGACCTTGTGCTCAACCATGGGTAACTCGGTGTACTCCTTCCGCATCTCATGCTTGATGAGCATCATGATATAAGGAGCATAGGGAATGGTGCAGCCACCAATCATAGCAGCGTAGAGCTCGTGATAGATGATGTCCATCACATCCACAGTATAGGAGACAGATGAGTCCTCTTCCTCCATGCACTCCTTAGCCAGTATCAGAAGGTTGCAAAGAGGAGTGGTGAGAGCATCGTTGTTACCCCCACTTGGCACAAGGAAGGATCTGAAGATGCGAACTAGCCGATCATAGAGGGGAAGCAGTCCCTCAAGGCCTCCAATGGTGAAACCAGGAGCATACAGCTCAGCCATGGCCACCTCCCTCCTAGGCCTATCAACCTCATGGACGCGGCGACCAAGAGGAGGGTGAGCGCTGTAAGAGTATCCAAGACGGCGTCCAAACCTCTCGAAGGAAGCCTCACAAGCTGTGGTCTCAGACATCCACTTGAGACGGCACACAATATCATTGGTACTGAATACCAGAGTGGACATAAACTGCATCACAAGCTGCTTGTTGTAGTTGCACTGAGTCTCCATAAGCTTCACCAGTCCAAACCGCTCAACAATGCTAGCTGCATCAGCAAATTCCTCTTTGGCCTTGAGGGCAGCAAAGTCAAACGGCTGCATCACACGGATGGGGTGACGGTAGTCACAATAGATATCAGCATAGATGTAGGATTGCTCCAGATTCCAGAACCGAGGATCAATATTTGCAATACGAGGATCAAGGTAGACATCCTTCTGCCTGAGCACATTGAACTCCGGAACAGGAATGTCGGTCTTATAGTTGAGCCGAGCCTTACGCTTGTTCTTGACAGAGACCTGCTTGGGACGCTTAGGAAGGCGCCTCTCAGAACCACCACCTGTGAAGCAAGATAATAGAGGGATAGCACAAGATGAGTACACTCGTGTCAAGCAATGGAAACAATCATGCATAAAAAACAATATAGGAGATTCAAGGGAACAATCTAAGTCGAAATCTGAGAAAGATTAATTTTGGGCTGTCTAAAAACAGTACTGGACATAGCCGGCTATTCCGGTTCAAAACTGAACCGGATATTCCGGTTACCTGGATATTCCGGTTCAGTCGTGGACCGGATATTCCGGTAGTTGCGGAACAACACAAAACAAATCTAGATCTTAGACTTCAAAACTAGATCGTACACGAGTGAATCTAATCTATCGAATCTAGCATGCAACGGAACCTCTAGGGAACTAGTTCTAGCAAGCATTGCCAACAAAAACGCAAATCCACGGATTGGTAGGGTTATAGCACCAAGATTCAAAAGGATTGAACATTACCGGAATCCATGGAGGAAGATTCTTGGGTAGAAATGTTCCTAAGGATGAGGGGAACGAGATCCGAGCCAAAACTTCAAGATCCCGCGGAGGAATCGACCCGGGTGGCCGAGAATCGAAGAGGCGGCGTTTTGGGGGTGGAGAGGAACCGACGGGGAAAAAGGCAAGGACTGCCTCCTCCCCGTCGGGTCCCAGTTTTTATGATTTTCGCCGAACCGGATATTCCGGTTCATACTTGAACCGGATATTCCGGTACACCCGGATATTCCGGTCCAAAACTGGACCGGAAATTCCGGCTGCCTTCTGATCCGAAATTTCCTCGTTTCAAAGGACGACACAAGTGCTAGAAAAGAATGGCTTTTTGATAGAATGGCTTAGGATGGAACATCAAACTGTAAATTAGTACTTATCCCTCTCAAAAGTAAGAATCAAAACAACAAGAAGACCAATTGAGTGGGATTTTCCTAGGACGAAACACTTAGAAGGGAAAAAATACAAGAAATGCAATGAAATGTCAAATAAAACCCAACTAAGATACAACTCTTCGAAACGAAGAGGTTGGTGGCCTAGGCCACCATGTAAGAGATTATGGTATGCAACCGCGAAGATATATCTTGGGGGCATTGCCAATACTCAACATTGAAGCTCACAATTCAACATTAGAAAAAGAGAGATCACAATGAATTTTTTGCTCTGGGCATAATGGGGGGAGGGAGAACCCAATGTGTTAGGATAACACTCCCCCTATGTCCATGCCTACACCTAAGCTCAAACACGTTTCATCTATAGGGGTGTGTGCAAGATCCTCAAGTCAAACTCCTAGAATCAATCACATTTAGTTCATTCCTCAAGAATAAGAATCTTGCATCATCAAGTGGCTTCGTGAAAATGTCCGCAAGATTGTCCTTGGTGGGCACATAAGATAGTGCAATGTCTCCTCTTGCCACGTGATCACGGATGATGTGGTGGCGGATCTCAATGTGTTTGGTCCTTGTATGTTGCACCGGATTGTATGCAATTTTGATGGCACTTTCATTGTCACACAAAAGAGGCACCTTATCCAAATGAACTCCATACTCCTTGAGAGTATGCCTCATCCATAACAATTGAGTGCATGCACTTGCGGCGGCAACATACTCGGCCTCGGCGGTGGAGAGAGATATGCAATTTTGCTTCTTCGAGGACCAACTTACAAGGGACCCACCAAGAAATTGGCAAGCCCCGGAAGTTGACTTCCTATCATCTTGATCACCCGCCCAATCGGAATCCGTATATCCATTGAGAGAAAATTGTGCCCCCTTTGGGTACCACAAACCAAATCTTGGGGTATGAACCAAATAACGAAAGATCCTATGGACCGCCATTAAATGGCAATCCTTAGGAGCCGCTTGATACCTTGCACACACACCTACACTCAAAACGATATCGGGCCTAGATGCACAAAGATAGAGCAAAGAACCAATCATAGAACGATAAAGCTTTTGGTCCACATCCTTACTCCCTTTTGGATTACGAGAGAGATGACACTTGACTTGCATAGGAGATGTCTTGATCTTAGCATCTTGGAAGTTAAACCTCTTGATCATATCTTGGGTATACTTGGCTTGAGAAATGAAAGTCCCACGAGCCAATTGCTTGATCTCAAAGCCAAGGAAGAATTTAAGCTCACCCATCATAGACATCTCGAACCTGTCAGTCATAAGCTTAGAGAACTCATTATTGAAAGCTTGGTTAGTTGAGCCAAAGATGATATCGTAAACATAGAGTTGGCATATGAAAAGCTCTCCCTTTACTCTCTTGGTGAAGAGAGTGGGGTCAATCTTCCCAACTTTGAAACCACGATCATCTAACAACTCCCTAAGGTGCTCATACCAAGCACGAGGTGCTTGTTTGAGACCATAGAGAGCCTTGTCAAGTTTGTAAACGTGGTTAGGAAAGTTGAGATTCTCGAACCCCGGAGGTTGCTTAACATATACCTCCTATTTTAGTGGACCATTCAAGAAAGCACTTTTCACATCCATTTGTTGCAATTTGAAATTATGTGAGGAAGCATAAGCAAGGAGGATACGGATGGACTCAAGGCGAGCCACGGGCGCGTAGGTTTCATCAAAGTCAATGCCTTCAACTTGGGTGTAACCTTGAGCAACCAATCTTGCCTTGTTCCTAATGACAATGCCATTCTCATCTTGCTTGTTCTTGAAAATCCACTTGGTGCCAATAACATTGTGGCAATCCTTGGGCTTCTCAACCAATCTCCAAACTTTGTTGCGCTCAAAGTTATTGAGCTCATCATGCATAGCTTCAACCCAATCGGAGTCCTCAAGAGCTTCATACACTTTCTTAGGCTCCACCATAGAGATATGAGCTTGATGCTCACAAAAATGAGCCAATTGCCTTATAGTAGATCTTCTAGTTTGAACATCCTCCAAGACCTTGTCATCTTGGGCATCAATTTGCTTCAAAGCTCTTCTTATCCTTTTGATGCGACGGGCTTCGATCTCCTCATTATTGCGAGGAGGGATCACTTGATCATCTTGATCATTTGGGTCCCCATCTTGACCAACATGGCCTAGATCATCAACATTATCATCAACAATATCTTCAACACTAGCTTCAACTTGAGAAGAGGATGAAGAGGATGGTTGATCTTGGCCTTGATCTTGACTCGCATTAGTGAGAGGAGTGGGTACGACTTGCGAAGTCACTTGATCAACGAGAGGAGGGTCTTGAATAGGTTCTTGGTTAGGTGTAGTAGTTGGCTCCTTGGCTTGATCTTCTAATGTAGAGGAGGGCTCCACTTGAGTAGAGCATAGTCCTTCTCGAGTCGCCATAAGGTGTCCCTCGATGGGGCGGAAGAATCCCACACCCATCCTTCCTATGGCTTCTTGAGGCATTTCAACATCTACATTTGAAACATGAAATTTCGCCACTTGGGAGCCGTCATTTTCCTCGAAAACCACACTACAAGATTCTATGACAATCCGTGAGGCTTTGTCATAGACTCTATAAGTGTGGGATTCGGCACCGTAACCAACAAAAATACCCTCAATAGTTTTGGATTGAAATTTCGACAAGCTAATACCCTTGATCAAATAGAAGCACTTACAACCGAATACACGGAAGTAGGATACGTTGGGCTTGTTGCCGGTGAGGATCTCATATGGGGTCTTGCTCAAGCCTTTGCGGATGTAGAGGCGGTTGGAGGAGTGGCATGCGGTGGATATGGCCTCGGCCCATAAATATTGGGGAGAAGAGTACTCCGCCAACATGGTCCTTGCCATATCCAAGAGAGTGCGATTCTTCCTTTCGGCAACACCATTTTGTTGAGGAGTGTAAGTGGCGGAGTATTGATGACGAATGCCTTCTTCACTAAGAAATTCATTCAATGTATAGTTCTTGAACTCCGAGCCATTATCACTCCTAATAGCCATGATTTGCACATTGTGTTGACGTTGCACTTCGTTGGAGAAGTCGATGATGGTTTGTTGGGTCCCACTCTTGCACTTGAAGAAATAAACCCAAGTGTATCTTGAATAATCACACCAAGCAATACTTCTTGCCGCCAAGACTTGCCTCGGGCACGGCACCAAAGAGATCAACATGGAGAAGCTCCAAGATCCTCTTTGATGAAATAATAGTCTTGGCCTTGTGCACTATGTCATGCATCTTCCCTTCAACACACGACCTACAAACGCGATCCTTTGCAAAGGAAACATTTTCTTTTAGTCCAACAATAAGGCCACTTTTGTGAAGACTTTGCAAAGTTCTCATGTTGACATGGGATAGGCGGCGATGCCACAACCATCCCAAGTCCGCCTTCCCGAAAAGACACATTGCTTGAGTGTTGGTGGACTTCGAAAAATCCACCACAAACAACTCATTTTCAACATGTCCCACGTGAGCGACGTCAAGAGTCTTGCTCCTCAAAAGGACCACAATATCACCATCGAAAAAGACGGAAAACCCCATCTTTCCAAGAGAGCGGACGGAAAGTAAATTGTAACCAAGGGATTCGACAAGCATGACGTTCACGATAGTTATATCGGGAGCCACCACAACCTTGCCAAATCCGGATACCTTAGACTTGGACGAGTCCCCATAAGTGACGGTTGCTTGAATGTCATTTGGTCGCAACTCCGTCACTAGTTCTTTTCTTCCGGTCATATGATTAGTGCACCCACTATCAAGAATCCATTTAGTCCCACCGGAAGCATAGGCCTGTAAGAGATCATTGACTAGTGTTAGGACCCGAGATGGGTCCCTTCATGTTAGCAACAAGGGTCTTTGGGACCCAAATAGTATAGTCAATGAAACCCTCAATAGGACCAACATATTTAGCTTGCACAACACCATAATAATCAACATATAAGAAATGGTGTGGATTGTTAGTTCCCGCGGAGGTGCTACGAGTAGTGGTGTCCCTCATGACATTACTACTCGAGGCAACATTGTTTGCTTGAGCGGGTGTGCTACGAGTAGTGTTGTCCCTCATGACATTACTACCCGAAGCACCCTTTAGGTTCTTCTTCTTGTTCTTCTTCTTCTTGTTCTTCTTCTTGGCTATATAGCCAAGTCCTTGCTTACCCACTTGTTGCCTTGGAGCACTCAATTGTGGTCTAGCAATGACCACATTAGGTCTAGGGGCAACCACTTGTGGGGTGGCTAATACAACCTTTTCAACTCGAGAGCTTTTGCCCTTGAGCCTTGCTAGCTCATCCTTTAACCTAGCATTTTCCTCAAAAATATTTGCATGATCACAAGAAGAAGTAGAGGTGCTAGGATGGTTATATTGAGTAAGTTGAGTTTGAATTTGTTCATGCAACTCTTTGAGGGATGAGTGTTGGCTTTCCAATGCTTTGTGAGCATTGGTTAGCTTCTCAAACTCCTCGGTTAGTTTACCATGACCAACCCCAAACTCGACTTTGTCCTTTTTAGCCTTTTTATATTTAGCAATAGCAAGATCACGTTCCTTAATGATTTTAGAGACAAGTTCATTATGGGTTAATTCAATAGATTCAAGTTCATCCTCTAGAGAAACTCTACCATCATGCTCTTCTTCAAGAGTCATTGAGAGGGATGCAATTTCATCCGCATCCCTTCTCTCAACCTCACCTTTCTTCTCAAGGGCCTCTTGGGCTTCTCCCAATTGCCTCATGAGATGCTCAAAGTACTTCTTGGTCTCCCCTTGCATGTTAGACATAAAATGGTCCAAAGAGGCTCTTTCCTCTTCTTCTCTAAGACTAGCAATATGTTCTAGTTCACTAGGGGTCTTAGAGTTAGGAGAAGATGATACCTCCGTGGCCTTAGCCATGAAGCACTTGGCATTGCGTTGAGGAATATTTTCATTGGGGGATTCAAAGAGGGATGACGAAGATGGAGTGGAAGCAATAGCTAGAGCGGCCACTTCACTTGTTGATTCTTCTTCTTCATCACTCCCGGAATCATACTCCTCTTGAGTCAAGAGCACAAACTTGGTGGGGGTCTTCTTGTTGAAAGGTTTCTTCTTGAAATGAGGTTTCTTGTATTCAACCTTGGACTTGTCCTTGCGAATGAGCTTGCCACTATGGTGTTCTCTATTCTCGTAAGGGCACTCCGCGATGAAGTGATGCTTGTCTTGGCAATTGAAGCAATACCTCACTTTTTGAACCCCATCATTTCCATAACGAGACTTGGTCTTCTCCTCAACAAATTTCTTGCCCTTGGGGGGATTGTTCCAAAACTTTTGCACGGTGAGAGCAATGAGATCCTTTAGAACGGGATCATAGTCTTGTTCTTTAAACGGGGGCAATGCCTCTTCTCCATCTTCTTCATTCTCAACTTCTATAGACAAGACCTTGGCCTTCAAAGCAACGGATGCTCCTTGATGCATTCCAATGGCTCTAGCACGGTTGTCAAGGGCATTCTTGGTTTGCACCTTGTAGGAGCACAATTCTTGCATCACTTGAGTTGAGTTCATGGAGGAGAAATCATGTCTCCCTTGAATGCTCTTCAAGTCCGTGCCCTCAAACGGCATCACGGCAATCATGTACTTCCTCTTGATCCAAGCATCATCAATATATGTTGCACCCGCACTAGAGAAGGCGGTGGCAAGAGTTTTGAGTCTTCGATACATGTCAACATGATCTTCTCCATCACGCATGAAGAACCCTTCGGCCTCATTGGTCAAGGCATCATATCGATTTCTTTGCATGCTCTCATTCCCAACAAACATGATGACAAGAGCATCCCATGTTTCTTTGGCGGTGGAGAAGTGTTGAAGATGCGGCATGTGGTTGGGGCCCACGGCTTGATGAAGGATGGACAAAGCGGTGTAGTTGAGTTGACAATCTACGACCTCTCTTCTTGTGAGATTCTTGGGATCATATGGCTTGTATCCGTCACGAGTGATTCTCCAAAGATCTATACAAGAAGAGTTCAAGTGAGTCTCCATGTAGTATTGCCATTCACGAAAAGAATATGCATCAATTTTAGGTGGATCTCCTCTAGGGATTATATGAGGAAAAGGGACGGGGGGATCGGGAGAATATTTTCCTTCAACGGTGTGATATCCTTCCTTTCCACCCGCACCCTTCTTAGCGGATTGTTCGGTGGAAGCAGTTTTAAGTGGTTCACCATCAACCCCTTTCTTGGCACCCTCCGTTTCTTCCGGAAGGGATGAGTCGACCACCTCCGGTCCTTTGGCTTTGAGGAGTGTTGTCATGAGTTGATGCAACTCCTCAAATTTAGTGTCTATGGATGAGGTCAATGATTCTCTCAAAGCATTGAGATCATCCATGGACACATTTCCATCGGACGGAGCGTCAACCAACTCATCTCCCATACTTAAACTCTTAGGCGGTTAAGCCCGATAGAAGAGCCGAGGCTCTCATACCAATTGAAAGCAAAGTATGGGCACCTAGAGGGGGGTGAATAGGTGCTACGACCAATTTTAATTTTTCTTAAAGTTTAGGCTTGACAAGAACGTAAATTCTCTAGATAGTGCAACTAGTGGTGAATTTACCTATATGACAAGGCAAGCAATTAATGCAACAAGTACAAGTAAGTAAAGAGAGGGAGGAACGAGGTAACCGATGGAAGCACACGGAGACACGATGTATTTCCGAGTTCCTCCTTTTTAGGGGAGTACGTCTCGTTGGAGGGGTGTGAGCTCTCCACAAAGGCCTACTCAACGCCACTAAGGCCTCACCCTATTCTCCGATGAACTTCGCCACAAAGGCCTAGTTCACCTTCCACTATAGAACCCCTTTGAGGCGGGGATCAAATCCTTTACAAACAACTTGGGGCACACACCCACAACTTAATTGGGGGCTCCCAACTCTTCTTGAATCACCAACAAGTATCAAGATGCCTAGGTTCTCCACAAGAGGAAACCCTAGGCTAGATCCCTTGAGCTAGAGAGGGGGAAATGAAGAACGGCTCGGTGAAGATGTAGATCGGGGCCTTCTCCTTCAATCCTCCAAAGATCTTCAAGATTGGGTGGAGGGATTGGGAGAAATGAGAGATTTGGTGAGTTCTTAAATGCTCATAAATGCTAAGGGGAAGAACTAGATCTTGGGGAGGAGGAGGAGGGATATTTATAGCCCCTCCTCACAACTAGTCGTTGCACAGGAAAAAAGGGGACCGGAATATCCGGTTCAAGTATGAACCGGAATATCCGGTCAGCTTTCTCCACGCGGTCCTGCAGATCTGAACCGGATTATCCGGCTCCTCCGGAATAATCCGGTTCAAATAATCCGGTTCACTCCAGTAGCTCCAAGCTTCCAGTCCTTAGCAGTTTTGCGCAGCACCCGGAATATCCGGTCCAGGATGAATAATCCGGACCAAATAATCCGGTTGACTTCTGAGAGCGAAACTTCCAGTCCTTAGCAGTTTTGCGCAGCACCCGGAATATCCGGTCCAGGATGAATAATCCGGACCAAATAATCCGGTTGACTTCTGAGAGCGAAACTTCCAGTCCTTAGCCATTTTCGCGCAACTTCATGAGCAACCGGAATATCCGGTCCAGGATGAATAATCCGGACCAACTAATCCGGTTGACTCCAGTACGCAAACCTTCCAGTCCTTAGCCATTTTTGTGCTCCTTCATCAGCAACCGGAATATCCGGTCCAATATGAAATATCCGGTCCGAATAATCCGGTTGGGTTTTGTCCCAAAACTCTCAGGCCAATCTTCACCGACTTTTCGGTGATCGATGCCGATGTTAAGTATAACACCTGCACGCTAAACACCTCGGTAAATAATGTACTTAGTATTGTTAACTAACACACAAAACACTGGGAAAACGAAATGCACTTTCACAAGGTGGTTGAAAGCCTCATGCCCCGTGAGTGTGAAAACCTACTCCATGATTACTCAACTTAAGATTCCTAATAAGCTTTGTACAATCATAATAAGTATTAATGACATCATAGAGAACCGCAAAGAGGTACCTCTTGCCCCATGACATGGAAACAAGCCCATGTCACAATGACAGGACAAACAAACGGAGTAGACTCATCATCCTTTTTATTTTCATTCACTATTATGCATAGCTTCTTATTTTATTGTAGGATGTGTTGTAGAGTCACTCAAGCTGTAAGTAAATTTCCACCATGATAAAGCATGGCTTGGGTTAGCGGCCCAATGCGTTTCTCTAGTCATCTAGATACTTACTCATCAAAACTTACTATTCCTCTATTTCATTTCGGCATGGCAGGGGTCCAAAAACAAAAGTACATGATATCAACCAAATGTAAATTTTTGTGCAATGTTGAAATCTTTCCGGTGATACACGTTTATAGCTAGCTCCCAACCACACACTTGTCAAACGCAAAACTTGTGGCTCCCATTATTGGGTCATGTTTATTAGATGCATAAAAATTAAAGTGTGCCTTCAAAAGTTCGTGAGAGTCCTATCCCAAGTTCAACCCATGACAATTAATAAAGTGAATATCTTAATTTAGAACATAGATAACACAATAACATGGTGAACATACTCGGAATAGCAATGAAGCTAATGGGAAGATATGGTGGACTCACTGGAAATACTTGGCTAAGGGGTGTTGGAAACAAGTTTTTACTTGTTGGAATTTTTAAATTTTTGGCTAGCAAGAGGGAGATAGTTGACCAGCTACTATGCATGCATATGTCCATAGAACTACTCATTTCATGACAAACTAAATAAACCAGCAATCAACATCAAGGACATGAATAAGAGATAGCTCAAGACAACATTATTGCAAATTTCTACACATAAAAAGCCTATAAATCATGCAAACATATGTAGATCTTCAAATCAAACATAGCATCCCTATTCCAAGTCATAATACTAGCATACAATACATTCCAACCCCAAACTCCAGTAGCTCAGTCTCATATAAAATGATGGGTGTTGTCTTATCAAAACAAAAATAAAAGCAAAAACTAGACGCTTCAAGTCTCTACGATAAATGCTTTGCTTAGAAAAACAGAAAGTAGACGTGTGCTAACCAAAATAGTGTAGCTCCAGTGGGGTGTTCATCACATCCCCAAGCTTATGGCTTTCACCATTCTTGGATGTCTTGAGGCGCAGCTCCTCTATTCCCCGTGAAAAAAACTTCACAAAACATGTTTCTCTCATTCTTTTTCTGTGGGGTGAGCTAGTAAGGACAAACAAATCACATGCTTGATGTGCAAAATTCCAAATCAAATGCTCCAGTAGATAGAAAATAAGGTTCATTATGTTGTATGTTCACTCTCTTGGTTGAAAGAATCATGGAAATTCGATTCCCAAGCCCAAAAAGTGCATAAAACAAAAGAAGGCAGAATCTGTCCAGAAAAGCAACAGCAGCAAAACGAACGTTTTTCCCTAAGCTAGACTCGTCAAAAAATTAATCCAATTTTTGTGCTTACAGATGACGAAAAGTTTCAAAACATACTAAACAATTAGCTCAATCCGACAGATCAATAAAAAACGTAAAATCATACGGTGAGCAGACTCGTGCTGAAACACAAATTTCATGCACTAGGATAGCAACTTATAAGTCCAAATGGGTTTGACTTGACTCTTTATTGAAAACTCCATAATTAAAACAAAAAAACTAATCTCTTGAGACAGCAAGAGGACCCTAGGAAATCCAAACAAAAACAACCGGGTTGCCTCCCGTAAAGCGCTTTCTTTATAGCCATATAGCTAGGCTTTACTTACTTAACATCATGATTGTTGGAGTGAGGTGGCTCGACATCCCCAAGCTTGGATTCTTGTACTTATTTGATACATTTAGGGTGAGCCCAGGGGTACATACCCAAGATTGATTGGTTTTCCCTCTTGATCTTTGTTCATCTCACTCAACTCTTCCTCCTAAAAAATTCTTCTTACACAAATCTCAACATAAAACTTGATTAGAGGGATTAGTGCCTCCATAAATAAAATACACATAGGTACATCAAAGACACATCATGAGTTGATTCTAAATATTAACTACTGTTACTACAGCTGTGCATTGCTCCTTGATCAAAAGAACCACACAAAACACAAGTAATGAGAGCAATGCAAAATAAAGACATAATCTGCCAAAAACTGAACAGCCCGTAAAGAGTGAATTTTTATAGGCACTTAAGTTGCTCAAATCAGAAAACTTAAAACTAATGAAATATGTAGTGATAACTAAATATTGCTGTCGTAAATTACCAGGTAAAAAATTCACTTCTGTGATTTTAAACATTTTTCGCAGTGAAGTTCAGGAATCTGTTTTCTTGACAGCTAATTACTATTGTTTAATCCTATCTCTCATATAAGATTATTCTTGCCATTTAAGATGAGATATAAGACATAAATGTGATGTTACAGTAGTGAACTAATATTTTTATTGTTTTTAGCTTTGGAAAAAGTTTTAATGATAGAGACTTTGCAATGGTTTCATTGGCATGAACAACACATGTTCAAGGTCGACCCCAACTTCTCCATTACTCATCCTTCTCATTTACTTTCCCAATTTTTTTTATAAAATGAAAATCTTAAACTAAATGATACATAACAGTAGGTAAAGGCATTTTACATGTTGTAAAGACATAAATGTGTGCTCAAACCGAATAGGAAATTAAAGCATAAGGAACACACCAAAAAAATATAAACAATTTATTTTTAAGTCTAACCCATTTCCTATGCATTGGCATTTTGTAATGAAACAAATAAAAGAAGCACATAATAGCAATCATAGAAAGGTAGATCAAGTGCAACTTCAATACTTTCAGCATAAAGAGGAAAAACTTAATATTGTTGAAATATGTGTAACCATGTTTCCCTCTCTCATAATAATTTTCAGTGGCATCATGAATAGATTCAACAATATGAATATCACATAAAACATTCTTATCATGAACCACATGCATAAAAGAATCACTACTCTCCACATAAGTAAAATCCTCATTAGTGATAGTGGGAGTTAAACATTCATAATTTTCATTGCAATCATCATATATAGGAGGCATAGTATCATCAAAGTGAATTTTCTCCTCAAAGCTTGGGGAACTAGAAATATCATGCTCATCAAAACCAACTTCCCCAAGCTTAAAACTTTCCATAGAATCAACAAGTATATCATTTTTATCCTCAATAGTAGGGGGGACTAAAAATATCATATTCATCAAGATAAACTTCCCCAAGCTCAAGGTTTTCCTTAGCAATAAAGGTGTTCAAAGAATTAGTACTACCACAAATATGATTGTTGTGCAAATAATTTTTCAATTTCTCCTCAAACACTTCATGTCCTAATTCAAGGTAGATATTATACAGTTCTAAAATTGTTTGGTTGTTTTCCATTTTATAATTTTTTTTGTGTTTTAGGTTTATATGTTAGTATGTAATGCAAACAAGAATAAAAGCTTAGCACAACGCTCCCCGGCAACGGCGCCAGAAAAGTGCTTGATGACTCCCAAGTGCAGGAGATCAATTGTAGTACCTTTCGATAAGTATTTGAGTGTCGAACCCACGAGGAGCTGAAGGTAAGCTATCTATTCTCTAAAGCCCTATAACCCTCTTATATGGCTGTTTATGCAAAGCAATAAGTTTGACTAAAAGCAACTAACTAATTAAAAGCAAGTGACGTGGAGTGTGGTTTGTCTAGTAACTAGTGAAGCAAGTTTAAAATGCAAGTTTCTAAGCAAGTTTCACAAGTAGCAAGCAGCAAATATCTCAAGTATCTCAAGGGAGCAAGTGTTCTAGCAATAGGTGTTTCGTTCGTGTGGTTGTCACAATTAGTGAAGCACATATTTTAGTCTTAGTTGTTTCTTCTAAGAAGGAGCCATGAATAGGTATAGTCAAGTAAATGATCTACAACCCCTTATGATGGATCATGTGGCCAAGTAAATGACTGCACACGATTGATTAAGACATAAAGTCCCACCATAGCCTTACGTTCTAAGGTCCCCTATATATATCCCCCAATAACTTAACTTTGTGGCTCGGTCTCAGGTTACTGTCACTCCCAAGTCACCACCACTCCATTATGCTACCGGTGATCACCTTACATGCATTCCCCAACATATGCGTGCACTCATATATTGTACATAAAGACAATCATAGAAGATAACAAACTTGTATGCAACCAATCAACGAACTATTTCACCATTGCCAAGAACAATTCACTACTCAAACATAGACGGGGAGACACAATACATCAAGGGAATATAGTATTGCATCATACATCGTGTTTGCCAAGAGATTACAGTGGAGAGATGGAGCTGATCTTGCTGTAGATGTTGATGATGAACACGCCGGAGGGGGTGGAGCCCTCCGGGGGTGATCCCGGCGGCGTTTCCCCCTCCGATCTTCTTCGGCGGCAGCCTTCTGTCTCTCTGTTTCGTGGTTTCGTCTCTCGGCGCCGCCTCCCCCTCGAAAAGGCCAGGGGACCCTTTATATAGTCGTTTTTAGGTCACGAGACACTCGGGAGAAGAAAGATCGACGGCATCGGAGCCACGGGGGCAAAAAGGGGGCCTCTCACGCGGCCAAGGAATCTGGCCGCGTGGAGGGTCCTCTTTGCCACCTGGTTGGCCTTTTGTCCCTCTACTTTGGCCCATGGTCTTCGTCTCGAAAATTCTGAACCGTGCTCTTTGGCCTTGCCCTTTTTGGAGTCCCGAAGCTCCCGGAAAGTCTGAAACACTAAAAAATACGTTTTCTGGAAAAACAGGGTTAGAACCAAAAGAAGGGGGATTGTTTAGAAAATCCCCCAAATCATTATAAAACATGAATATAAGTTGCTAATATGTAGGAAAAACAAGTAATAACATGCAAAGTTCATGTATGCATTTTACATGCATCCTCATCAACTATAAAAGAAGTACTTAAGGGAAGAATCAAATCTTCTTCAACCACTGTTAAAACCTTGATCATCACATATGATCTCTCCAAACCTCTATGTCTGTATCATGAATACAAATGAATAATATAAAATAACAACATGACACTCTGAGAAACCAACTAACAACTATTACATAAGTCATTAAACCCTAATAACATTCACATGCTCATTGTCTTATTCATCTTATATAAGTAAGCATATGAGATCTCAACACATCAAGGAACCACTTGATCAACTTACTATCTTAAGTCATCATTCCACAAACACTCTATATTTCCACCCACATCCATAATCAACAAATCAAGTATTCCTAGATACAAGTAATATATAACAACAAGATATAACCTCTATTAGAGGAATTGGATTGAAAGCTAAATAAAACCAATCATGTATGAGATAAGTATCTATCTTATGGGAAGAAAAACAAGAAATGTACGGAAGGATAATAAAAGCATGAATTAAATCTTAATCTAGATCTTGTTATTTTGGCTAGACCAAGGTATCTTGTATCCCGATATCCTACAAGATTATTTCTCAAGAGAAGAAACCACAAGACAAGAGGAACTACCACATGAAGATCCAAGAACAATATTAGAGTGTGCTTGAAGTTCTACTCTAATCCTCTATAAGAGTACTTGGAAACTCTTATATCCTGATATGATCTTATTAACTCTCTTGAAAGAGTGTGATATTCCAATGTTAGTGTTATATAGAAGTAGTTTGATAACAAGACTAGCTACCTTGTTAACAGATCACTTTTGTATACTCAAACAATTGAATGTCATACACAAACAAACATAAGATTGAATAATCTGGTACATCTCAGCCTAATGTATATGAATAGTAATTTGGAGGCAAGACTAGCTACCTTGTTTTCAAATTCTTCTTATATGCATAAGTGCAACTTGATGTCATAAACAAACTTCCTATTTTTATTCATCCAAGTAAAATCTTTTCTGGGAAATATTGGTTTCCTTCACCACAAGGGTAAGATAATTGAATATGGAATCCCAGAGATGATCTTCCTTGCAAATGACAAAGGTGATAAGAGAAGACTAGTGGCAACTAGAGAGAAGAACCTCAAGCAACAGAAGACCACAAGAAGCAACACTGCCTTAGTAAGGGAATATAAGAAATTATTCAGTGAAGCATTAGGTAATATTAGAAGATCTTTAACCTCTATGCCTTGTCAAGCCCATCAGAAATGAGAACTCATAGTAATATCTTAAATGGAAATAATTATCAAGAATGAATTAATAACAAGCAATTGCATCCACATGTGTTGATATGTGGAGGTAGATGAAAACAAGCTTAATACCTTGTTTTCCAGATCCTTTTTATACACAAGACTAGTAGATAACAACAAAGATTCATCTGTAGGTAACCATGTAAATGGTTACATGTCCGTAAACCAACATGGGATAACATCCATATTGAAACCTATGTGGAAAACAAGCAAATAAGATTCCAAAGCCACTTTTTTTTCCAAATGATTAAGTGCATCAAATAACAAATATGGCTGGCACCCCAATATGAAGAAATGTCCACCAGACTTGTTAAGAACCTTAGTTATAAAAATAACAAGGCCACCTAAGAGAAAACAAGTCCGTTCACCAATTAAAAATCATCTGGTATGACTTGGAGTGCTATTCATAATTGGTGAATAGATAAAAACACCACTCACTAGTGTTACCAAACTATTTTCCATAAGGGATTATACCTAAAAGTGTTCAAATATGTTACACCACCTTGGTATCCACTAGATGGAGTGTGTACTTTTATTAAACATGGCTAAGCAAAATTTTAAAGCCATTAAATAAATAAAATGAGGAGAAAACAACAAAACCACTTAATCTAGAACCCTAAATAAAAAATACAAATATTCTCCAAATTCACCAAAACAAAACTTGGTGAGTTGTGAAATTGGATAAGGAATTCAAATATATTTTTTATTAATTTTTCTGTTCACAGAAAAGCCCAGAAAACAAGTTTTCTTTTACAGTTTTAGTAACAGAAGGACCTACTGGTAAATAATAGAAACTCCAGGGGGTTATTGCAATGTGGCATTTAATTTCTTTCTTCAACCTCCGGCCAGAAGGCCAGAGGCGTGCCACCGCTGCCATCCCCGATTGCCACCTCCTGCCGCCGCCATTTTGCGAGTATAAGGTCGCGGGGAGACGTCCGCATCGAGCTCTCTCGCTCACTCCCTCGCCTGTTGTCTCTCGTTTCCTCTATGCGAAGAACACGGAAACCCTAGGTAGTCCGGCCGCCGCACGCCGGCGTCAACTCCGGCCACCTCGCGAGGAACCGAGAGCACCCTCGGTTGCGCCGTGTTCTCCTCCACCTCCTCAACAAGTATCGCATGCTGGGAAGCCGTGGCGCCGGAGAAATCGGCCATTCCTTTTCTCACTGCCGATGGCCACCGCAGCTAAATTCGCCGCCGTCAAGCTACCCCCTGCGTCCCCGACGGTTCTTACATGCTCTAGGTGAGCCCACGCATCTCCCGGTGCACTTGTCCCTTTGGATTAAGGTTAAATGGATAGCCATCGTCATGTGCCGTCGCCAGCCGCCGCGCAACCGGACGCCGGCGGGTATCCAGTGACCGTACGGTCACTTCCTCACCACCCACGCACTCGCCTTTCTTCCCTCTTTCTCCCCAACCACTTCAAATCTCCTTTGAATCAACAAATTCGAAGAATTTGAATCAATCTGTGAGATTTAGGTCTCTGTGATGTCATTTGTGACGTCAGCATGACGTCATCAACATTTTTTATTTTTCTTTTCTTTTATTTTTGAATTAAAAATAAAACTGACAGGTAGGTCCCACCTGTCAATTTGAATTCTGGCAGAAATTAATTAAAACTTCATAATTCAATAACTTTTAATCTAATAATCAGAAAAAATATAAATAAAATATGGAATTGTTTAGAAAAATATAATCTAAATGATTATCAACTTTTTAAAAATATTTGATAAAGTTTAAAAATTAATATTTTCTTTAATTCAATTAAATCATTTAAAATTGAGAAAAATAGGAAATAAATCAGAAAATCAGAAAAATACAAGTTATATACCAAAATGCTCCAAACGACAAATGCAACTCATGTATGATGTTTTCATGGCCATTTGACCAAGTTTTCATGTGTGCAACATTTGCCTAGTCATTTAATTCATTTAAAATTAATAAATTAACAACTTATTCAAATATTTTCAGAAAACATCAACTGATATACCAAATTAAAGAGAACAACATTTCCAACTCAAATATGTAAATTGTAAAACATTTTACTTAACTTCTAAACTTGATTTTATAAGTATACTAAAAGTCTATAAATGTCTATTAAAAACCAGAAATGATTATCACATCATTATCTTCCTTAGTAATAAAAACCACATGTTTTCACACCTACTAAGTCATTAGAAAGCATTGTGATGATAGAGTTAGTTGTATCATTCCATCATTCTTATTTAAACTCTTTATTAAATAGCTCCATTTATTTCAACATAAAAGAATATGTGTGTTATCTTTTCAACAGTTGTTTTCCATGTGTTCTTGTTTTGTTATCTAACCAAGCAAAAACACTTCTACTTAAACATAATTACAAATGTGTGTTAAGTAAAAGTGAAACACCTATGAGTCTAAAACAAGTAATAACAACATCACCTCAAGTAATGAAACAATTCACCTAAAAACATGTGTGATCAAGATATCGTATCAAACGTGGCTTACACTTGTAAGCTGGGGTGTTTTCCAGGGTATTTCACGATGCATATCATTACTATGAATGTATCATCTTGCCAATGTTTTCTATAGTCCTTACCGGGACTACTTTGCTATCTTTCAGATGTCGGGATTTCCTACGAGACCCTTGAAACCGAAGACTTGAATTATAATGGTTATTTCAATCTCAGGCAAGTTCGTCACTTGCTCATATCCTTTGCAATACTTCATAACAAACTAATTGAAAAAATTCTATCGTCTTATCACCTACTCTCAAAAGAATGCACGATCCTATTTTTATAATAATATGACTAATTGAATGACTACCCGGGTGATAGTGTTCTGTTTGGTGGGCGGATGGGACCATGGTAAGATGAATAGGTCAAAGGAAGATTCCATCTGCACGGGAACATATTACCTAGGAATTAATCACAAATGCCGTCAGAACTCACTGCGCCGTAAATACCGCGTTAACCATGGGTCTTCTATGGGGGAGTAAGTCAGCTGTGATACTTTTCTCTTTCGCATGTCAACGGGCTGCCAGAGACGTACGCTGTAGGTTCTGCAGGACTACATGCACATGGGTGGGAGCCCTTACGTCCCACGGACTCTGGGGTCTATGAGTGTCTGCCAGGGGCGTGTAGATCTCCATCTTGAGGGGTGGAATCAGGCGTTCAACCTGCTGGCGGAAATGGGTGAGCATTAGTTGTGCGGAGAAGCACGGTTTGGCTTGGACCAACAGCCGGGCCCCACACCTGAGTGGGAGTGGACAGGATCTCGAGCCTGGTTGTGCAACATGGTCTTGGTCGTCCATGGGTAAAGTAACGCACCTCTGCAGACTGTAAAAGGATGTGGCATGTTACCCCTTGTTCCGGGAAGGAACTGCGAACGCTACAGGAAAGGCAACTCCATGAAGTTCTAGCTCCTATGATGGTCTGGCGGGCATAGTTTTCAGAAGTAAAAGCAACCTCTTGAAGAAAGCTTTACAAAACCTTGCATTAGCTTATGACTCTTGTGAGTCTAAAGCTGTAGTTAGTGCATCAAGCTATCCTCTATATATCATGAACTTGCTGAGTAACGCTCGTTACTCATTCGTTCCCGTTTGACCCCCTGCTTAGAGTTGAAGCCTTATTGAAGTCGTCATCGAGAAGCCATCGCTGTCTAAGGAAGCTAGGTGGAGTCTTATACTACTTAGCCAGTAAAGCATCGTCATCAACAACGCTGATGGAGGAGAAGCTATCAAGGTGTAGGTGGAGTCCATTCTTGGATTAGCTATTACAAGCCATAGATTAGGGCTGACATCAGCCGTAGTAGATTTAGTTCTGAGCTAGAGTAATTCTCCAGCCTGGATCTTCGGAATGCTTCTTCTGATGTTTCATTTGCAGGAGATCTTCTTGATTCATCAATGAGATTCTCAAAATTTTGTAATGAAGTTTGTATCCTATAGTTTTGCCTAGACCCGCTATGTTTCTGTTGTACTACTCCGAGGGATGTAATATTCACAGGTAAGTCCTTCTGTGAGTATTATGTGATCGACTTGCGCACTACACATGCAGTGGTGTGCTGGGTCACCACAAAGAAGTCTGGAACTTGCCGATGGACAGATCGAATAGGACCAGCCATAGATAGAAATCAGCGCGTGGACGATATACGACCGCTAGGGCCAACACAACTTCCTCCATTATTCGGTCCGCACAAGCCCATCCGACGAAGCATGAATGAAGTAGCCAGGAAACGCCTCCACTGACCGTTTCGCTGAGTAGTCGTGCCCTCGGCTCAGCGAGCCAATGAGGACTAGCAATGGCTGAAGCCCCTCTGGATCCAGATTGGCCGAAATTCGACGCGCCATCACCATGGCTGCCGGCGGGCTCCTAGCGCCTCGGCCTCACGAGCACCGTCGCTGCTACCCGTTGCATCTTCGTCACGTTGAGTCTCCGCCCCGCCCGCCAACGTGTCGACCGCGCCCCCATTGACGACCCTCTCTGCGCGAATTGGTGCCGTCGAGGAGCGCCCACCATCCTCTGCCGCCATCTATGCCTAGGGCCCTCCACCACTGCCGGCATCGGCGGCAACAGCTGCCGGGGAGTCCAGATCTCGATGTGTTTTTGGTCGGTTTCTGTTCGCCTCGAGAGTCTTCACAACTACGAATACCCGGAATCAAGCACCCAACAAGAGCTCCCCGCAGCTTCCGTAGGAATGCCCTGCCCGGTAACGAAGTCAGCCTGGTAGTTGGTGTTGGAGGAACCGATGCCCCCGTTAGAGGGTCGGGTGCATGGTTATATAGGCCTGGAAAATCCCCAGGCGTGGCAATTACAAAGAGGAGTCCAATACGGGTAGGGTACTACCCTATACCGTATAGAATAGGTATTACAACATCTAACACCCCCCCCCTTAATCTAAACCTTGGCAAGGTTGAGATTACGCTTAAACTCATCTAGTTTACGAGTACAAAGAGTTTTAGTGAAACCATCAGCTATCTGATCCTTACTAGAAATAAACCTAATGTCTAGATGTTTATTGGTAACATGTTCACGAACAAAGTAGTAGTCAATCTCGATGTGCTTAGTGCGAGCATGGAAGACTGGATTTGCAGAGAGATATGTGGCACCCAAGGTTATCACACCATAAACAAGGTCGTTGCGAGAGAGTAACACCAAGCTCACGAAGGAGAACCTCAACCCAAATCATTTCAGCTGTAGCATTGGCAAGGGCTTTGTATTCGGCATCAGTACTGGAACGAGAGACTATAGCCTGTTTGCGAGCACTCCAAGAGACTAAATTGGGACAAAAAAATATAGCAAATCCACCTGTAGAGCGTCTATCATCAAGATCACCTGCCCAATCAGCATCCGAAAAAGCACTAAGTAATGTGGAAGGAGACCTCTGAAAAGTAAGTCCCAGCTGAATAGTGTCATGAACATATCGTAGAATCCTCTTAACTATTGTCCAATGAGTAGTAGTGGGAGCATGAAGATATTGACACACCTTATTAACCGAGAATGATAAATCAGGACGGGTGAGTGTCAAATATTGAAGGGCACCCACAATACTCCTATAGCGTGTACTGTCCTCAGAGTCAAGAGGAGATCCTGCAGTCAATGACAGTGGCTCATTGGTGGAAAGAGGTGTAGGACAAGATGTACATGTACCCATACCAACTCGTTTGAGTAAATCCATAGCATACTTTTCCTGTGTGAACAATAGTCCGTGATCTGTTTTGTGAACTTCAATGCCCAAAAAATAATGAAGATCACCAAGGTCCTTAAGAGCAAAATCAGCACCAAGATTTCGAAGCAAAGCAGAAATAGCAGGGTCTGAAGAACTTGCAAAAATGATATCATCAACATAAATTAGGATGAGCATAGTGATACCAGCCTTATTGAGAAGAAACAATGAAGTATCGGCCTATGAAGGGACAAATCCTAAGTCATGAAGTTTAGTGCTGAATCGAGAGTACCATGCCCTAGGAGCATGTTTCAATCCATAAAGAGATTTATCCAATTTGCAAAGATAATGTGGCGCAGCAGAAGATTCAAAACCAGGTGGTTGTTTCATATAAACCTCCTCTTCTAGAACACGATGTAAAAACGCGTTCTTGACATCGAACTGCCTCAAACTCCAGCCATTAGAGACGGAGAGTGAAAGAACAATACGAATAGTTGCAGCCTTGACAACATGACTGAAAGTATCTTCATATTCAATGCCATACCTTTTCTTAAATCCCTTTGCAACAAGACGTGCTTTGTAACGATCAATAGTACCATCAGCATGTTTCTTGATGCTATAAACCCACTTGTTGTCAATAACATTCTTTGTCGAAGTGGGAGGAACAAGGTGCCAAGTATTATTTTTAAGAAGAGCATCATATTCTTCATTCATGGCTTCTTTCCAATTCGGATCATTAAGAGCATCTTTGAAATTTTTGGGTTCTCCTGTAGCAGTAAGCAATCAAAATTTAACAAGATTCCCTTTATAGATGTTTGGTTGCTTACCATAAGTCACGGTGCCATCCTTGAATTGTTTTGGGCGTTGAATGCCATGTTGAAGACGAGTGGCAACAACAGGAGGTGCAGGCTCCGGCTGCACAGAAGATCCCGCCTCGGATACTGCAGCAGAAGAGGACAGAGGTGGACTGTCCGGCGAAGCAGGCGACGTGGCGAACAGAGACTGGGCGGTGTCATCTGCGGCAGGTGGAGACCGTGGGCTAGCAGGGGGCATGTCAGGCGGAGAGAGGAGCGTGTCCACGCGCGCGTGTGGCGCTGTCGGCCAGCCTGGGGGAGACAGCCGGAGACGTGGCGTCGCGTTGTTGGTCGACGGAGACCCGCACGGGGGAGTGCGCACGGGAGCGATCCGAGGCTGATTCAGCCTGATTTTTCGAAGAATCAACCTCATAATTGGATCCTTCTCTTCTGTCTTCTTGCTCCCCCCCTGAATCATCATTTGAGCCACTGTTTTCATCCAAATTTTTAGAATTTGCACTAGTTTCTTCCACCGAATGAGTAGGGACCTCAGTGTGGTGTTCCTGTGGAGGAGTGACAACAGGCACAATATGCAACATATGGTCGTTAGTGTGCACACCTCTATCATGCACATCTGATTGTGGCGTAGGTGACGGAAGAAGAAGAACTTCTTCGCGAAGACGACGACCAGCATTAGGATGTAGGGATGAAAAAGGAAAAACATTTTTAGCAAAGACAACATCACGTGAAATATACACCCGTCCAGTGGAAACATAAAGACATTTTACTCCTTCGTGCAAGGGACTATATCCCAGAAAAACACATTGCTTGGACCGAAAAGAGAGTTTATTTGTTATAGGGACGTAGATTTGGCCAACATGCACAACCAAACACACGTAAAGAGTCATAGTTTGGGGTGATACCAAGAAGTTTTCTGGTGGGAGTGGCAAACTGTAGAACTTTGGAAGGCAGAAGATTTATAAGAAAGGTGGCTGTAAGAAATGCATCATCCCAATATTTCAATGGCATGGAAGAATTGGCAAGTAGGGAAAGACCTACTTCAACAATGTGACGATGTTTCCTTTCAGCAGAACCATTTTGTTGGTGAGCATGAGGACATGAGACATGATGCGTGATGCCTACTTTTGAAAGAAACCATTTAATTTTTCATATTCACCACCCCAATCTGTTTGCATGGTGATAATTTTTCTATCAAACTTGCGTTCAACAAATTGCTGAAATTGAGAAACACTTGATACACATCAGAGCGCTTCTTGAGCAAATAAATCCAAGTAAACTTGCTGTAGTCATCAATGAAACTTACATAATAGGCATGTTTACCAAGAGACAAGGAAGCAGGGCCCCATACATTAGAAATTTTTTGTTCCAAAGGAATGGTAGAAACACTAGTGGAAACTGGATAGGGTAACTGATGGCTCTTGGCTCTTTGGCAAGCATCACATACGTAAGGATTTATTTCTGGAACATATGAAAGTTTATTTTTTCTAAGAACTTGTTGAACAATAAAAGAGAATAAATGTCCTAGACGACGAGGCCACATGGATGATGAAGGCTTGATGGAGACAAGAACATGCTTGGAAGAACCCGTGGAGACAGGTACTAGAGGATATAGGCCACCATGACACGGACCCTTAAACACGATTTGCTTCGTTTCCTGATCCTTAATTAAGAAAAAGAAAGGATGAATTTCAATGAAGGCATTATTGTCTAGAGCAAGTTTGTGAGCAGAAACAAGATTCATGGATGAACTAGGAACATGTAAGACATTACAAAGATGCAATGAACTATTAGGGGTGTGCAAAACATAATGACCAATGTTAGCAATGGGCATACCTTGTCCACTAGCGTTGTGGACTTGATCACGTCCTTGATATGTATCATGAGTGGTGAGCTTGTTCAGTTGTCCCGTGAGATGGTTGGTGGCGCCAGTGTCCATGTATCAGTTTGTGTCAACACCGTAGGCACCTTTAGCATGAGGAGGTGGAGGAGTGTCCTCATCATCGGAGTCATCATCGCCATAGCGCCACCAACATTCGTTTGACGAGTGCCCCTCCTTCTTGCATATTTGGCAAAAAACGCCTTCCTGCCAAGGGGTGGCTACCCGTTCTGGCTTGCCTCTACCCTTGCCACGTCCCCCCCCATTGGACGCTGTGGGGGTACTTGGCGCTGCGGCTGATCTTGACGCAGTGGTGGTGCTCTGTTTTCAGTGCGGCGAGGTGGACGGTTGTCAGGTTGAGCATGCGGGTGTGGCTGCAGGGGCACACGTGGTTGCTGTGAAGGGTGACCATAACTAGGGCCCCCATGTCCTCCTCCGTATCCACCTCCTCCTTGACCTCCTCCGTATCCACCTCCTCCTTGTCCTCCTCCGTATCCACCTCCTCCTTGTCCTCCTCCATATCCACCGTATCCGCCCCCTCTTTGTCCTCCTCCGTATCCACCTCCAGCCCCAAAAGAAGGAGGATGATAATGTGCAGCAGCATTGACTGAGGACGTGAAAGTACCAGAAGGGTGACCCGATGCATCTAGCATGTCCTCGCTATACTCGTAGGCAAGGAGCTGAGAGCACATGTCATTGAGAGTTGTAGTGGGCACGACGTTGATGGAGGCAAAAAAAGGGTTGAAGCTGCCATCTAGACCATTGAGTATGTAGTCACGAAGTTCATCATCGTCAATTTTCTTTCCAGCGGCAGCAAGTTCAGAGGCAAAGGCCTTTATCTTGGAGACATAGACGGTGGCAGACATATCTTGTTTCTTGGTATTGATTAGGGCACCACGAAGAGTAGACACCCGAGCCTTGGACTGCGTGGAGTAGAGATCATTCAGGGCCTTCCACACCTCGGATGCATGATCGGGGCCAAAAACTTGAGCAAGAACATCACCAGATAAGGAGTTGACAAGGTAGTTGAGCACGTGTTGATCCCGAGTGATCCAGGCGTCAAAGGCCGGATTTGGCACCATCTTCTTCTTCTCATCTTCAAGGACCTCAATGTATTCCTCCGGAGCCGGGTCGGATCCTTCGAGAAGACCCATGACACGGGCATCACGGAGGGCTGGGAGGACCTAAGCCTTCCAATAGAGGAAGTTTTTGTGTGCCAGCTTCGTGGCGGGCGGCATGCTGAGCGAGCCCGGGCCTGAAGCGGAGGAAGCCATGAGAGCGTCGGGGTGGGTGGGAGTTGTGAATTGATTCCTTTTGTGTGCGGAGGCGGCGGCTTTTGAGAAGCAGCGGCGGCGACAGATCGTGGATGACCTCCTAGATCGGTTTGTCCTGGTACGGATGCTTGCAGGGGCGGCTTTGAGAAAGCGACTGCATCAAGATGTCGTTGTCGTAGATCGTGAGCCGAGGCGAAGGCGATCGGCAAGGTTGTGGGGGGGACGGGGCTTTTGCTCACTCGCGAGCACCCCTTTCGCCCGTGCAAAAGACTGCAGAGGTGGGGTCGGGGCGAGCAGGGCGCGTGGTGGGGGGACATTTACCCCGGTTGGTGGCTACAACCGGGGCTAAAGGCCCTCGACGAGCAGGGCCCGTGCATGCGCGTGGTGGGAGGTCTTTTGCCCCGGTTGGAGCCGCCAACTGGAGAAAATGACCCCCCACTATATAAACCCTGCCAGCCCTCTCCTCTCCTCATGCCACTCACTTTGGAGGACATATTCTAGTTGTGTGGTGTGTGCTCACTTGTTTTTTCCTCCTATGCACAAGAGGTGTTCGATGAAATGCCCGGGAGAATAACGCCATCTCAGCTCGCAGAAAACAAACAAGATTTAATTTGACCGAGCCACACTTAATTAAATAAGCTTTCTCGTCCTTCTTTCCTCCTCGGTCGAGGTACCAACTTTAACCTTTCATTTGTCGATGTAAAATTGGTCATTTCTCTATTCACGATGTTCTGTAACAGTTCTTAATTAATAATCATATAATGCAGATGAACCGGCAATGGATGTACGCTGACCGACGCTCTGCCGTGTTCATGAAAGGCGTGGGTTATTTTCTCGAGGTGGCCCAGGCAAACAAGCGGAATAATTTTATCTGTTGTCCAAGTGTTGTATGTCGGAATCAGAAGGAACACTCTTCTCACAGAGTCATCCACTTCCACCTGTTTCAATCCGGTTTCATGTCTGGCTATAATTGTTGGACCAAGCACGGAGAAAGAGGGGTTTTTATGGAAGACAACGAAGAAGAAGAGAATGATGACAACTATCATGACATATTCCCTGAATACGGTGCCGGTACTGGAATGGAAGATAACAATGAAGTGGAAGCAGAGGTCCAGGCACCAGATGAGCCCATCGATGATCTTGGCCAGGCTATTACGGATGCAAAGACAGAAAGCGATATTGAAAAGGTGAGGGTGAAGTTTGACCAGATGTTAAAGGATCACGGGCAGAAAAAGCTCAGCAGCACACTGGAATTGCTCCAATGGAAGGCCGAGAATGGTGTGACTGACAGCGGATTTACAAAGTTGCTGCAAATAGTGAAGAAGCAGCTTCCTAAAAATAATGAATTGCCCGACAATACATACCAAGCAAAGAAGCTTGTATTCCCCCTAGGATTAGACGTGGTGAAGATACATGCCTGCATTAATGACTGCATCCTCTACCGGGGTGAGAAGTACGAGAATTTGGAACAATGTCCTGTATGCACTGTATTGCGGTATAAGATCAGACCAGACGACCCTGGCGATGTTGAGGGTGAGCGCCCCAGGAAGAGGGTTCTTGAAAAGTTGATGTGGTATGCTCCTATAATACCACGGTTGAAACGTTTGTTCAGAAACAAAGAGCATGCCAAACTTTTGCGATGGCACATGGAAGATCGTAAGAAAGATGAGATGTTGAGACACCCCGCTGATGGGTCGCAGTGGAGAAAAATTGAGAGAAAGTTCCCGCGCTTTGCAGGTGACGCAAGGAACCTATGGTTTGGTCTAAGTACAGATGGCATGAATCCATTTAGTGAGCAGAGCTGCAACCATAGCACCTGGCCTGTAACTCTATGTATCTATAACCTTCCTCCTTGGTTGTGCATGAAGAGTAAGTTCATTATGATGCCAGTGCTGATCCAAGGCCCGAGATAACCGGGCAACGACATTTATGTGTACCTAAGGCCATTAGTCGATGAACTTTTACAGTTGTGGCGTGAAGAAGGTGTACCTGTGTGGGACGAGCACGAACAAAAATAATTTAACCTACGAGTGTTGTTGTTCGTAACCATCAACGATTGGCCTGCTCTTAGTAACATTTCTGGACATACAAACAAGGGATACAATGCATGCACACATTGTTTAGATGACACCGAAAGTGTATATCTGGATAAATGTAAAAAGGTTGTGTACCTCGGGTATCGTCGTTTTCTTCCGCGCAAGCACCCTTAAGAAAAGATGGCAAACATTTCAATGGTGAGGCAGATACCCGGGAGATGCCTATCCTCCGACCTGGTGATGATGTATTTGATATGATGAAGGATTTGAAAGTAATCTTTGGAAAGGGTCCGGGCAGACAAGTTGTTCCGAATGACGATGACGGACACGCACTCATGTGGAAGAAGAAATCTATATTTTGGGAACTAGCCTATTGGAAAATCCTAGATGTCCGCTCTGCGATCAACATGATGCACCTGACGAAGAATCTCTGCGTGAATATGCTAGGCTTCTTTGGCTTGTATGGGAAGTCAAAAGATACATCTGAAGCACGGTGGGACCAACAACACACGAAAGGACGAGACGGCAAGAATCCTGAGCGGTTTCAAGGTGGTCCTGCCAGCTACGCTCTTACCAAGTAAGAGAAGCAAAACTTTTTTGAAGCACTAAATAGTATCAAGGTCCCGTCTGGCTTCTCGTCGAATATAAAGGGAATACTAAATGTGGCGGAGAAAAAATTCCAAAACCTGAAGTCTCATGACTGCCACGTGTTGATGACACAATTGCTTCCGATTGCGTTTAGGGGGATTCTACCAGAAAATGTTCGACTACCCATTGTGAAGTTATGCGCATTCCTCAATGCAATTTCTCCGAAGGTAATCAATCCAGAAATTTTATCAGCGTTACAGACAGATGTGGTCCAATGTCTTGTCAGCTTCGAGTTGGTGTACCCACCATCCTTCTTCAATATTATGACACACCTCCTAGTCCACCTAGTCAAAGAGATTACCATTCTCGGTCTTGTGTTTCTACACAATATGTTCCCCTTTGAGACGTTCATGGGAGTCTTAAAGAATATGTTCACAACCGTGCTAGGCCAGAAGGAAGCATCTCCAAGGGTTATGGACAGAGGAGGTAATTGAGTTTTGTGTTGACTTTCTTCCAGACCTTAAGTCGATTGGTGTTCTCGAATCGCGACATGAGGGAAGAATGAGTGGAAAAGGCACGCTAGGAAGTAAAGCAAAGATATTTATGGACGGACATTCTTTCACTAAAGCATACTACACAGTTCTACAAATGTCCACCTTGGTGGCTCCTTATATACAAGAACACAAAAATATTATACGGTCCAAAAACCCGTAGCTGTCTGAATCCTCGATTAATGATGAACACATGGATATTTTTAGCGCCTGGTTGCAGACAGAACTCATGAATAACAACATTGTTGGAGATCATCTCTACTTGTTGGCCAGGTCACCATCTTCGACTGTACTGACTTTCCACGGGTACAAGATAAATGGGAATACATTTTACACGATCGCACAAGATAAAAAGAGCACCAACCAGAATAGTGGCGTCCGTTTCGATGCAACCGGATATAATGGGACAAAGGACACATATTATGGTTACATAGAGGAGCTATGGGAACTTGACTATGGACCTAATTTTAAGGTTCCTCTATTTCGGTGCCAATTGGTCAAGATGACAGGAGTAAACGTAGACCAGCAGTACGGAATGACAACAGTGGATCTCAACAATCTTGGGTACAGAAATGAACCATTCGTCCTAGCCAAAGATGTGGCACAAGTTTTCTATGTGAAGGACATGTCTACCCAACCGAGGAAAAGAAAAAAAAATAAGAATTCTAGTACATCATGCGGTGAGACGAAGCGGCACATAGTTCTTTCAGGGAAAAGAAACATTATGGGAGTGGAGGACAGGACAGACATGTCAGAAGATTATAATAACTTTGAAGAAATTCCTCCCTTCAGAGTGAAAACTGACCCAAGCATCGCGTTACATAAGGAATATGCTCCATGGCTACGACAGAAAAGTAAACAATGGTGGCACTAGTTGGTGATAACGTATTAAACCTTCATGGTTCATGTATTATTTCTAGACTAT
Source organism: Alopecurus myosuroides (assembly GCA_028641055.1). NCBI lineage: Eukaryota > Viridiplantae > Streptophyta > Magnoliopsida > Poales > Poaceae > Alopecurus > Alopecurus myosuroides. The sequence continues at coordinate 152,999,854 of CM054059.1, forward strand.
TTTGTAATAATGTATCAAACATTGCAAATTAAACCATTCATAAAATAGGTTTTTTTTAAAATGTTTGAAAATTTAAAAATTGTTACTAGTTTAAATAGTTAGAATAATTATTTTATAAAACAGAAAATGTATTAGAAATGTTTATGAAATTTTAAACACTTTTCATATTGAAAGTTTCTCCAAATTCTAAACTATTTGAAATGTATTTGAAAAAGTATTTTAAATAGTATTTGAAATGTGGCAAAGGAAAAAATTGGCGACAGAAAAAACAACTGAAATTTTGGGCCTTTTGCCCCGGTTCGTTTTACCAACCGGGGCAAAAGGGGGGAGGTGGACGGGCAAGAGAGGGCCCACCTCTACCCCTTTTGCCCCGGTTGGTAACACGAACCGGGGCAAAAGAAAAAAGACCCCGCCTATATAACCCCGGGCGGAGCAACCGCCCAGGGCTAAGCCGCAGAAATTCCTAAGTCCCCGACGACGAGAACCAGAACGACGCCGTTAGGCTGTCGGATTCTCGCCGCCGGGGATCCTTGCCGCCGCCGCTCCTCTACGCCTCCTCCCGCGACGCCCGTCCTCTCCTCCCGCGCCGCCCGTCCTCTCCTCCTCGCCTCCCCGCGCCGCCCGTCCACGCGCCGCTCGAGATCGCCGCCGGCGGCCTCGCCCGCGCCCAAGCCTTCCTCCTCGCCGCCGTGCCCTCCTCCTCAGGTGAGATCGCCTCCTCGCCGCGCACTCATCCTCCTCAACTTAGAAAAAATTTAGGTATCGAATTAGTATTAGTGTTAGATTAGTATTAGGTATTGGATGAGTATTAGTGTTAGATTAGTATTAGGTATTAGGTATTGCAGACTTAGAAAAAAATTTAGGTATTGGAAACTTAGAAAAAATTTCGGTCTTGGACAGTTAGAAAAAATTTAGGTATTGGAGACTTAGATAAAATTTAGGTCTTGGACACTTAGAAAAAAATTTAGATACTTAGAAAAAATTTAGGTCTTGGAGACTTAGAAAAAATTAGTTAAATGTTTAGAGGAAAAAATTTAGGTATTGGAGACTCAGAAAAAATTTAGGTTTTGCACTTACCAATTTTTTTCTTAATGAATGTTTAGTTTAGAAGTGAATTAGATATTTCTTAGTACCATTAGATGAATTTTATAATATAGGAATTTTAGTTTAGAAATTTACTTAGTGAATGTTTATAATTAGTAGAATTTTTACTTAGTGGATATTTACTTAATTAGGAATATTTAGTTAGTCCATATATCATGCATGTGTTTTTAGTTTATTTTTGTTGACGACGATGTCTCTGTTGGACCCGACGGGCGATGTCCGGGACTGGGCCCCGCCGGGCTGGCACTGGGACGTCTTTACTACCGGGACACGCGGCTTGGTGAGAAATCCGGGTGACGTGGTCGACCCGGATATTCTTTGGTGGCCATCGCGTGGGCCACGGTCGGTGCGGAGAGAGCCGGCCCCTAAGGAGGTGGTACAACAGCGTATCAGGGAGGAGGACGAGCACGTCCGTCGCTACATGTACTTGCTCGATAGGGAGTATAGCAGCGGTTGGTCGATTATTCGGAGGGTTCCTTACCACGTGAGATATGACCCTGTGAGGGTTCCTTACCTATGGATGCGTAGCACCCGCGACTCAGCACCCCGCGGATTAGGACCCGGTCGGAGTTAATTAGTTTGAGAGATGTTTCATGAATATATATAAGTGATATTATTACATCGTGATGTATTAGGGTTAAATAAAATGAACCCGAGCTATGTATAAGTGATATTATTCGATCGTGATTTATTAGCTAGAGGCATATTTTAGTACCATTAGCTATTTTATTAGTACATTAGCACACAGACCGCTGACCATTTTGTTCCTGTTAAGAGGAGGTACTATAGGCGGTGGTGATCCGGGGAAAGGAATGCAAGGGTTTCTGGACTTATTTGAAACTAAATAACGTCACATATGTAATATTATATGGTTGGTGAGATACGAACGAAGTTAAACCCTTTGGTGCACATTCGTAATGGTGATATTCCTTAGAAATCCCGTCCGGGGTTATGAAGAATGTCACCGTTATGGATGTGCACAAAAGGGTCTAATCTTGTTCGGATCTCACTATATTACATATATGATTTTGTTTAGTTTTAAAAATGTCCAGAAACCCTTCCTTCCCCCGCATCGCCATCACGTGTACTACCTCGTAACAAGCACAAAATGTGAAGGTCCAACTTCACAAAAAATTAGAGGAGCGGCGGCGAGGATCGGGCAGCCTAACGGCGTCGTTCTTGTTCTCGTCGTCGGGAACTTAGGAATTTCTGTATGAGACACACAGACCGATGACCATCTTGTTCCTGTTAAGAGGAGGTATTACAGGCGGTGGTGATCCGAAGAAAGGAACGCGAGGGTTTCTGGACTTCGTCACATATGTAATATTATATGGTTGGTGAGATCCGAACGAAGTTGAACACTTTGGTGCACATTCGTAATGGTGATATTTCTCAGAAATCCCGTCCGGGGTTATGAAGAACGTCGCCGTTATGTATGTACACAAAAGGGTCCAATTTTTTTCGGATCTCACTAACCATAATATTACATATATGATTTTGTTTAATTTTAAAGATGTGCAGAAACCCTTCCTTCCCCCGCATCGCCATCACATGTACTACCTCGTAACAAGCACAAAATGTGAAGGTCCAACTTCACAAAAAAATAGTCAGAGGTTTGGAAAAAATTGATGAAATTTGCAGCAATTTTGATGAAATTGATGCTATTAGCTATATTTTTATTAGATTATATGAAATTATTGCGAACTGATGAAACCGATGAACTTATGATGTTATACATTTTTGTAGCCATGGCGAGACCTCCCCGACGCAGTTCGCGTGCAACCGGTGGGCGCGGCGCCGTCCCCGTCGAAGAAATCACTCCCGTACAACGTGGTGGACGTCGACGTGGACGTCCACGTGGATCGCGTACATCGAATGCACGTGGTGATGGCGCCCTAGCCATCAAGGAGGAGGAAGTGACGCCTCCTACTCGTGGACGTGGACGCGGAGCACGGGGGGAAGCAAGCGCTGCACGGGGGGCAAGACGCGGAGCACGTGGGGCAGCAAGCGCTGCACGAGGGGCAAGACGCGGTGCAAAGGGGTCAACACGCCGTAAACGGCGCGACGCTGTTGCTGCGGCGGAGGAGGCTGGAGCGGAGGAGGAGGAGGAGGAGGAAGAGGAGGAGGAGGATGACGGTCTCCGGCTCCCGGAGTTCTACGTCAACCTGTTCCACCCAGTGCGGAACAAGCTTCGTCTTCCACAGAAGATATCGTCGATTCTCCTCGAGCGCAAGGGGCCCTTTAGTTTCAGCTTACGGTTGGAGGGCTGCGACAACGGTCCCGTGCATGTGGTCCTGCAGCGACGTGACGATGACCTCTACCTGCGCCATGGGTGGGGGCAGTTCTCGCGCATGCACAACCTAAATGCGGCAACATGCTCACATTCAGGTAAATCAACGACGAGGAGGTGGACGTGCTGAAGGTGAAGATATTTGACGGCACCTTAGTCCGCCCCCTTGCTGCCAGGATAACTCGTCTGACAGTAGCTCCGCCTCGGAGGCTGAGAAGTCTGACTCCGGCGAGTCTAGCTCGGGCAAGGCTGCCTCCGACGCCGAGGCGTAGTATGCTTATGCCGCTCTATTTAATATATGTCGTACTATGTTTAATTATGTCATCGTGTCGAACAATATTTGTATTTGTGACAGACTATATGTTTATGTTATTGTTCGTTTTCATCTGTGTTTTTGTTCGATAATTTTTCATGTTTCTTACTATAAATGTTTAGAGAACATGAAAACAGAAAAAAAAAATAGAATTTCTAATCTACTGTAGAGAACAGAAAAACAGGTAAAAAAAATAAAAACCTTTTGCCCCAGTTGGTGTTACCAACCGGGGTAAAATGGCGTGCACACCTTCTACCCCGGTTGGTAAGCCCACGGGGTATAAGGGGGACCTTTAGCCCGGATTTGACAAACCCGGTTGTGTACCCGGTGCATAAGGCCCCCCCAACGGAGGCTAATGTCCTCTTCTCCACTAGTGGTAGGGTACTACCCTATACCGTATAGAAAAGGTATTACAACATCTAACAGTTGGTAGTTGCTTCGTGGTTGACGAAGGGACGACGCCGCTTCATTGGATTATTGGATAAAGCGCGATGCTGATTTTACATCTCAGTTCTCAACAACTTTAGCCATCGACTTGTGACCTCGTGAGGTCCAACAACGGTGTTGCACTATCCTCTCGCCACCATGTGCGCAAAATAGCTCCAAAAGTAACGCGTGGATCGATGGGAGAAGCCCGGACCTGCTCTTGCTCTGTTCATATTATCATATGGTGTTTTGAGAGTATGTTTAGAAATATACTACTACCCGTAATTCGAAATGAAATGACGGGTTTCAAGAGAAGCAAAACTGAAACACATCAATATTCATCGAGTTTGTTTTGCAGCAGTTGGACCAGGGCATATACTAATACGCCGATCACCTTGTGATGTAAGCAACGAAATCGTCCAAGCCTTTGCTAGAGGAGCCGCCGTCCGCCACGGAGGCACGAACGGCTTCACCGAGCACCTTCGCACGCTGCCGCACTGCCATCCCACTGTCTGATACCATCGCCTCCTCGATCACCTCCTGGATAGCCATCGCCGGTACCACCTCACCGTGCTTTTCCCATGGCCTCACGAGGATGCCGACCTTGAGGTACTTGCAGAGAAACTCCGCGTCCCACGGCTGGTCGGAGTGCATTGGCCAGGCAAGGATCGGCTTGCCGTGGCTCAAGCTCTCCATGGTCGAATTCCAGCCGCAGTGGCTCATGAACGCGGCGGTGGCGCCGTGTGCCAAGATCTCCAGCTGTGGTGCCCACCCGGTGATTACCAGACCTGTCCCGTCTGTTTCTTTAGTGAACTCTGACAGAAGCTCGCCGTGCCGGCTCTCGTCGGACACAACAAATATGTCGGCCCGGTCGGCGTCACGTAGTACCCAGATGAACCTCTGCTTGCTACCCTTGAGTGCGGCGGCCATCTCCGCAATTTGCTCTCTCCGAAAAGATGAGGTCGTCCCGAAGGACACATAGAGCACCGACGCCGGCGGCTGCTTGTCGAGCCACTCCATGCATTCGTGCCGCGTCTTCCCGGGCGTCCGGGCGCTGGCGTCCAGCAGCGGGTTCAGCGGGCCGACCGCGAAGAGCTTCTGGTGCTTGAAAGTCGGGTGCTCGGCGATGGCGTCGATAAACTCACCCTCGAGCGCGCGGCACGTGTTCATGACGAGGCCGGCCGAGGGCACGCCTCCCCCGTCCTGCAGCTCCTTCTCCGTCCTGAACACGTACTCCACGAACTCCTTGGACATGCACGCGTCGATGGGGAGGAACTGGAGGCCGTGGTCGGTCATGAGCCTGTGGCCGGCGTCCAGCCACCCGATGTTGTACGAGATGGCGACGCACTGCAGCCCGAAGGCCTCGCCGTTGCCCAGCCGCGCCGCCTCCACCGCGGCGAAGGAGTTGAGCCTGTCGTACACGACGACGACGCGGCGGTGCGCGGCCGAGAGCGTCCGCAGGAGGGTTCCGAGAGGGGCGCGCGCGGCGGCGGTGAAGGTCTCGAACATGGGCATGAGGTGGTTGGGGAAGGGCGACGGGGCGGTCGGGTCGGGGGCCGGGGACTCGTAGGTGGAGACGTCGAGGTCGTGGAAGTGGATGGTGCCGAGCGCCTTGGGGTCCCAGCCGTGCACGCGCGACCTCGCCTGCCGGACGTGCGCCGCGGGCGCCGCGTAGTGCACGGATAGCCCCCGCGACGCGACCAGCAGGGACAGGTGCATGAGCTGATTCAGGTGGCCCTGCGCGGGGAATGGTACCGCGACGAAGGCCACCGATTCGAGCGAGTCAACCGCCATTGCTTCTGTGGGTTCGCACAGTGTACTACTTGTAGCGATGTAGAACCTGGACTGATGGTGGACACTGACCACTGGCAGTGGCGCTATATATAATCGACGAGAGATCTCTTTTCCAACAAGCGAGTAGTAGTAGCAGTAGTACTGAGCTGTGTCCAATTAATCAAGGCCAACAATGCATCGGAGCTAATTTTGCATTGTTCAGGTCGCAATACAGGACTGAGGATATGATAGAATATATGTGCTCCTGAGTTATAAGAAAACGTCCGCCAATGGCTGTAGCGGCGCGAATGGACTGATTCATTCGTATCAGCGTCAGCATATGCAGTGTCGTGAACAACAAGCACGCAAGCTAGCGTTTTCCTGAGAAGGCTCCTTGGCAACGACGATGGCATCGGGATAACTCTGCGCCGTCTTCGTCATCGGTGACGACTGACGCCCGGCCGATCCATTGCAGGAAGCGCGGCGGATGGAGGCCCAAAGCGGGCACATGGCTATGTTGCTGCTGGGAAACCGGCCTGAACCTGACGTACTACTAAGCTGGTGCACCGTTCCGCTTCCTCTAAGCAAACACTGTTGCTCCCTGGTCTCGATCGTGTTTCCGTCGGGAGCTTCTGCCAGACGAGCGTTTACGTGACACTTGGAGCGTGGATTGAAACCTGACCGTGAACCGGCCGGCTTTTGTTACGGCAAGCAGGGAAAACGCCACCGCCGGCGGCATCACGGTACAAAAGCGGATCTCTCGCCCTGCTCTGTTTTTGCCCCCCAGCAAGCGGAATGAATATGCGTTCCAACGCTTCCACAATTCCATACACTACACATGGTAATAACGTTTTGCCGCTTTCTACGCCTCGCTATGGAATCGTCGGTACGTGTTGGACATGAGAACGAATCAACGCTTCCAGAACCGAGATGTGAGGACAAGGAGACGCGGCTGTCCACGGCAATGTGGCCATTCACCATTGGGAAAAGTCTATTTTAAACCTTAAACTCGTAAAGGTTAGACGGATCAAACCTCGAAGCCGAAATCCCTGTCGTTTGCACCCTGAATTATTAAATCCCGGTCTAAATTTAACCTTGCACCTGTTTTACAGAGAAAAATAAAATGAAATTATAAATTTCTACGCTCACTGACGATATTGACCCACATGTCATCTTATTCCCCAATCTATCTAGCCTGAGCACGGACAAATTGACATGGACACGCTGGAGCGCTGCATCCCAACTTTCCTGCCTGCATCATGGAGGATAACCTACTCCGATGGAGGCCGTTGCGAGCAGCTCGACCAAGGTGCAGAGCCAACTTGGGCAGTGCACGACGACAAGCAGATCTGGCCGGCCGTGGAGGGCGAACTTGGACCATGGCGGGTCACCGAGGCGCCAATCCCCTCTGCACCGCGCCTCCAATGGGCCCCCAATCGTCCTCCCTCTGCACCGCGCCCCCAATCTTCCTCCCATGGCCGGCGGGGGGTCACAGGAGGGTGCATCTCCATGGCCGGCGTCCGTCCTCCATGGACACGGTGTAGTTAACGCCCCAGATCTCTGCAACTCTCCATATCTGCCCCCGCCCCACATCCCCAACCAATGTCGTCCGTCCCCTGCCTCTCCGTTCCCGGCGGTGCCCGCACGGTTGTGCTGCCCTGGGGATTGGGAGAGATGGATTGAGCTAGAAGATGAAGATGACACGCGAGACCGTCTTGTCAGTGACACAATGCGTATTCCCGGTCGGGATGTTCTTTTTTCCAGTTTGCCAAACAGGTATAAGGTTCAATTTAGACCGGGATTCAGTAATTTAGGGTTGCAAACGACAGGGATTTGGACTTCGGGGTTAGATCCGCCCGACCTCTATGAGTTTAAGGTTTAAAATGGACTTTTTCCTTCACCATTAGTGCCAGTGTGTGGGCCGTTGGGCACTCGTATAACTCGATGCAATGTGCTGGCAACGGAAAAGGCCTAGCGCCACCGTACACGGGCCGGTCTCCTGGATGATCACCAATGTTTGTTACTCCCTCTGATCCGTATTAAATGTCGTGAGCTGTGAAGAGATTTGCATGCACAGCGTACTCGTTCCCCGACACTTATATCAGATCGGAGGAAGTACCAATAGTGATGGCATTAAGCTAGTAACGTCCCAACTCCTTGTTGCAGGGGGAGGGTTTGGACGAGGCAATGCTTAGTTCAGCTTATGGTCTAAAACTGACGCGCTTAACAAAAAGAAAAACTCGCCACAAAAAAAGCAACAAAAAACACAACCCCAACTGTTTCTCAATGAATGACATTTTTTCGAACAGTAGAGGTCTTCGAGACTTGGCTAAGTATATTCGTATTGCGGATTCTATTCGGGATCATAACTTGGACTTTGTTGGTATTTCTAAGACTGGTAAACGAGATTTCTCATCGAGTCTACTTAACCGTCTATCTGGTGGTGTAGATTTCATATGGATGTCTCGTCCACCTCGTGATAGATCTGGGGGCATCCTACTTGGTGTTAGAAAAGATATCATGCAAGTGTTAGCTACACCGGAAGGAGAATTTTATTTAAAGTTTCACAACCGAAACAAAGCGGACAACTTTGCATGGAGTCTGGTCACCGTGTATGGTGCATCCCAGGATGCGCATAAACCTGCTTTTCTCCGTGAACTGGTAAAAACTTAGCGAAAGATAGTCCTTATCCTATAATCATAGGAGGTGATTTTAATTTGCTAAGATATCCACATGAGAAGAGTAGAGATATATTCGACGATCATTGTCCTCTCTTATTCAATGAGGTTTCAATGCCTGGGAAACAGTTCACTTGGGATAATATTCCAGAGCCGACATACGAAAAGTTGGACCGTGTGCTGATGGATGCTGATTGGGAATCTAAATTTCCAATGACGTCATTACAGGTCCTCGAACGTATTGAGGCATTATCGGATCATGCTCCCATACTATTAACTACATGGTCTCATAACGTCCATTGTAAACACCAATTCAAGTTTGAATTAGGATGGTTACATCGGGATGGTTTTGAGGACATGGTTAAAATTTTGTGGGCACGTCCAGTCAAAGGTCTCACCCCGTTAGAAAGGTGGAATAATAATATACGCGCTTTGCGTCAACACCTAAGGGGTTGGACGAGACATATGGTTGGCCAATTAAAAAAAGATAAGTCTCGCATGTCATCAATTATTGATGAATTAGAGGCTTTCACGAAATGGAGACCACTAACTATGCAAGAGATTGAATTAAAAAAGCAATCTAATGCGGAGTTGGCGGGTATCCTCCATGAGGAAGAGCTAAAATGGTACCAACGATCAAAAGCACAATTCATACTGGAAGGAGACTCGAATATGACATACTTTCATAGTCTAGCTAATAGCAGACATAGAAAGAAACTCATATTCATTGTATGTCCCAAGATTAAGGTGTGATTGAAGGACATGAGCAGCTTAAAAAATGCATAACAAATTATTATAAGAATCTGTTCGGTGAACCAGATGAGACTTTTTGTCTCAATGGATGGAAAACGAATAGATGACATTCCTCAAGTTTTCGATGAGGAGAACGCTTATCTTACCGCCCCCTATTCTGAGGAGGAGGTGAAAAAAGAGGTCTTTCTAATGGAACACAATAAAGCACCGGGTCGAGATGGATTTCCAGCAGAGTTGTCATGGGATAATCACGGCAGACGTTACCGGGGGTAACTTATCTTGGGGAAATTCGACTCTGGTGTTTGGGAGAGGGTTTAGCTCAAGGGAAAACATGATGATCTGCGATCTGGTAGCCGGCAATCAAGTCGCCGAGTCTCCGATTTAGATATATTAACTCAACTCTCGTGTTACACTGGATACTCGATACCTAGCGATATTACTCGAATCCTTGGATCTCCCTCGTCTAACCCTAGGGGCCGGCTTATATAATATCCGGACCCCCTGGCCTACTCTCCAAGGCGCACTCTGAATCCTACCCGGACACTGCTTACAAACCCTAAACTTCCTTATCGGAACCCACAATCCGGGTTACGAGGCCTACGTTCCTGGGCCTTCTAGAAACTCCTTTATCTTAAGTCGGGTCTTGTGCAGCGTCCTTTGGGCCGAGTTACTCCTTGGCGTTGGCCTACCGGGTTATCATCCCTCCATCAGTAGTCCCCAGAATAGCTTGGGCTTCATGAGATCCTCCTTGAAGCGCACGCTATTCCCTAAAAAAATAACAAACACACAAGTTCATAGAGGCCGGGTTAGATTGCTTTGATAAACAGCTAGGCCTAACTCCATGGTGGCCATATAGTAACCCGGCTTTCTCCAAGTCCAGTGTTTACTTTTCCGGGTCAACGCCCCTGATGCAAACGCCAAAGATCCGGCTTACTTTACTTGTTAATCGATCCAGGTATCGCGGAGAAGATTTGTTTCTTATCCATTCCGGATATCTCGTCTAGCACTTAAAGCATATCTCAGAAAATCCGGGCGGGTATCCCTTATCCCGAAATTTCCGGTTCCCGTCCGTTGGACTAGGTTTACCCACCCATAACTTATAAATAGGTACCTAGGGGATAACCTAACCCCAACGGTCCATTCCAACTTCTTCTTCCTCTCCATCGCTCGCGCTTGCGCAACACCACCACGGGGACCTCGAGCTCGCCGCCGGAGCAAAGCCGCCGCCGGTTACGTTCGTCCTCGAACCGTTCCTCGCCGCCGCCAAGCTCCGCCGCCGCGCCCTCATCTTGCCCGCCGGGAATCGCAAAGGGACATTTGGATTGCGCCATCTGCCGCCGTCGTGCTCTACTCCAATCTCCTCCGGTAAGCTTCTTGCTCCCATCGAATTAGCCTCACAATTTCTTGATTCGTTCTAGATTGGATCTAGGTCAACCGCGGGCCATTTCTTGCCCCGCGCCGGATTAGGTCGCTTAGACTCACACTAGTTCACCCAATGGCTTGGATATAGGCTCCACTTCATTCTCCTATCGCTTGTAGTCACTAATTTCATCACGAATTTGAAAATGAAATTTCCAATCTAGGCTCTGTCCGCCCAAATTTTCCGCACCTGCCATTGATACCCGGAAAGTCCAGTTCTTCCGGTTCTTTTACCTGCAGTAAATACATGGGCAATCAACCTTCTTCCACAAACGCTCGTCAATACGTAAGTCCCCCATAGTTTCTGTACTGATACTCGATACTCGGATAATCTGTGACTTTCGCTCTACCCGGCGATACCCGGACAACTCATAATTCCCATACCTCTTTTTGATACTGCTCATATATCCGGATAACCTCATGATTTCCGAGTCTTATGTCTTGTACCTTTTTGTCTCATGTTTTGTAGACTGAACCCATGGCTCCCAAGAAGCAAGGGAAGCAGCAAGCCAAAACAAGGACGACCCAATCAATATCCGCCAACTGGGCGCGATCCACCGTCACCAAGGCCAAGCTAGAGGAGCTGGCCGAGTTAGGGGTCCTCCCCTCTCAGTAAGATATCCATTGGAGAGTGTCGGGTGATGAGACCCGGCCCACGCCTGCTGCCGACGAGGTAATCTGCTTTGTCGAGCACGTGACCCGGGGGTTCCGCCCTCCGGGTCACCCCTTCTTTCGTGAAGTCTTGAGCCATTACGGCCTCCGGGTGTTCGACATAGGGCCTAACTCTATGTTGAACATAACCCATTTTATCGTCCTTTCCGAGTCATATTTTTGCACTCCGCCAAATTTGGCTCTCTTCATTGAACTCTTCCAGTGCAAACCGTGCCGCGAAAGCGGTGACGGGGCACTTCTTGCTTGCGGCGGGGTTTCCATCCAGAGCCGTAAGAATTCCCCAATGCCGACTCTTAACCTGAATTCTCACGTTAAGCATTGGCAACTTTCCTTCTTTTACTGCCGAGACACCTCCCCACCCGGCGAAAGGAAACTGTCGGGTTACTCGGAGGGCCTTCTAGATATCTCCGAATCTTTCAACGCCTTTGCCCCTGAGTCGGATAGGGAGGCCATCCAACCGCTCCTCTCAAAAATAGTCGTCCTTTCCGCCCAAGGTCTCCTTGGGCTCAACCTAGTCAAAACTTGGGTGAACTTTCGCATACAACCCAATTCCATCCGCCCAAAACTGATGTGCGAGTATTCGGGGCACTCTACGGATTCCCTCCGATACTCTTCCAGGAACTACCCGGCCGGTGACACCAACAAGACCATCAAGAGCTTCTTGACGGAGAAATTGGAGGTAATCCGGAACATAGCCGGGTTGGAACCATTTACTCGCGAGAACCCAGCTCCTGAGGTAAAATCCGGTTCTCATACTTTTACCTTCACACGTTTCTCTCGATACAACTACTGATCCTTGCCCTCGTGCCTTTGTCTTAGGCTGATAACGTCTTTTGGAACATCGAAACGCCCCCTAACTCCGAGAGTCCAGAGGAGGAAGAGGACGTAGTCAACTCGGAGGAAGGTACATTCCGAGTCTCACTTAGATTTTGCAAGCTCATTGCTGTTCATTCTCTGTTTTTCCGACAATATACCTTGACAACTTTCAGAGCCAGAGGACAAGGACGAAGAAGAAGAAGAACCGGAAGGCAGGGTGGAAACAGCAAGCGATGAAGATGAAGCTGAGCCGACAGTCAAGGTCGGAGCAAAGAGGAAACCCCGAGGGGTCGTCTTTAAGGTGCCATACCGTTCCCTTGCTTATAAACCGTACTCCTTTGCTAACATGTGCGGGCTAAACCGAGAGTTGTCTAACTGGCCGTACTTGAAGGATCCGCCCGTGACCAAGCGCAGAATGACTCGGAACTTTCCGGGTGAATCCGCACTTAATCCGGGTATTCCATCGTCCCCTCCTCAACGCGCTGGTATTTTTCAATCTTTTCCCAGATATCGAAGTTTTTCCTTTCCGAATCATCCTTTAGCAGGGCAGCTTCATGTCTTACTTTTCTCGATATTTATCAGCTTCATCCGGGTCCAGCAACGCGTTCCCCTCGGACTTCACAGTGAATCCCGGGTAAAGCTCTTCTCCTGATGTTCTATCACCTTTTCCATAATTTTCTCCGGTTGCGTGCTGGCCACTTACTTATACTGTCCACAGAGCCACGGTCACTATCAGTGAGCAGGAAAATATGGAGACCGATGATCCGGGTGAGGAGATCCCGATTAATGACATGACGGCTGCAGCTGGAGACGAAGAGGAACAACAATTGCCAACAACACACCCGGCTGACCAGGAAGCCGAGTACCCGATAGCCTCACATGCACGCGAGGAAGAGGCCGCCGTCTTGGGCACGGGAGGAGGCGCACCGAGCTCCGATATCCGGACGACTCGGGTGCCTTCCCCTGCCAAGGAGAAAACCTCCACCCCGAGTTATCAAGACCCCGGGTCTTCCAACTTGGGAAACCATTCCTTCGACCAAATGATGAGCGCCCTCCTCGCCATGAAGGCCTCAGAGAGCAGCATGTTAGAGCGCATGGCCGTGGAGCATCAGGTACGTTAGTTGATATCTCATAGTGTCCACCTAGTCCCCAAGTTCCGAGTCTAACTTGTCAAAGTTACACTCGGTACTCCTTGCAATACTCGGCTGATTGCGATATCCGACTAATGTTTAACCTTCCATTCTTTTAGGCACAGGCATCTCGGTCCGAGGAGATTTTGGCCAAGACCAAGCAGCTCCTGGATACCGAGGTAAAGCTAAGAGAAGCACTTGAGTCCGAGGTGGCAGCCTTGGAGAAAGATGTCACGAAATACAAAGAGAAATACACCACTGCTCAAGCTGCGCTGAAGAAGCTATCAGCCCAAGTGGCCGACGCTTATCGTGTCCTCGTTGGTGAGATTTCGCTACTTACTGGTTCGTGCCTTGGTTTCTTGTTTTCTTGATACATGATACCCGGAATACTGTGATGTACCCTTTGTTGTTCATATTGCAGCTTCCAACCTTGCGCCTTCGGAAGAAGATGATATCGAAAAGGTAAAGAATTTGAAGAATGTCCTCCGGAGGTTCTGTGCCGGCACCAAGTGGATACTAGACGCCATTCAGTGGCCGACTGAACTCTATCCGGGTATGGAGACCCTAATCCATGCATGTTCTATTGTCCCTGCATGGATTGAGCTCTGGAAACGCTCAACATGCCGGGTTGGGATGACCCGGGGACTTATGCTGGCGAAAGCTTATTTTCCTAAGCTTGAGCCGACAACGGTGGTGGCCGGATTTCCAGAATTCAAGGCAGATGGCTCGAGATTTTCCCCCAAAGATTTCAAAGCCGTACAATCCGAGGTACGTCACTCGGCAACTGCTCTTGCCGACAGTATGGACTTGAGTAGGTTTATGTCTCCATACAACGCTGAGGATAAAGCTGTGAAGGAAGATACACCCGTGCCATTCGACATTTTAGAAAAGTGGAATGCTGACTCGGCTAGGAAGAGGGAGGAAGCTACAAAGAGGAAAGCCGACTTGGAATCAGCACCAACTTCCTCTACGCCGGCTGTCCGTCCGCCTGTTCGTCCTGATGTTGAGAATCCGAATGATGATGCTGCGAATGCTTCTAAGGAGCAAGCCCAGGACCAAGACCCGGAGGGCAAGGGCAAGGATGTGGACCCGACTCATGAGGCTGAGTAAATTATTACCTGATGCCATCCTAATACCTTGTTCGCTCAATGCCTTTGTAAAAACAGATATTCTTTTGATAGTGCAGATGTGCACTTTTGATACTACCATCGCATCATGTAAATACATTATGAGACTTTAATAGCTTTCGTGGCTCTTCTGGCCTTTGGATGATTTTGATATTTATCTGCCTTTGAGCTCATTTATTCTTGATATTCCGATTTACTTTATGGTTCCTTTTGTGAGACTCGGTTTCCGGGTCACATGGGTTTTGACAGGTGAACTTTTCTCTAAGTCCCCAAGTCCCCAAGACTCGGATTTTTGGGTTTTTGTGCTTAATAGCTAGATAACTTGCCTCTTTTTTCAAAATCCCCAGTCCCCAAGGCCCGAAATTCCGAGTCTAGGGATGTGAGGTCTTACAAAGAAAACAAGTTATCCCTGCTAAGCCCAAAACCTAGAGCCGTTTCACATAGGTTTTGAAGTTATGCTTTATAAACTTTGAGTTTCCGGCTATTAACCTTGTACTCTGCATAACTTGTGGTTTAGATGACCCTTCTGGCTCTCTTGTACTGTAAGCCGGCTTTCGCGTGGATACCATGTTGTTACATCTGTACGAAAACAGGGCCAGGCAAGTCCCATTGGGCATCATGGCTGATTGTAATCGTAAGTGAGCAAATCATGCCACTTTAGTGCGAGTCACATCGAGCTTAAGTAAAAAAAGTCAAGAAATTTGGCTCCTTTGTCCGGTTATAAGATTGCAGCCGTACTCGTTTGCGAGTAATCGGCCCTTATAACTCATAGGCATCATGGCCGGGTCTTTGAGTTTGTAACTGTGCTATTCAAGCAATCAGCCCCCAAGATCTAAATACATGCAACATACTGAAGAGACTAAGGTACTAAGAAAACAATAAATAATACTTACCTGGAATAAAAGTAAAAAACATAACAGAAAAAATAAAACTTGATAAAACATGTGAAAAAGATATATTGCTTAACCATCTCTTTATTGATATGAGAAAGTTAGGTCAGCAAGACGCCTCATTAAAAACCCTCCAGTCCCCTTAGGTACCCTGCATAGGAAAAGAGTGCGTCTGAAACCTGCTGCCTGTTACATCGTGTAATTCCACTTGTGAGTCTGGTCTATACTAGGTATAGTAGGGACGCAGCTGAGCTACGTTCCATAGTCTTTCTCTCTCTTGCATAGATGAAGTGGTATGAGCGGTGTCGTTAACCGTAGCCGACTCTTCCCTTGCATCTATCAAGTAATACGATCCATTGTGCAAATTCCGGCTTATGATAAACGGTCCTTCCCATGGCGGTGATAACTTGTGTTTTCCTTCCTTTGACTGTGCCAGGCGCAGAACCAGGTCTCCTTCCTGGAAGACCCGGGGTTTCACGCGCCGGCTATGATATCTCCGCAGATCCTGCTGATATATGGCTGATCTTTCCAGTGCTTGTTCCCTTTCTTCTTCTAGCATATCCACGGCGTCCTGTCGGGTCTTCTCGTTCTCTACCTCGACGTAAGCCGACACTCGAGGCGAGTCATGGATGATATCACTCGGCAACACCGCCTCTGCACCATAAACCATGAAAAACGGTGTCATCTGAGTGGATCTGTTAGGCGTTGTGTTTATACCCCAAACCACTGCAGGTAATTCTTCGACCCATGCGCCAGCAGCTCTGATACACGGAACTCGCAATCGTGGCTTTAATCCACGAAGCAACTCTTGATTTGCCCTCTCCACTTGTCCATTAGCCTGTGGATGGGCCACTGAAGCTATGTCAAGCCGGATTCCATTGTTACCACAAAATTTCTCCATCTCGCCAAGGGACATATTGGTTCCGTTGTCGGTAATTATGCTATGGGGATACCCGAACCGATAGATAATCCTTTTCAGGAACTTGACTGCTGTAATTGCTTCACAGTTGGTAACTGGCATGACCTCAACCCACTTGGTAAACTTATCAATGGCCACCAAGAGATGTGTCTTTTTGCAAGGTGACATGTGAAAGGGGCCAACCATGTCCATACCCCAAACAGCGAACGGCCAAGTTAACGGGATAGTCCGTAATTCCATAGCCGGCACATGGGTTTGACGAGCGTACCTTTGACATCCGTCACACCTTGCCACCAAGCGCTCCGCGTCTGCTAGGGCCGTGAGCCAGAAAAAACCATGTCGATAAGCTTTGGCCACAAGAGATCTTGTGGATGCATGATGCCCACAATCACCTTCATGGATTTCCTTGAGGATCTGTCGGCCTTCTTCTGGTGCTACGCAGCGCAAAAAGACTCCTGCTGCACTTCTCTTGTATAACTCTCCGTTGATGATAGAATATCCTTTTGCTCGCCTCAGAATTTGTCTTGCTAATACTTCCTGCTGGGGTAACTCGCCCCGTGATAGGTAGGCCAGGAACGGCTCTGTCCACTCGGGAACATCACGTACTGTGGCCACAAGCTCCAAATCTGGGTCTTGATTTGCCAGTTCTTCCTCAGACTCGGTTTTAACTGATGGTCGCCATAGCTCATCCAGGAAAACATTAGGTGGAACCGGCTCTCTGCGCGAGCCGAGTCTGGCGAGTGCATCTGCTGCCTCGTTTTTTCTTCTGTCTATGTGCTCCACCTCATACCCGGAAAAACATCCGGCAACTCTATCAACCTCCCTGCGGTATGCTGCCATAGTTGCATCTTTTCTATCCCAAGTTCCTGAGACCTGCTGTACCACAAGGTCCGAATCTCCAAAGCATCGTATCCTCTTAATATTCATCTCCTTGGCTACCTTTAAGCCGTGCAATAAGGCCTCATACTCGGCCACGTTGTTGGAACAATCAAATTGAATCTGCAGCACGTAGCTCAACTTGTCTCCTTTGGGTGATGTTAGCACCACTCCCGCTCCTGACCCCTCGTATTGCTTGGAGCCATCGAAGTGCATGATCCAAGACTCGGAGTTCGGAGCCATGGTGGGCATGCCTGTGTGTGTCCAATCATTAATAAAATCGACTAGAGCTTGAGATTTAATTGCTGACCTTGGCTCGTAATTGATATGATAATCCCCCATCTCGATCGCCCACTTGGCTATTCTACCTGTTGCATCCGAGTTTCTGATGATATCCGACATTGGTATAGAACTAACCACTGTTATGGGGTGCTCCTAAAAATACGGCTTCAATTTCCGGCTGGCCATGAAGACCCCGAAAACCAGCTTTTGCCAATGTGGATAGCGCTGTTTTGCCTCTGATAATACCTCACTGACGTAGTAAACCGGCCTCTGGACCGGGTATTCTTTTCCATATTCTTTTCGCTCGACAACGACCACTGCGCTAACCGCCCGGGGCCCTGCTGCAACGTATAGTAACATAGGCTCTTTAGGACCCGGAGCTGCTAGGACTGGCACCTCAGATAGCTGCTTTTTTAGTGCCTCGAATGCCTTGTCCGCCTCTTGATCCCATACGAATTTATCAGATTTTTTCAAGAGCCGGTACAAGGGTATTGCCTTTTCTCCGAGTCTGGATATAAACCGGCTGAGCGCTGCTACGCACCCTGTGAGCTTCTGAACATGTTTCAAATTTTCCGGCTTTTTCAGACTCTGGATAGCTTTGATTTTGTCCGGGTTTGCTTCAATTCCTCTCTCAGAAACGATAAAGCCGAGTAATTTCCCGGCTGGAACTCCAAAAACACACTTTGTCGGGTTGAGTTTCATCTGATACCTTCTCAAGTTCTTGAACGTTTCCTTTAGATCATCGATAAATGTCTCCGCCTTTCTGGTCTTGATCACCACATCGTCTATATAAGCATGGACGTTGCGTCCAATTTGGTCCTCGAAGCACTTCTGAATACACCGTTGATAGGTTGCGCCAGCGTTCTTCAATCCAAATGTCATTGTCTTGTAACAAAAGGCCCCAAAAGGGGTTATGAATGATGTTTTCTCCCAATCCTCCTTCTTGAGCTTGATTTGATGATACCCGGAATATGCATCCAGGAAACATAATAGGTCGCTTCCAGCTACTGCGTCTATGATCTGATCTATCCTTGGTAGTGCAAACGGATCCTTTGGGCAATGCTTGTTGAGACTCGTGTAATCAATGCACATCCTCCACTCATTGGTCCTTTTCATCACGAGAACCGGATTTGCTAACCAGTCCGGGTGAAACACTTCCATGATAAAGCCGGCTGTCAGCAGCCGAGCAATTTCTTCCCCTATAGCTTTCCTTCTTTCCTCATTCATCTTTCTCAAGCCCTGCTTCACAGGCCTGGACTTGGGATCGACGTGCAAACTGTGCTCCGCCAACTCTGTGGGGATACCCGGCATATCGCTAGGCGTCCAGGCGAACACGTCCTGATTTGAAAGAATGAACTCCACAAGTGCTTTCTCCTGCTCGCTGTCCAAGTTAGATCCTATAGCAAATTGCTTAGAGGGATCACCCTCAACAAAAGCTACCATCTTGGTGTCCTGTGCTGCCTTGAATTTCGCTCTCTTATCTTCAGTATTTGGTCTTTTTAACGTTGTTCTGTCATCTGGGTCTACTTGATACCGGTAATACTTGAGTTCCTCTTTTCTGCAAGCTTGCTCCGCCATGGCTGCATCTCCTTCGTCGCACTCAGCCGCTATATCCCGGCTCCCATGTATGGTGATGGTCTGCATGGGCCCCGGGATCTTTAGTTGTAGATATACATAACACGGCCTGGCCATGAACGTAGCATAAGCCGGCCTTCCGAATAGCGCGTGATAAGGACTGCGCAACTTAACCACCTCGAAAGTAAGCCACTCGACTCGGTAATTATCCTTCGATTCTCCAAAAGCTACCTCCAACGTGATCTTTCCCTCGGGGCACGCTGAGTGACCCGGCACAATCCCATGAAAGACTGTTGAACTTTTCTGTAGCTGAGACTCCTTGAGACCCATGCGCAGAAAGGTTTCCCAATACAAGATATTGATGCTACTTCCACCGTCCATCAGGACCTTTTTCAGCTCATAACCATTAACTTGTGGTGCAACCAGCAATGCTAGGACTCCCGGGTGTTCTATCCTTTCCGGGTGATCTCTTCTGCTCCACGTTACGTCCTGCTCTGACCATCTCAGGTATCTCGAAACAGCCGAAGAAACCGAGTTTACTGCTTGTTTCAGTATCTTTTTATCCTTGTTAGAAATTCCTGTGGTATGCACGTGATATTGTCCCAATTGCTTGGGGTTAGCTTGGAAACCTCCAGCTCCCCCTTGGTTGTTACCCGGATTTCCGCCTGCCGGGTTACCGGCTGGGGGTGGGCCGTTGCCCGGGTTTCCACCCGGACCCGGTCCTCCTCCCCGACCTGCACCTCGCATAGCCTTGTTTATCTCCTCATTCTTCTATCTCTGTAGGTTCGCGCACTGCTCCAATGAGTGGTTAGCCGGCCTACCGTTCCTGCTGTGCTTTGGACACGCCATTCTGAAGATATCCCAATTGTTACCCGGCCTCGATGGCCCTTGATAATTTCCTGCATTGTGGTTTCCAGCATTGAAATTTCCTTCTGCCCTAGGTCTCGAAGACCCGGCTTCTGTGCTAGCAACGAACTCGGAGCCTCCCTCAAACGGGCGCTTGTTCTGATTGTTCCCATTGTTACCTCCATTGCTACCCGGCGTTGATCCATTGCCGGTTCTTCCACTATTATTTGTATTTGCTTTTGTTTTCTTGTCATCGACATCCTCTTCTGTAGTATCTGTTGCAGCGTGTTTGTTGCATGCATCCATTAGCTCTCCCATCGTAACCTCCGAAGCATTTCGACTAGATTTCATGCGAGTTAACTTTTGCACTAAAGGTATGTACTTGCACGTCTTTGCCATAGCTTGTAGCGCATCTTTGGGCTGAATATCCGTAGATGAGTGAAGTATCTCCATAACCCGGCGCACCCAGCTGCGCGCCGATTCTCCCTTCTTTTGGACACATCGTTCTAGGTCATCAATAGTAAATACCTTTCTGCATGTCCCATGAAAGTGCTTGATAAACGCAGTTTTTAACTCCTGCCATGACTTGATAGACCCTTCCGGTAAATTATTGAACTATAACTTTGCTGCTCCTTCTGGCATCATCAAGTACATGAACTTGGCTTGAAGATTTTCGGATGCATTGCGAATCGATATAGCCATCTCGTAGCTGCTCAACCATGTCTCTGGATCCATAGTCGGCTCGTAGTTCAAAACTTTACCCGGTTCCTTGAATTTATCCGGGTAAGGCTCAGCCCTGATGTCTGCCGACAGACACTTAGGCCCAGCGAGATTAGTCGGAACTGGCCTCACCCGGGAAACATGCGACCCTGCGGGGGGCGCGGCGGGGCGCGGTACTGCTGGTGGTCCATGCACCGCAGACCTGGCTGCGGCTCTCCTGGCTCTGGAACTATCCACGATAGCTTGTGCTGCTGATGCTGCTGGTACTGCCTGAACGCGGGGAGGAGGTGGCATTTGCTGCTGCTCTTCCCTCCGCCGCGCTGAACTTGTCTGGATATTGCCGGTATTGCCTCTTTGCTGGCTGATATATGGCGTCCCATGCATTCCACTTCTGTGATCCGGGTAATTAACTTGCTGCGCCACCGCAGTGCGCAATAGATCTATCGCCCGCCGGGTCTCCTCTGCGTGGGGTGACTCTCTCACGGGGATTTGATTCAATGCGAGCGTTGCTGCGTACACATTATCCATGGGGTTGTTGTAATGACCTGCTGGTGTGCGAAATCGCGATGGTGGTGGTGGTGGTAATGTATTGCCGGTGGTAACTCCGGTCTGCAATGTGGGTAACCCGGCTTGTATGTTTGCCGGTTGTGCTCCTCCAGTTGCGGGTTGTTGCACAGTTCCTTGGTTTGCTGCTGGAATCGGTTGATCCTGAGGTGTGATAAATAATGTGGTCGGGTTTATAACTCCACCCGTTGCTAGTAACATAGTCTGATGCCTTTGACACACCCTAGTTGTTTCTTCTTGGAGCCGGGTTTCTAATGCATCCAGCTCACGTTGGCGCGTGGCCATCCCCTGCCTTTCTGCTTCTACTTGCCTTCTTTGTTGCTCCAATGCACGACGGGATACATCCAGATCTCTAACACGTTCCGCCGCGTTTTCCGGAGTAATAACTGTGGCTAAAACGGTTGGATCCAGAATCAAGTTATTGTTGAATAGGGCCGGGTGTCGCGGGTTTGAAGGACCCGCCCCTGGCGTCCGATTTGCCAGATATCCAAACGTGTTTGCCTGCAACTCGCTATCCGCCGCGTGGCTGGTAACTGATGCCGATTCTCCGTCAACCCGGGTGAGAACCGGGTTTCCGTCAACCGGACCTTGCTGCTGGGCCAATGCTGGTGCTGTTCCGACTGTGGCCGCGGTCACGTTCCCCTGGTTAAGATTGATCGCCGGGGCCGTGTAAACCGCAACCTGGCGCGCAATGCTTGGCGCAGATTCGTACTCTTCCTCTTCGCTGCTATTTTCCTCGTACCGGTCCTCCAGCAGATGCAAGATGGACTCGGTATCATCTTCTCTCATGACCCGGCCACGCGGGGTCCATACCGGCTCCTCCGGCTGTTCCCTCTTCGTGGGGGGCTCTTCTGTCGGATCTACCGTCCCAACCAATTCTTTCCCATCTGATTGAACGTAGGTGGCTTCCCCTGACACAGAATCAAATTCGAAATCGTCAGGGATTGAACCAGACGTACGTACCATGCCGATGAAGACGTTGATCTGGCCGATTGTCACGACAGATCCGGATTCGAGCAGATCCGACTCTGACCCCCAGCCGGAATCGTCCACCATCTTCTCTCCTTCGGGGTTGGTGTAGATCTCGCCGATGACAAGGTTCTCCATGTTCTTCCGAGCTTCTCCCGTGATGTAAACACCCTTGGACGTAGGCCCCACGGTGGGCGCCAACTGTCGTGGGATAATCACGGCAGACGTTACTGGGGGTAACTTATCTTGGGGCAATTCGACTCTGGTGTTTGGGAGAGGGTTTAGCTCAAGGGAAAACATGATGATCTGCGATCTGGTAGCCGGCAATCAAGTCGCCGAGTCTCCGATTTAGATATATTAACTCAACTCTCGTGTTACACTGGATACTCGATACCTAGCGATATTACTCGAATCCTTGGATCTCCCTCGTCTAAACCTAGGGGCCGGCTTATATAATATCCGGACCCCCTGGCCTACTCTCCAAGGCACACTCTGAATCCTACCCGGACACTGCTTACAAACCCTAAACTTCCTTATCGGAACCCACAATCCGGGTTACGAGGCCTACATTCCTGGGCCTTCTAGAAACTCCTTTATCTTAAGCCGGGTCTTGTGCAGCGTCCTTTGGGCCGAGTTACTCCTTGGCGTTGGCCTACCGGGTTATCATCCCTCCATCAAGAGTTTTACCAGAACTTCTGGAAATTAATCAAGATGGACTTGCTTGAGTTATTCCATAATTTACATGCTGGACAACTGGAGCTATTTCGCCTAAATTTTGGTGAGATAATTTTGTTGCCAAAGATCAATGAAGCAGAAATGATTCAACAATATAGACTTATCTGTATTCTGAATGTCAGCTTCAAATTTTTCACTAAAACTACATCCTTAAGGCTTAATACAGTAGCGGATCATGTGGTTCGACCGACTCAGACTGCTTTTATGCATTGACGCAATACCCTTGATAGGGTTGTGGTTCTACATGAAGTTCATGAGTTGCATCGGAAAAAGAATGAATGGAGTGATTTTAAAAATAGACTACAAGAAGGCTTATGATAAAGTCAAATGGTCTTTTCTCCAACAAGCTCTCAGAATGAAGGGATTTTTTGAGGAGTACCGTTCTTTTATTCGTAACTTCGTTTCCGAAGGGAGTGTGGCTATCAAAGTCAATGATGACGTTGGTCCATACTTTTAGACGAAAAAAGAGTTATGACAAGGCGACCCACTATCACCTATATTATTTAATATAGTTGCGGATATGTT
Source organism: Alopecurus myosuroides (assembly GCA_028641055.1). NCBI lineage: Eukaryota > Viridiplantae > Streptophyta > Magnoliopsida > Poales > Poaceae > Alopecurus > Alopecurus myosuroides. Next base: position 153,023,256 of record CM054059.1, read on the forward strand.
AGCCATTATCATTGAACGTGCTAAACTTGAGGATCAGATTGAAAGGGTAGTCCCTTATCTTGTTGATGGGAGATTGTCTATTCTTCAATATGCAGATAACACAATTCTCTTTATGGATCATGACATGGAAAAAACTCGAAAATTAGAACTGATTCTTTTAGCTTTCGAGCAGCTTTCCGGCCTTAAGATCAATTATCATAAAAGAGAATTATTTTGTTTCGGCGATGCTCAGGTTGATGCTGGCCAATATGCTGAGTTATTTGGCTATGGTCGGGGTCAGTTTCCAATCCGTTATCTAGGCATTCTGATTCATATCATAAGGTTTACGATTGCACAATGAAAATATGTGGAGGAAAGACGACATGCCAGACTGAATAGTTGGAAATGAAATCTTTTGTCCCTAGGTGGAAGATTGATCCTCATAAATTCAGTCCTCAGTAACATGGTTCTGTATATGATTTCCGTCTTCCAATTGCCAAAGAGTGTCTTGCATCGATTAGATTATTTTCGATCGAGATTTTTTTGGCAAGGGGATGGTGAAAAGAAAAAATACAGATTGACTAAACGGAATATAGTGTGCCGCCCTAAAGATCATGGTGGTCTGGGGATTCAATACCTTGAGGTCAAGAATATGGCCTTATTTTGTAAATGGTTGTTCAAGCTTCTTACCGAAGAGGGTGTTCGACAAACTCTTCTTAGGAAAAAGTATATGGGCTCAAGTGCAGTCTCTCAGGTTTCTTGGAAAACAGGGGATTCACAATTCTGGTCTGGTCTTATGGCAACGAAGAAATTGTTATTTTCATATGGCTATTTTTCCATTAAAGATGGTTCACAGATAAGCTTCTGGGAGGATAAGTGGTTAGGTAATATCACTCTCTGGGAACAATATCCAGCTTTATACAATATAGTTCTTGGACGGCACAAAAGTGATACTATTGCTATGGTGTTGGAATCTTTTCCACACAAGTGTCGTTTAGGAGAGACCTCATTGGTCCCCGTCTCTCGGATTGGAATGAATTACTCCAACGTTTGGAGGCCATCAATCTAAGTGAGGGTGTGGATGAGTTTTGATGGAATTTACACTCAAATGGTAAATTTTCGGTACACTCCATGTATGAAGCGATGTTGCAACCAATAGTGCCAATAGATAATAATAAGAAAATCTGAAAGATGAAGATTCCATTAAAAAATAAGATTTTTGCGTGGTATCTTCGTCGAGCTGTTATTTTAACTAAAGACAACCTTGCAAAACATAATTGGCATGGTAATAAATAGTGTGTCTTCTGTCATAAAGACGAGACTATTAAACGCTTGTTCTTTGATTGCAATATTGCTTCTTCTATATGGTCAATCATTTAGACAGGTTCTACCTTATTTTCCCCAACAAGCATTGTCAATATTTTTGGTAACCGGCTAAATGGAGTGGAAAAAAGGTTTAAAAGACTTATTAAGGTGGCAGCGCTAGCCGTGATTTGGTCGTTGTGGCTGTGTAGAAATGACAAGTTTTTAATAGCATAAATTGTTCTCTTACGCAGATTATCTTCTGGACTACAACTATACTTCGTACTTGGGTACCGCTGCAGCGTGTGGAGCACCGGGACCTTTTTATGAAGGTGTATATCAGAGACTATAGCCAGAGACTTTTTATCCCAGCATAGATGGTAGCATAATTTGCGGATCGGCCCTCCACCATCATAGGCGTGGTTACTTGCTGATGTACCTCATCTTTATTTTGTTCGTCTTTTTCCTTTTCGGCTGTGTGCATCTTTGATATGTAGAGGCCGGATGTATAACATTACTTTTTTAAGTAGTAAAATCTCCCCTAATAAAAAAAAGTCCCAACTCCTATCCCCCCTCCCAAAATTGTCTCTCTATTTTTTTGCGAATAAATTGTCTATTAGTAGAGTTGGACACGAGCATTAACGGCGCGGGTAGAATGCCAACATTATCCGTACTTTATTGATTTCCAATACAACTCTTTCCCTCTTTTTTTAATCGTATATGCCTTTTCTCCTAAATACAGTAAATTAACTAGTATGCACCCACTTCTTGAATCTTGATGACAATATTAAGGGCTCAAATTGGAATAATTCCATAAATAGAAGTATTCAAAATACAAAATGTCCTGATTTTTTCTATCAAGTTAAAAAAGAAAGAACCTACATTCTAGATAGCGGAAGTATTCTCTAGCGGTACTTTATTTTTGTAATCAAGAGAAAACCAAGGAAGTATAACCTAGCAGTGGGTCAGTGGCGCTTGGTACAATGGTACTCGTCACATATTTCTGGGCTTGTGTTAAGCGGTGAGCACGGTAAACATGGTACTTAAAGAAGATTCTATGGTTAATAGGCACCAAGGGTCCATAGCTCAGTGGTAGAGCAATTGACTGCAGATCAATAGGTCACCGGTTCGAACCCGGTTGGGCCCTTTTTAATCATCCATCTGAACTTCTTTTTCCCGGTTGGGTCACCTCATTTGTATTGCATCCACCGTTCAATAATTCTGCCAGATCTCAAATGGCTCCAGAGTGAGAATGCAAAATGTAGTACCATATCTTATCGCAAGGGAAAGCCAATTTTGCTATAAAAAAAAAAGGGCCGCCAAAGAAGAAGGAATTTGAATGTTTGAAAAGATTCAGATACGAATTAAAGGATTAAAGGAGGACCAATTAACTACCTCCTCGTGGCTCATCCCTTTTCAGTGAAACTACTGGTAGGGGCCCTTGTAAACATGGAGTACTCTAAATGAAGTGCTTTGATGAAGCATGTAGCTTTGAGTACGAGAGACAAATAAGGGCGAAAACAGAACGGATACGGTCAAATAGTAAAACCATATCCGTAACCATAAATCTTGGGGATTCGGAGTTGGAGCAGATAGTGTGCGGATACAAATACGGGATTGGAGCCTCTCGGATACGAATATGGACCAAATACTTTGAGAATACACGGTTTCGGATAAATATGTTCTAGGATGTCGCTTCAAAAATATGACTAACATGTAACATATGTTATGGATCAACTTACTCAAAGTGTATTGTAATATTCTAAGATATAGAATATTTTAATTTTTCTCATGGACGATATAAGAATGCTTCCTATGAAAGTGATTCATAAATATGGCAGTCGCTTGACTAGGTTTCAGTTGAGATGTCTAGGCACACAAGTTACATCTTGCGACGAATAGAAGGAGCTGACATGTAGGCATACATAGTTAGAAGAATAAAAGGTTTTGGGCCGAGCCGTGGTTTTACATTTTATTAGGCCTGGTTCGATGTAGTTGTTGTGTATTTTATCGGATAATCGATGGATGATAATCAGGAAATATAATATATTTTCGGATACTGATGGATACTAGTAAAGCCACATCGTTTTTCATATCCGCGGATTACTATCTTATACGTGACCGTATCCAGCAACTATGAGCCATGGGTCGGTCAAAAATAAACCGACCGTTTTCACCCCTAGCTAAAAAAGTGTGTGCGAGCATGGTATGGTCCACAGATAAGGTGTGGTATGACGAGGAGAACATAAATCATAAGGACATGTTGTTTCAACAATATGGATGAACTTGTATATTGCGTAACAGAACAACATGTCATTTGATGGACAAATACACATTTGTCAATGGACCACTCTCTATTGTTGAATGATGACGTAGGACTTGTTACTTAGCATTTTGATGAGAAATAAATTCAATCAACATACAAGATTTTGCACTTTATTTCATTATAAATACTGAACATCCACTTAAACCTCTTGGTAACTGTCCTTTGTTGCATATGATATCATGGACTCCTTCCGTATCGAAATGTAAGATGTTTTAGCGTTTTGTAAAAAAGATATATCTAAACTAAACATGTTTTAGTGTGTAAATTCATGTATCTACACATCTACACACTAAAACGTCTCTAGATACATTTCGTCTAGAAAGGCTAAAACATCTTATATTTCGATACAGATGAAGTGGGATTAGAATAGAGGCGCGAGCGTAATCCTATGTTTTTCCTATTTCTGCATTTTTTTTAGTATAACGAATCAAAGAGTCCCTTAGATGTTTATATGGCAATTAGGACCATGATAGTCTGCCAACCATACTAAAAGAAAGTACTCTCTCCAATCCATATTATTGTCGCTGAATCTGATGTATACATACACATGTTTTAGCGTTAGATACATTTGATTTAGGGACAATCAATATGGATCAGAGGGAGTAGATTTAGCTAGACAACATGTGGAGACAAACTTGGAGAATATTAAGATTGTGCCTTGATATATGCATGTCTAAAATATCATGAATTTGCAATGTGTGAATGTAAGTGGGAGAAAAAGTTTGCATAACATAAAAATAAATATCTAGCACTTTGGATAAAATTAAGATGATGTCATGGTATATGCGAGTGCCACATCTAACTGCCGGTTGGCTCGTGTCAAAGTAGTCATCCAGTTTGCGTTGTCAGAAAATTAAAAACTAGCGGCGAATTATGTTTGGGTGTTGTCGCCGTCAGCCGGGGCTGCTCTCCCGTCAGAACCTCCTTTCTTCTCGTCGTTGTTGCAATCCCCTGTAACGTCGGTGCCCTCGTTTGTGGGGCCAATCCTCCCTGCTGCCTCCGTCTCGGCCGGCGCCGCCGTTGCCGCGCCAGAGTCTGGGACCGCGTAGCTGCGCTGGACCTGCTGTCCAGCCTCGACAGGCTGATGATAGTTGGATTGCAGGAACCAATGGGACGGCCTAGCATGCTGAGGATTGAAGCCATCGCCAAAGTACGGCGGTGGCGGCATAATCATAGGCGGCGGCGGCGGCGGTTGCTGCTGCGCGTAAGCCGCATTGGCAGATTGTTGGTGTTGCATCATGGCACGCATCGTTAGTTCGTGTACATGTTGTTGATACACCCTCCTCGCGCGCATCTCTTCCGTCTCCGGTTGCCTCTGCATCTCCGGATAGCTCGGGGCAGCCATCGGCCGTGGTGGTCTGAAGGCATGGCCGGCAGGCGGGTCCAAGTGTGGCATCGTCATTGGCTGATCAAAATAGGCAGGGGGCGCAACGGGTGATGGCCGGAACGGAGGCGTCTGGCCGTTGTTGAATGCCATCGGCGGCCGCGGCGGCATCCATGTATGGGGGTTGTACGCCATCGGCGGCCGCGGCGGCATCGATGTATTGGGGTTGTACACCATCGGCGGCCCGGTTCCACCGTAGTGGTGGTGGTGGTGGTGGTACCCTGTAGTAGTAGTTCCGAAACGCGCTGGCACGTCGCCGCCGCCTCCGTATGACGACTGTGCTGGGCTTGGGCCTGCTTGTGGAGCCTCCTGCTTGGGCGTAGCGGCCTCGACGGCCCTCTTGCCCTTCTGTCGCTTCGAGATCTTGAGCTTGGTCGTCTCTTGGCTCGTCTCCTCCGCCTCACGCTTGCCGCTGGTACCCGCCTCGTCGTCGTCCTTTTTCTTCTTTTTCTTCTTCTTCTTCTCCTCCCTCTTGGTCAAATAAATCTTGCACATGACGAATTTATCCAGCTGCATGCATCCACGCTCTCAATGAAGTTTGTTCAAGGCCACCGAGATTGGCAACGAACTAATTAACTACCGGCCGGCCGTAACAACGCAAGTGAGAAAAATTGAAGCAAGGTCAAGTTGATTTAGAGTAGACTGACCGTCTTCTTCTTGGACGCGTCGTCGCCGTTGTGGTCGTGCTTGTTCTCGTACTGCGGGATGGTGAGCTCCCGCATCAGCCACTTGCCCTTGTCCTCGTCCTTGTAGCTGGGCCCGTCGTAGTAGTTGAGGACCCTGTGGCAGTACACGACGTTGCCGCGGGCGGTGACCTCCGTGGTGCAGCCCGTGGACGCCTTCCACCGCCCGAGGCCGTCGTCCGTGCTCCGGGACGGCCTGTCGCCGTGCTCGTACTTGCGAGCCCTCGAGGACAGAAAGAACCAGGTGTTGTCCTGGCACCTCTTCTTGTACTTTCCTGCGATCGATCGATATATCAATGCAATGAGCAGCCGTAAATCATGGACGGCGACGCGTGTGCGTGTGCGTGCGCGTACCTTTGAGAAGAAGGTCGTCCGGGTGGCAGGAGTAGACGTAGTCGTCGATGACGACGTCATTGGGCACATGCGGCCTGTCCTGCAGCCGCGGGAGGAGGTAGTACTCGATCAGCTCGGCGTCCGTCGGGACGAACCGGAATCCCACTGGGTACGGGCTCGAGTTCTCGTCTCCTCCGATGTTCTTCTCCTCCTCCTCCTCCTCGCCTTCTGCCATGTCGACGTCGCCTATCGAGAGGAGCTCTCGTCGTCGACGAGAAGGGTCGAATTTGGGAGGCTTAATTGGGTTGTGTTGTCCACGGCGGCTTTGCCTGCACCTGTTTATGGTATAGACCCGGCCGGCGTCAAGTCCAACTCCAGACACGTTACTGAGCTGTTGACCTTCGGACCCAGTTTTCAAACGAAAGCGGCTCAAACAGCTAGCTCCACCGACATACGTCCGGAAAGAACTAGAACCGCCCACGACCAACGTTCGGCAAGGCAAGAGTCATCTACGGAGTACGTATTACAAAAACGTTCTCGCCCAACAAACGCACGGCAGACATTGCATGCCTTGGGAAACCGAAAAGAAAAAAAGACATTGCATTGGGTTCAGGCCTTTGCCGTAGCAAAACCTTGTACTATGAAACACATGCAGGCACGCTATCCTCTCCAACGATGTCCATGTCATCGTAAAATAGCATACCAACTCAGCTAAAATCTTATATGACATAGTAATAACGAGGTGAGAGAATATAAGTTGTACGATACGCAACCAATAAGTTAGTACGTATGCCAAGATACTTTTTTTTACCCACTAAATTTATTATATTGGATAGATTGTACTACTTTACCAGCAACTCTATCAACAAAGTATTAAGATAGTTATACGATACATTGTTGATTGATGAGTTAGACTACTATCATACGAGTTTATCTTACAACCCATTAAAGATGCTCTACGGCCTGTCTTCTTACTCAGTCAGGTTGCTCTTCATCGGTCTGCCAATCCGCCTTGCCATTCTCTGCTCATGACCTCCTATTAGAATCGCATATGGAGTTCACGGGACCCAACAGCAAAACTGGATGCGGTAGAGGCAAAGGCAGCCACGGCAGGGGGTTTGGCTACGGCAGAGGCCACGACAGCCACGGCAGCGTTTCTGCGCCCGCGGCAGCCCAAACTGGGTGTTTTTCTGCTGGTTTCTGCACTGCTGCGGCAGCTTTCCCGCATGCTTTCGTGGCCTCGGCAGGAGTTTGCTGCGGTTCTCTGTCTATGGCTGAGCGTGATCAAGTGGAAGGGGGTTCAGCAGGGATTGCGAAACTGGGAGGGTACTCATGCACGGCAGAGGCTGGAATCACTAGTATTGCTACTAATGAAAAGGGCTTAGTGCCTGTTTCCGATGGTATGTTTCCTACTGCTGTTACACCGTTGGAACCTGTGGTTTTTTTTCCAGGAGATATGAATAATGATGATCTTTATACTATGAATGTTAGTACGTTGCAGGCCTCGGATACTGTGTTAAAATCTGATTGTTGTTTTTCGGTAGTTTCAGGTGCTACAAGTTTGGAAGCTGGGATTAGTTCTCCGCTACTTGTGTCACCTTTGGCTCACCCTTTGGCTGAGATCAACAACCCAAGCACTCCATTGCCAGCGTTTCCTTTTTTGGTCTTGGTAGCCCGAAGCTAGATGGATCAAGGAAGATGATTGAGGAGTTTGGAGGCATTCTAAACGTTACTACTTCGGGTGTACGTTCGAGTGGTCGTATCCGAGCTCAACATAACGCGGATGACACACAGATGGAGAGGGCGATGTTGCTCGCTGCCAGGAGGGATTCTGGGGCAGGTACGAAGTCTTTAAATTCTAATAAGAATTTCTCGATTTTGTCTTTCTCTGATTCTGATATTATTGATAAAGCGACTAGCATAGGAGTTTCTTTGGGTAATTCTAATGCTTCGAGGTTGGATTCTGCTAAGTTAATTAAGGATGTAGATTTGACTAGGACTTTGTCGGTGCTTCATAATAATTTGGATAGTAATTATGATCCCCAGCCACGTAGTTTAATTCTCAATAAAATTGCTAGTCTTACTGAAGATTTGGTGGATGAAGAGAGTCTTCCTACTAATGTTTCTCCAATTGATTTAGTGGTTGATTGTGAGAAAGTTAAGAGAGTTAGGAAAAAGAAATATTACTCAGTGTCTAACAAACGTAGAAGTGTACGGATTAATCGGATTAATAATAAGCAAGATGCATAATTTATGTGGGATGTTCTGGAACAGTGAGGGTTTTCGTGACCCGGGAAAACATCATTTTATTCATGAGAGTATCAGAGAGAGGAATCTTGATTTTCTGGCGTTATCTGAAACAGGGAGATCTCATTTTGAACTATCTTTCCTAACTCACCTAGCTTCGGGCTTGGATTTCGTGTGGTTTTGTTTACCACCTAGAGGTAGATCAGGAGGCATGCTTATTGGTATTAACTCCTTATCTATTGAGGTTAGGAATGTGGATGTAGGAGATTTCTCTGTTAAACTATCAGTTAAGTCAAAGCATGATGGTTTTGAGTGGATTTTAGTGTCTGTTTATGGTGCTGCCCAGGAGGAATTGAAACCGAATTTCTTATCAGAGTTGGTTCGTATTTGTGAACATGAAACATTACCTTTGATGGTGGGTGGAGACTTTAACATAATACGAAAACCTGAAGAGAAGAATAATCATAATTACAATTCTAGATGGCCTGTTATGTTTAATGCAATTATTCATAGCTTGGATTTAAAAGAGATTGAATTATCTGGTAGACAATTAACTTGGGCTAGCAGGAGAGCTAATACAACTTATGAGAAACTTGATAGAGTTCTTTCCTGTGTGGAGTGGGAGCAAAAATTTCCTCTGGCAACCGTTCAAGCTTTGGCTAGAAATGGTTCGGACTATACTCATTTGTTTTTGGATTTTGGTGCTCGTGCTCATGTTGGCAATAAGAGTGGTTTCTCTTTTGAGCTTTCGTGGCTCAGAATGGATGGTTTTTTTGAGATAGTTTCTTCTGAATGGGCAGCTGTTAACAGAGGTGATTCAGCTGTTGCTGTTTGGCAGAATAAAATTAGGCACTTAAGACGTTTTCTTAAGGGGTGGGCTAAAAATCTGAGTGGTAAATATAGAATTGAGAGGGATAAGTTGATTAAGATTATTGAGGAGTTGGATATTAAAGCTGAGACTGTTGCTTTGTCTTTACGTGAGAGGGAAATTCTTCGTGACGCGAATGATCGTCTTTGTCTCCTTCGTAGAGATGAAGAAACTAATTGGGCTCAAAGGGCTAAGGATAAACATGTTCTGGAGGGGGGGGGGGGGAGAATACAAAATATTTCCATCTTTTGGCCAATGGGAAACATCGTAGGAATATGATTTTTCAGTTAGAACAAGATGAGGGAACCATTGTAGGGGATGAGGATTTGAGATTGTATATTTCTGAATACTACAAGAAATTATTTGGGCCTTCGACCCCAAATAATATATCCTTAGTGGAGAGTAATAATCAGGACATACCTCAATTATCTCAACAGGAAAATGATATTCTCACTGCTGATTTCTTAGTGGAAGAAGTTTTTGAGGCGATTTCTCAGATGGGGCCTAATAAATCTCCAGGTCCTGATGGTTTCCCTGCTGAATTTTACAAAACCTTTTGGGAGGTTATTAAATCTGATTTGATGGCAATGTTTTTAGAGTTTAAGCAAGGTAATCTTCAGTTATTTAAACTGAACTTTGGAGTGATAACTTTGCTTCCTAAAAACGATAACGCGGTTCAAATTCAGCAGTACAGACCTATATGCCTTCTTAATGTTAGTTTTCAAATCTTCACTAAAGTGGGTACTAATCGTATTACTCAGATAGTGCAAAAGGTGGTTAGACCATCTCAGTCAGCTTTCATGCCTGGGAGAAACATCTTGGAAGGAGTTGTTATCCTACATGAAACCATTCATGAACTTAATAGGAAGAAATTGGATGGGATAATTTTTAAATTTGACTTTGAGAAGGCATATGACAAGGTTAAGTGGCCTTTCCTTCTTCAGGCTTTACGTATGAAAGGGTTTTCTCAGGAGTGGTGTGATATGATTTTACAATTTGTTCAGGGAGGAAGTGTAGGTATTCGGGTTAACGAAGCAGTTGTCCATTACTTTCAAACTAAAAGAGGATTGAGGCAGGGTGATCCTCTATCTCCAATTCTTTTTAACATCGTTGCGGATATGCTTGCTATTTTAATTGCTAGGGCTAAGGAAAATGGACAAATTGGAGGTCTTATTCCATACCTAGTTGAAGGAGGTTTGTCTATCCTTCAATATGCTGATGATACAGTTTTATTTTTAGAGCATGATTTCGATAAAGCTCTAAATCTTAAATTAATCTTGTGTATCTTTGAGCAATTGTCGGGTCTCAAGATTAATTTTCACAAGAGTGAAGTTTTCTGTTTTGGTAAGGCCAAGGAGGTAGAGAACCAATATAAACAAATATTCGGTTGTGAGTCTGGTTCATTACCTTTCAAATATTTGGGAATTCCTATTCATCACAGAAAACTTAGAAACTCTGAGTGGCACCCAGTGGAGAGTCGTTTTGAGGACAAACTTGGGTGCTGGAAAGGGAAATTATTATCCTATGGAGATCGTTTAGTTCTTGTTAATTCTGTGTTAACAAGTTTACCCATGTTTATGTTATCCTTTTTCGAGATTCCTAAGGGTGTCCGTAAGACTTGATTTTTATAGATCTCGTTTTTTCTGGCAGAGTGATGAAACCAAGCGTAAATATAGATTAACAAAATGGAATATTATTTGTAGACCTAAGGATCAAGGTGGATTAGGTGTGGAAGTGCTTGAGCTAAAGAATAAGTGTTTATTGGCTAAATGGCTGTTTAAAATACTTAATGAGGATGGTATTTGGCAGGAATTGCTACATAATAAATACTTACATAGCAAATCTTTAGCTCAAGTTGAAGCACAACCTACTGATTCTCCTTTTTGGAAGGGTCTAATGAGAGTTAAGAGGGATTTCTTTAGTAGAGGTTCCTTTAAAATTGGGAATGGTGAAACAACTAGATTTTGGGAGGACATTTGGCTAGGCCAAACCCCCTTATCTGATCAATATCCTCTTTTATATAATATTGTGCACTCTAAAAATGTATCAGTGGCTGCTGTGTTTGAGAACGCACCACCGATTAATATCTCCTTTCGTAGGAACTTAGTAGGCATTACTTGGGATATGTGGTCACATGATGCGGAGTGTTACTCCTAGATTGGCCCGATCTTCACGAATCGACGGAGAACACGAAGAACACGAAGAACTCGATGAACACACGAGGGGGAAACGAGGGGGAAATCGAGGGCAACGCAAACAAACACAAGGATAACTAGTAAGAACCGAAGAACCCCAAATCTTCCGTCAACTAACCCCGAGGGCCGCCTACGGAACGATCGATTCAACTGAGCTCACCTTGATTGAAACCGCTTTACACCCGTAGCCGGTCCACTACGCCAATAGAACCTCAAGATAATCGAGAGGAAGATTGGTCAAGTACTTGATAGAAACCCAAAGGGAGAGATCAAGTATTTGGATGTGCCTTGATACAATCCTCGACGATGTCGGAGGGATGGTTCCTCAAAGAGGGATACAAGAGAGCTGAGCTCCAAATGTTCTAAATTCAACTCTAACCCTAGATCTGAGAAAGGGGGTGACTATATATAGTCTAGTGCCAAAGGGGGTAGGTGGGAGGATAAGAAACAAGGCCCAAGGCCCGCAAGTGTCACGCGGTCCGCACAGCAGCGGAGGCTCCGGTGGTTTCCACCGGAGGTTCCGGTGGATGGAGCGGAGGCTCCGGTGGGGTCCGGTGGTGGTTCCGTGGTCACCCACCCGACGGGGTTCCGCGCGAAGGAAGCACCGGAGGCTCCGGTGGCGAGTAGTGGAGCGGAGGCTCCGGTGGGATTACCGGAGGCTCCGCCCGGGTTCCGGTGGCGGCTCCGGTGGTGGCTCCGGTGGTAGCTCCGCCACTTTCCACCCGAAGGGCTTTTGGGCGGAGGCCACACCGGAGGCTCCGGTGGTGAGCGGGGAGCGGAGGCTCCGGTGGGACCACCGGAGGTTCCGCTGCCTGGAGCTTTCCGGCTTCGTCTCCTTGTGCTGGTCTTGCTCGTTCGCCTTCCGCGTCTTCTTGGGCACCCTTGGTGGACTTGAATCTGAGCACACACAGTGTTGCGCCATGAGGTAGCGCACCATTCTCCACATGACCGAAAGCATAGGATGAGAGGAGCGAGTTCACCTTATCTTTGATGGCCTTTGCGCGTGATCTTGTCATCGGTGCACTCGGTGGAGTTGGGTGGGCTACATCATCTCCCCCCCCTTGAAAAAGAGTCGACCTCGACTCGGCGTCGTCTTCATCACTTGGGTATCCATGGAAGGGAGAGAGGTCCTTGACATTGAAGGAGTTGTGGACGAGGTACTTGGATTGCGGTAAGTCGAGCTTGTAGGCGTTGTTGTTGATGCGCTTGATGACCTTGAAGGGACCGTCACCTCTTGGCTTGAGCTTGGAGTTGCGCTCTTCGGGGAACCGGTCCTTGCGCAAGTGTAGCCACACGAGGTCACCTTCTTGGAACACCATGGGTTTCTTGTTCTTGTTCATGATAGAGGCTCGGTGCTCGGAATGCTTCTCAAGCGTAGCCCTTGTGGAGTCGTGGAGCTTCTTGATGTAGTCGGTGCGCTTGTCGATGTCCATGTTTGCTCGCTCGCGTAGAGGCAACGGGAGTATGTCGAGGGCGGTGTTGGGGTTGAAGCCGTAGACGATCTCGAAGGGACTCTTCTTGGTAGCTTGATGGAGAGCACGGTTGTAGGCGAACTCGGCGTGTGGGATGCATTCCTCCCAATTCTTCAAGTTGGGCTTGATCAATGCTCGAAGTAGTGAAGAGAGTGTGCGGTTGACGACCTCGGTTTGTCCATCCGTTTGTGGGTGATAGGCGGTGGAGAATAGTAGCTTGACGCCGAGCTTGGCCATCAATGTCTTCCAAAAGTAGGAGGTGAACTTGACGTCGCGGTCCGAGACAATTGAAGTAGGTACACCATGTAAACGCACAATTTCCCTGAAAAACAAAGTAGCAACATGTGAAGCATCGTCGGTTCGGTTACAAGGAATGAAATGTGCCATCTTAGAGAAACGATCCACAACTACAAAGATTGAATCCATGTTGGTTTTAGTTCGTGGAAGGCCTAACACAAAGTCCATGCTAATATCACTCCAGGGTGCATGTGGGATAGGTAATGGCATGTAAAGACCATGAGGGTTGGAAGTGGACTTAGCTCGGAGGCATGTGGAACATCTTTTGACGTGTCTCTCAACATGATGCTTCATCTTGGGCCAATAGTAGTTGGTGGAGAGCATGGCATAGGTCTTGTCGCGTCCAAAGTGTCCCATGAGGCCTCCTTCATGTGATTCCTTCAATAACAACAAACGAAGAGAAGACTCGGGGATACACAATTTGTTAGCCTTAAACAAGAAACCTTGGTGAAGATAGTAATCATCGAAACCTCGGTTAGGCAAGCACTTCTCAAATATAGGACCAAAGAAAGCATCGGAAGCATATAAGTCTTTGATTTCATCCAAACCAATCACATTGATGTCAAGACGTGTAAGAAGGCATTCTTTCCTAGACAAGGCATCGGCTACCACATTCTCTTTACCTTTCTTGTACTTAATGACATAAGGAAAAGATTCAATGAATTCAACCCACTTAGCATGCCTTTTGTTCAAATTGGTTTGGCTTTTCAAGTATTTCAATGATTCGTGATCGGAATGAATGACAAATTCTTTTGGCCAAAGGTAGTGTTGCCAAACTTCTAGCACTCTAACCAAAGCAAAGAGTTCCTTATCATAGATGGGGTAATTGAGTTTAGCACCATCAAGTTTTTCACTATGGTAAGCAACGGGGCGTCCGTTTTGCATGAGAACGCCACCAATTCCTATACCACTAGCATCACATTCAATCTCAAAAGTTTTGTCGAAATCCGGTAAGACAAGCAAAGGAGCTTCGGTTAGGCATTTCTTAAGTGTATCGAAAGCTTTTTGTTGCGCATTGCCCCAAACAAAAGGTACATTCTTTTTGGTAAGTTCATTCAAAGGGCAAGCAATAGTTGAAAAATCTTTGACAAAGCGGCGATAGAAACCGGCAAGGCCATGAAAGCGCCTTATCTCACCCACGGAAGTAGGGTTGGGCCAATTCCTAATTGCCTCAATCTTCTTGTTATCTACTTCAATACCATTGGACGAGATCACAAAACCCAAGAAAACAAGCTTGTTGGTGCAAAAATTGCATTTGGAAAGATTGGCAAAAAGTTTTGCATTGCGAAGAGCCAACAATACTTGTGAAACATGATCAAGGTGATCGTCCAAAGATTTGCTATAAATGAGAATATCGTCGAAGTAAACCACAACAAATTTGCCAATGAAAGGACGTAGAACTTCATTCATGAGACGCATGAAGGTAGATGGGGCATTTGAAAGACCAAAGGGCATAACAAGCCATTCATACAAACCAAGTTTTGTTTTGAAAGCCGTTTTCCATTCATCACCTATACTCATACGAATTTGATGGTAACCACTTTTAAGATCAATTTTTGAAAAGATAGTAGCACCACTCAATTCATCAAGCATGTCATCGAGCCTAGGAATAGGATGTCTATATCTAACGGTGATAGCATTGATAGGGCGACAATCCATACACATGCGGGAAGTAGAATCTTGCTTTGGAACAAGGATAACCTGGCTCTGATACCAGATGATGCGGAGTGTTACTCCTAGATTGGCCCGATCTTCACGAATCGACGGAGAACACGAAGAACACGAAGAACTCGAAGAACACACGAGGGGGGGGTATGGGTGTCGGATTCGTGTCAACCTGGCTCTGATACCAGATGATGCGGAGTGTTACTCCTAGATTGGCCCGATCTTCACGAATCGACGGAGAACACGAAGAACACGAAGAACTCGATGAACACACGAGGGGGAAACGAGGGGGAAATCGAGGGCAACGCAAACAAACACAAGGATAACTAGTAAGAACCGAAGAACCCCAAATCTTCCGTCAACTAACCCCGAGGGCCGCCTACGGAACGATCGATTCAACTGAGCTCACCTTGATTGAAACCGCTTTACACCCGTAGCCGGTCCACTACGCCAATAGAACCTCAAGATAATCGAGAGGAAGATTGGTCAAGTACTTGATAGAAACCCAAAGGGAGAGATCAAGTATTTGGATGTGCCTTGATACAATCCTCGACGATGTCGGAGGGATGGTTCCTCAAAGAGGGATACAAGAGAGCTGAGCTCCAAATGTTCTAAATTCAACTCTAACCCTAGATCTGAGAAAGGGGGTGACTATATATAGTCTAGTGCCAAAGGGGGTAGGTGGGAGGATAAGAAACAAGGCCCAAGGCCCGCAAGTGTCACGCGGTCCGCACAGCAGCGGAGGCTCCGGTGGTTTCCACCGGAGGTTCCGGTGGATGGAGCGGAGGCTCCGGTGGGGTCCGGTGGTGGTTCCGTGGTCACCCACCCGACGGGGTTCCGCGCGAAGGAAGCACCGGAGGCTCCGGTGGCGAGTAGTGGAGCGGAGGCTCCGGTGGGATTACCGGAGGCTCCGCCCGGGTTCCGGTGGCGGCTCCGGTGGTGGCTCCGGTGGTAGCTCCGCCACTTTCCACCCGAAGGGCTTTTGGGCGGAGGCCACACCGGAGGCTCCGGTGGTGAGCGGGGAGCGGAGGCTCCGGTGGGACCACCGGAGGTTCCGCTGCCTGGAGCTTTCCGGCTTCGTCTCCTTGTGCTGGTCTTGCTCGTTCGCCTTCCGCGTCTTCTTGGGCACCCTTGGTGGACTTGAATCTGAGCACACACAGTGTTGCGCCATGAGGTAGCGCACCATTCTCCACATGACCGAAAGCATAGGATGAGAGGAGCGAGTTCACCTTATCTTTGATGGCCTTTGCGCGTGATCTCGTCATCGGTGCACTCGGTGGAGTTGGGTGGGCTACATCATCACATTTGTGCTTGCGTCTGATGAATGTTTCCCTTAATTCTGATCCTGATAGGTTTCATTGGAAACTGACTCAGAATGGGAGTTTTTCTGTTAAAACTATGTACGAGGATATGATGAATGGACATACTATTTTTATCAAAACATATTTGTGGAAATTGAAATTACCTCTAAAGATCAAAATCTTCATGTGGTTTTTAGATAAGAAGGTGATTCTAACGAAAGATAATTTATCTAGAAAAGGCTGGAAAGGTGACATGCTTTGTTCCTTTTGTGGGAACAAGGAGACCGCAGATCATCTTTTTATTTCTTGCCCTTTGGCTAAACTCATTTGGCGAGTGGTTTTTTGTAGTTTCAATATTGCTCCTCCCTCCAACTTGACTAATATGTTTGGGAATTGGCTTAATGGGATTGATGTTAAAACTAAAAGAAGGATTAGGATTGGTGTCTCGGCCATTTGTTGGGCCATATGGTTATGCAGAAATAATGTTGTTTTTAACAGGAAGAAATATTTTCATGTCTTACAGGTTATTTATTCAGCAGCACATTGGATTCAGCTATGGGCTTTCTTACTCCCTATAGGTCAGAGGAAGCTTATGGTGGATGGCTGCACTCGTCTCCTTACGGTGGCACATGATTTTTTCTCCCAGCATACGTGGCAGCATCATAATAGGCTTTCGTAGTTCATTTTGATTCTGTTATCTCGTTCTAAGGAGATTATCCTGTTTTGTAAGGGTTAAACTTTTTGTAAACGTTTTGATACACTGGTTTTTAATAAGTAATAAAGGATGTGTGCATCACTCGATGCAGAGGCCGGGGTTATCCCCATTTCTAAAAAAAAACGGGACCCAACAGGACAGGCCCTATGATTAACCTCACATACATAGTGGGAAAAAAGGTAGAACTGTAGCCCGATTAATTTATTAGGGTGGAAACTGACCAGATGCAGATCAGATAGTGCCTTGACACATCCGTTTTCATATTTTTTTTAAAACAAATACGAATACGAATACGGATATTGTTTGATACGAATGCGAAACGGATGTTACATGAATACGAATACGGATCGGATGTTTTCCCAATTCGGAGCAGATACGGATATAACGAAATAATAGGCTTATGTCTTATATCGAGTCAACTATTGAATGGTACAATGATAAATATGACTATATAATACACGGTGGTTTAAAGTTTAATCACAGAAAAAAACATTTTCCTAAGTTCTTACTCTTTCAAATTGATTAATTATCATATTATACTAGGAATAGCAAAACTGGCTAACATTATTTTATTCGGATACGGATATATCCATTTACATATCCATATTTTGTTCAAAATTCAATACAACATTTGTTTTATATTTATAAAAACGAATACGGATATTTACCATTTTCACTTCTATGTTGTTCAGATTCAGATATTTACCACTTCCATTTTCAATTTCTCGAATACGAATGTCGGATAATGGGGATTATCCGCTACCAGTTCCCACCCCTACCGATTATCACTCGCCGATATGCTTCATTTTACAGGTTGCTTCCGTTCGCAATGACATTCAGATCCGAACCATATTAGTTCAAAGTTTCAGACGTACTTACTTAAAAGAAGAACATTTTCAATATGGGCTTCCCCCATTTCCATTAATATTTCATAACGGAAATACAAATGTTCCGGCAGAGAAGAAAACAGATATACGAGAAATGGAAAGCACCCTCGCATCATCAGGAAACCCGCTGATAACTGCCCAACATCGAAACAACCACTACGGGGAGAAAACCTGAAGAAACTACGATGAACTAACTACAGAACAAGGTTAACCACTGCACAACACACGACGGCTGCCCAAACTCTAGGGTTTGTACAACAACATCGAGGAAGAACCAAGCAAGACATTTCAGCACCGCAAGCAACCATAAACAAGCTACCACCGGACAAACACCCATGCGCGCTCGATTACTCCTGCATTCAAGCATTTTTCGATCATCAACACGGCAGCACTGGAGGTCAACCCCTGCCGCGCTTGAGCAACATCCCCGGCAATCTTCATCAGCTTGTTAGCCCCCTCTTTCAGCTTATTTGCCTCATCCTCCTTGTAGAGACCTGACTAGTAAGATAAGAAAATAGCCATAGTGTACATGGTAACCTCAGTGGATCGCACACTATGATTCTCAAATTCTTAGTTGTCCAAATGGTCCAACACAGAGGAGCAAAGAGAACAGTATAAAGTTTCTCCTTCCCTGGTAAATAGGAAAAGAACCACACCCAACTCTGCCAAATATTGATATTATTCGTACCAACACAAGCTTCAAAAACACCCCAAACCACTTTGGCCACTCTACATGAGAAGAAAAGGTGAACAAAGGTCTCTACATTATTACAAAAGGAGCGGTTACGACAACCTTGCCACTTTCTTTTCTGCACGTTGTTATGAGATAGGATTGCATCCTGTCATAATTTCCACAAGAAAACCTTGATTTTCAAAGGTAAGTTAGCTTTCCAGATGAACCGATTATCTGCCCCTGATGTGTTTCTTTCCAACCACTGTTTATGTAGTAGAGAATCATTTGCTAGGAGTCGGTTTCCACACAACCTCATCATGTTCATCAGAGGCAGGTATTTGAAACATAGTTCTTTTAATAATTACCAATTTCTCATAGAGCTCCTCATCCAACCTTCTACAAAAAGGAATAACACTAGCTTTTTCCCTTGCTTCATAATAAGTCAAGTTTTTTGCATGAGAAATATCATACAAATTAGGGTACCTATCGAAAAGGTCAGTATCATCTAACCAGGCATCAGTCCAAAATCGCTAAAATTTTCTATTATGCAACAAAACTTTCATTCCACCAAGGTGTGACTCTTTTACTCTCAGAATATTCTTCCAATAGGGAGAATCGCTCACTCTAGGTTTTAATTCAATAAATGATTTGTTTCTCAAATATTTATTTTTTACAGTAGTTTGCCACAACCACTCTTGGGTTTCCAACTTTCACCACCATTTACATAACAACCTCAAATTTTGCTTGTGTAAGTCCTTCACACCCAGGCCACCTTTCTTTTTAGAACGACAAATAGTTTCTATTTGACCATATGATAAATTCTTTTCTTTTTATTTCCTGACCAAAAAAACAACGTCTATGTTTATCCATTTTTTCAATGGTAGTCTCATTCAAAAAAATGCAAATACACGTAGTAATAAGGAATGCCAGACAAACATGAGTCTAACAAGGTTAGCCCTAGCACTAGAAGAAGCAGATTCACAAATCCATGTATCCAGCTTCTTAATAAGCTTAGCATCTAAGAACTCCAAGTCAACCGTTTTTAAATTTGAAAATTTACATGCATTCCCAACACTTCAAAAGTATCTGCCCCACTTGACAGCTAAAAAGATTAGAACAAAACTCATTAGTGATGTTATCACCCCCAATCACAAAAATTCACTTTTAACGAAATTGATCTTAAGCCCCGACATAACCTCAAACATACAAAGTAAAAAACTTCAGATTTAAAGCTTGATCAGGATTATGGTCCACACATAAAACGGTATCATCCCCATATTGTAAAATAGCCACCCTGTTCGTCACGAGGTCCGGGGCAAAACCGGTAATCCTCCCATTTTTGTGAGCCATTAGCACCATTTTTGTGAGGCTTTTAGCAACCATATTGAACAAAGTGGGAGATAAAGGATCACCTTGTCAAACCCCTTTAAAAGTTTGAAAATAAGGCGCAACCTCATTATTCAACTTGACACTCACCGTCCCATTGTAAAGGCTCATTTTCACCCACCCACACCATTTATCCGAGAAATCACGCCCAATTAAAAAGTCTCAATTCACCTTATCATAGGATTTTTTGAAATCCAATTTGAAAATGATCACGACTTTTTTCTTAACATGAACATGATGCATGATTTCATGAAAAATTCAAAAAAAAAATGCATGATTTCATGAAGCGAAAAGATACCATAAAGAATGTTTGACCCTTAATAAAAGTGTTTTCATGAATACTAAACAGCTTATGGGCATAAGGATCTAATCTAAGGGTGAGGGCCTTAGTTAGCAACTTGTAAATACATCAAAGGATGCAAATAGGATGGAATTGTTGGATTTTATTAGCCTCCGAGATCTTAGGCAGCAAAGTCAACACTCCATATGTTAGGCATTGCATATCCAGCCTCCCAGCCCAGAATGATCAAACGGCCTCATAATATACAACTTAACTATATCCCAGCAAGTTTGATAAAATTCAACTGGAATATTATCCGGCCCATGAGCTCTATTACTCTCCAGGGACAAGAAAGCATGCTTAGCTTTTTTTAGAGGCAATGAACCGTAGAACAAAATGTTCTACGGTATATATATATATCATAAACAAAGTACAAAGCCCCTAAAAATTAACCAATACCGGTTTTCTCTAACATCATAAAACTAAGTAGACAAGCTAAAACATTAACTAAGAACTGAAATAATCCAGTTCTTCAGAGTGTCAATATATCTGGGTTTCATCTTGAGAATGATGATCTATAGATCCTTAGTGAGCTGAGTTTTCCAGGATCTGGGACATGGAGTAATATTGTTGAAGATCTTATCATTCCTTTGTTTCCATATATTCCAACAACCCATAATGATTACTTCAAGTGCAATATTACCAGGAATGCTTTGTTGTAGAAGAAGAATTTCATCATAAACAGAGATGCCTCTTCTCTTGTCATTACCAATATAGTTCCAGCAACTGCTTGCAAAAGGACAGGCGAAGAAAAGATGAAGTGAAGTTTCCTCCATGTATTCGTGACAGCTTTCACAATCATAACTCTGAAGATGGAAATTCTTCCTATGAAGTAGATTCCTTGTATTGAGTCTATCATGTAGCATAAGCCAGAAGAAAATTTTGTATCTTAAAATAGCAGCATTCTTCCATGTATTTATGAAAAGTGTATGAGCTTTTGGTCCCTCAATGAATTTCTTGTAGGTTGCAGAGACCATAAATTTATTATTCTTCTTTTTGTATGACCATATATCAGAGTTTTCAGATAATTGGATGCCTTGAGTTTATTGCTGCAGCTAAATGAGTTGTTGATGTGCTTGGTTTGATAAAGGAAGATGAAAGTTTTCAGTAATATCATTGGCATTTAAAAAATCACAAACAGATAGATTTGTTCTACAACAGAATGAATGCAGCTGTGGGAATGCTTTAGAGCATGTAACATCACACCATTTATCTGTCAAATAACCAACAGTCTTCCCATTACCAATCTCACAAGTAGCAATATTCTTGTATTCATGTATCAATTTTATCATATCCCTCCACCAAAAGGATCTAATGTTTCTGTTATCCACCATCCTATGAGAATAATGGTTTTAAGTAATCAATTTGATCCTAGGAAGATTCACTTGATTAAAAAAGTTATGCAAATGTTTCATCAGCAACACTTTGTTCTGAATACCAAGATCAAGCACACCCAGTCCACCCTGATCATGAGGTTTGTTTACTTTATTCCAGGAGATAAGTGCCGAGACTTTATCTTCCATACCATATTTCCTCCAGAAACAATGCCTAATACTTCTGTTGATATGATCCAATACTGTCTTAGGAATCTGGAGTGTGCTCATATAGAACATAGGAAGAGATGAGAAAACTGCCTTCACAAGAATCAGTTTCTCTCCATATGAAAGGAAAGAAGAGCATCCATGCAATCTATCATTCAATCTTTTAATCAATGGCCAGTAATCATCCACCTTAGGCCTAGTGATAGATAAAGGCAAGCCAAGATAATTAATAGGCAAAGTCTCAATGGAGCATCCCATAATGTTCTTCAACCTATAGCAGATCTCATCACTAGCCTTGAGAGGTATCAATCGAGATTTGTGATAGTTGATCTTCAATCCAGTGAGAGATTCAAAATTTGACAACAAGCTTTTCACATGTTGAACCTGTATGGTACTAGCTCTCATGATGATAATGGTATCATCAGCATATTGTAACAAGGGGAAATCAGGACAGGCCATGGATGAGAAAACAAGAGTTATCAATAAGTTTCTCATAGCTTCATTTAGCACATCCTGAAGGAGATCAGCAGCAATCACAAAAATCAGGGGGGAAAGAGGGTCCCCTTGTCTAACACCCCTCTTATATTTAAATTGTTTGCCTGGGACACCATTTAGAAGGACAGATGAGTAACCTAAGGAATATATCATTTTGATCCATCTAATCGATCTGTCACCAAATCCCTTAGCCTTCAACATATCAATAATAGCATTATGATCCAGAAGGTCAAAAGCTTTTTCAAAATCCAATTTCATGATGATAGATTCTTGAGTATCCTGGGAGCATTTATGAATGTACTCATAGACCCAAGGCATGCAATCCTGAATCGATTTGGCTTTAAGAAAACCATATTGATTAGCATGGATAAGTTTATGCATGATCTTCTGAAGTCTATTAGCTAACAGCTTGGTAATAATCTTGATAGAGCAATTTAATAGTGAGATTGGTCTGTAGTCAGATGCATTGATAGGGTTATCTATTTTGGGTATAAGAGCGATGTAGGAAGTATTTATACTTTGTAGATTCACTCTTCCATGGTAGAAATCCTCAATCAAAAGATAGAAATCCTCTGCAATAATAGGCCAACATGCTTTATTGAAATTTGTATTGAATCCATCAGGTCCAGGAGTTTTATCAGCAGGGAGCTCCTTGTTAACATCATCAATCTCCTCTTTTGTAAATGGGACCTCTAATAATTCCAAACCATCCACTCTATTAATGAGTTATAGAAGTTGAAAATCATATTTACAATTAACATTGGACCCCAATTTCTGTTTGAAAGCTCTCTCTCTAATACTGCTGCTTTAAATGAGTGAGCAGAGTGTTCATAACCAAATTCATCTTGGATAGAAGACATGTAGTTTCTACTAAATTTAATGGTGGCTTTGACATGAAAAAATTTAGTGTTTGCTTCCCCAAAGTTGGCCCATCTAATGGTGGCTCTCTGTTTCCAATATTCTTTCTGACATTTGAGTAGGTGGAACATGTGTTCTTTAATAATCTCTCTGCCATTGTTTTCCCATATTGTTAGCTCTCTGAATCCTTCAATCATATCAAAAAGCCCAATAAGGTCATTGGAATCTTTAATTAAAGCAGCCAGTCTGGATTTGTTTTTGGACCATATCCTGATACCTTTCCTTAACCTCTTGAATTTAGTAGTGATAGTCTTATCACTGTCATATGAGAAAACATCCTGCTCCCAAATATCTCTAACAATGTCCTTAAAATCCTGGTGCTGCAACCAGTAATTTTAAAATCTAAAAATCTTGGCCTTAGGTATGTCAGTACCAATCTTAATCATAATTGGTGTGTGATCAGAGATAGGTTTAGCTAGAGGGAGAACCATGGTATGAGGGAAGGAGTGAGTCCATTCTTCAGAGGAAAAAACCCAATCTAATTTTTCTAACAGTGGAGCTGCTTGCATATTGCTCCAAGTGTAGTTCCTTCCCTTAATAGGAATATCCACCAATGCCAAGTTGCTAATAGCCTCATTGAATGCAAGCATGTCCTATACATTTCCACCTGGTCTGTTTCTATTATCAGGATATCTGATATAATTAAAATCTCCAACCACTAACCAGTTGTTATCTTCAGCATAATTCAGGTTATTAAACCAATTAATAAACTCCTGTCTAGCCACAGCTTCACATGGCCCATAGATATTCCTCAATGTCCATTCTACATTGTTATATGTTGAGATAAATCTGATAGATATGGCATGTGCATAACTCTGAATCAAAGTACCACTGAACAAAGCTCCATTCCAGATTACTATAATTCCTCCAGAGTTACCCACAGATGGGTAGAAAATGAACTTATTGAATCTTTTTGGACAAAACTTTTTAATATAGGAGCTGTCAAAATTTTGTCTCTTAGTCTCTTGTAAGCATATAATATGGCAACCAGATTCCATAATCTTATTACTAATGGCCAGCCATTTATTGGGATCATTGAACCCCCTAATATTCCAGTTCAATATGATCCAGGATCTATCCATCTTTATAATATAAACTTGAGACTGACATCCAAAACATAGAAACTACCCAGATGATGTTGATAGAATACCCATAGTGAGTCATGAATATTACATAGAAGATCCAAACAACCATATAGAAAATTGTCATAGGTACCACAAAATGGCCAAAAGCATACATCTCAAGTATCATGAGTACTATATAACTAAAATAACTGCCAACAACTAATTATGCATCACTCATGCTGACTCCTCCTCCTCCTCATGAACACTGGGAGGCATGTCCTTCTGAACCTTCTTCTTCTTTCCGTCCAACTTGAGCAGCTCCTCCTCAGTATATGATTCAGGATCCACCTTACAAAAATATACGGAGAGATTTCTCACAATCTTGGCTGGAATAATAGGTGGTTTAGCTGTGCAACTAACACATTGCTTGTTCTTACAGACAGATGATCTAAAACCATTGGTGTTCTGCTGTAATCTAGTACTTCTTCTTACCTCTGTTTCAACCAAGGGAGATTTTTCTTTCCTCTTCTTATTAGCATGGAGAACTGAGGTGGTAGAATTTCCTTTTGAAGCACAAACAATGCCTTCAGAGGTACCAATATGCTGGTCCGGCCTCAAGACAATATTTTGACATGCAGATTCATGAGATGTAGGGCATATATCAGGTATAACAAATGGTCTAAGAGATGATGGTGATGTGCCTTCCACTATGAATTTCCATAATTGTGTTGCAAGAAAAGATTTCGCCCATTCAAATTTATCTTGAGATAGAAGAGCAGCTGTGAAAAAATTCATCCATTCAATAGGTACCTGTGTAATCTTGTCATTTATTTCCCTAGGAGCAAAATGTTTACTCCATAGTGCGGCACCTTCTTCTCCCAGTGAATTAGCCTCTGAAAAAAGACATGGTTCCAGCATAATCTGAGACATAGGATCCCTCTTATCTGAACTGTCTAAAGGTTGAGTCTTATTTTTGAATAGAGCAACTGGAAAGCCAGGAGGGGCTCCCTACAATGATGTACCTGAGTCATTTTCACTAACTTCCTCTTGTTCCTTATCCAATTGCATATCAGGTAAGAAGTCATTCATCCCCTGTTCATCTGCCAACTCATTTATCTCATGAGAGGAAGATTGGACCTTAGAATCATCAATTTGTTGTAGATCATGTGTCCCACTGTTGTCCTCCTCCTGTACATCAATGGGAATGCTCTGTTTCATAGATACTATTGAGTTATCTCCAATAGGAATAGATGAGTCTTCTATAGGTGGAGATACATGCTCAGTTTGAATCTGATTGATAGAGATCTTAATGTCTAAAACTAACTCAGCCATGGGTGACATGTGATTCTGTGCAATTGCATTTTGCTGTCTTGGAATGGCAAGGAATCAAACTCTTCCACCTGATTCTGTATGTGCACATTCTCAACAGCTGGGAACAGATCAAGTGCAGGTACTTCCAATTGCTGAGCATGGTCCACTACCATAAGCTGGGGGCCCATCTCTTGGACAGGGATGTTGAGGTCCCATAAGTGATGAGGTAAAAGTGGAACCATCTGCTGATGCTGGTCATGTGGGCCATGAATAGAGTTCTCTGATACAGTATTATCTTCTGATATATTGATAGTCAAAGTGAGATCACTTCCCATATCAACATCATTTAAATTCTGTCCTTCCACTTCAATAGTTGGGCCTATCAGATCATTCAATTCAAGAAACTCCCCTGCATACATTTCCATATCCACAATATCATTTGCAGGAGGCATAGCCCATAGGTCCCAGTCCACTACATTTGCTCCCAACTGTTCTTCAATTGCCATCTGAATTGGATGATTACCAACCTGATTTGCAAGGTGAGGTGCATTGTCTTCAGGAATAATTTGGTCTTCCACCTCATGCTGTGGAAGGGGACCTATGAAGATGTTGTCCTGGTTTGGATGTTGAAAGGGTTCAGGTGGGATAGGGTGAGGTACCCCATCAGCAGGCATCTCCTCTTCTGCAGGTGGACCATCATTCAACAACTGATCTTGGAGTATAATAATAGGGCAGGTCCAAGACTCCCCACTAAATCTGTCAGCACGAGAGACCACTAAACTGGTAGGAATATCTGTTAAAGCAACCACACTGATCTTGAGCAGTACATAAGCATCAGTAGACTTGGTTCTATCCTAAACCAGCAGCTTACCAAAGCTCTTAACTGAATTAGCTAGCTCATGCATACACCTAAGGTCAGCAGGGAAACCAATGATCTGAATCCAGACCTCCCTGTTGAGATTAAATCTCCTCCAGTTTAGTCCTTCATTGTGCTTTTGAAAAAGTAGGTGGACATCATCACATGCATGCGGACTATTAGAGACAAACCAGTCCCTATCTTCTATACTGACAAATCTGACGAATGCTTGGCCAAAAGGGCATTCAGAGATGGTTCTAATTTCAACACGTTTCTCCACAAAAAACTCACCTAGAATTTCATGGACAATCTGAAAAGCCACCTCACCTTGTGGCATTGGCATGATGGTGACAATCGCCAAGTCTTCATTGGTCAATCTGTGCTCTCCATGGATCACCCGAGCTCTTGCAGGCCGTCCTTCAATAACAAGAGCTTTTCGGTTTGGGGGAGGAAGGGGGCATGATCAAAAGGGAAGTTTTCCATTGGATTTGGTGCTGCTTCACCTCGAACCAGATAAGATGAGAAAACCCTCACAGCTCGGGCAGGGGAGGTAGAATATGAGGAGACAAACGGTGGAGTTCTAGCTTGTGAGTCACTGGGGCATGGGCCTAATAATCTTGACTGAATCGTTCTGTTTTGCTCCGAAATTAACTCTCCTCTGTCCCTCACCGAAATCCCCTCTGTTACATCCAATCTCGCGCGCGATGAACGAGGAGCTGCCAAAAAAATCCCTCCGCTGTCTTGGATTTCTTTCCTGAAATGGGCCGCCCGTTAACATCGGAATCAGAGCGACAGTTGTCTCCAATGTGGCCCCATCTCTTACAAGTGTGACATCGGATCCTATTAGTACAATTGGGCCGGGTATGACCGTCTGAGAGACAACGGACATAGAATAACTGAGGCCCATTATTATTCGAATTCAAACCCAGCTTTGATGAGGAGTTATTGGCGGCATCACGAGAATTTACCGGTCTTGATGGCTTAGCTGATTTGTTGGATGTAGCGAGAACACGACGATGATCTTCGAAAAATCGAGGAACTTGAGTGGCTTCAACATATGATCTAGCTTTCTTATCATGCGCAACTTTAGTCCATTCATTTTCTTGTTCTTTGAGATAAAGCATATATTCCTTATGTGAATCCGAGCCTCCACGACCCAAAAACTCATACATAATATATTGTTGAAAATATTACCTCCTTTGAATATATCAAATCCCACCTCTTTTGATGCAACCGAGAATCAAAAAGACCAGTTTTTTAGACATTTGACCTTGAATAGACGAGCCTCACCACCAAAACATGATTGTAGGATCAAACCCACTGAATCTTCATTGAGACAAATTTTTGATCTAGAGAAATCCACTACCAGATAGAATTCCCATAAACCTTTACCTTCAAGATAATTGATGCCAGAGCCAAACCTCTTGAGTATGCAATTTTGATATTCCAAACCTTCTTCAAACTTGAGATCCGAGAGATCCATAATCCCACTAGAGAGAAAAAAAAGAGCCGAGAGATCGTTTGGTGTTTGCCTTGATCGGAGTAATCAGAGGCAATCTATGGTGTGGTTGGACGCTGTGGAGCGCGGAGTCGCCGAGAGCGAGAGCGAGAGCGAGACTCTAGAGTCACATCATTTCCTTTTGTTAATGAAAAGTTGCATCCTGTGACGCGAGAACTGTGCATATGCGTATTCTGATCCTTGGTCGATCCCACGGGCTGAGGACGGAACCAAGCATGCTTAGCTTCCTCAACAGTAAAAGGTTTATTCAGGTTGACATTATCATCTTCATTAAAAAAATCCATTTCAAGGGCTGGTCCAAATAGGTCTTTATAGTAAGAAGTTGTATGCTGTAAAAAAAATTTGTACCTTCAATAATAATGCCTCAATCTTGGAGATTATGCACAGTATTTTTTTCTTTTTCTCCCATTCGCAATTTTGTGAAAACAAGCCGCATTTAAGTCACCTTCCAGCAACCATCTGCCATGGGATCTTTGATGCCAATAGTGTTGGGTCTCTGGATACCAGAGTACCCTGAGGCGACAGCTGTGGCCCAGCCCAACGCGCAGCTCCAAGGCCAAAAGTCCTGCCCGCGTCCGGCGGGGCTTCCTTTCCCAGGCCCACACGCCGGGTGGGCCTGGCCTGCCGTAACTCGTGCCCTGGAGAGGGGTTCTACTTCGCCCTCGCCTCCCTCCATGGGCACCACCCTTTAAGAGAAGGCATCCCATGTGCCTCTGACGACCGCTTCTCTGAGTAGTGAAGGAGACGCCACAGAGCAGCTCTGTCCCCAGTTGACATTCTGGTGTATAAGGTCAGGGGGACAGCTGCGGCGGCCAAAGGGGTTCCCAAAGACTTCCCCTTTGGTGCAAGAAGTCCAAGACTGCGCTACAAGACGAAGGTGGCGTCACTCGGGCTCCCCCACAGTGATGCCATGGACGGTGGAGCTGTCCCCCAACGACCAGGACCGCGTAGGAGGCGTAGGGGTCCGAGACGCTGATACGTCCAAAACGTATCTCTTTTTCCGAACATTTTTCTTATTGTTTGCCTCTAAACTTCTGAGTTTTGGATACCACTAACACGGACTAACGCCGTTTTCAGCAGAATTACCTTGGTGTCTTGTTTTTGTGCAGAAAAATCAACTTTCGGAAAAATGCCCAGAAAAGACCTCATTGAGCTTATATCACTAGATGATCCCGGGAGCCAGAAGGACACTTGGAGGGGGGAGCAGGAGTGGCCCAGACCACCCCTGGGCGCCCCCTAGGCCGCGCCGCCTGGTAGTGTGGGGGCCACCTCCACCCCCTCGGGCTCCCCTTTCGACTACATATGCCCCGTAAACCTAAAACGCGAGGGGGTTTCGTCATATTCCATAGAAACTCAACAGAGCGCCGCCGCCACCTCAAAACTCAATTCGGGGATCAAGTGTTCCTGTTTTAGCTCCCTGCCGGGACGGGGATTCGAAGGAGATCATCACCATCGACACTGCCACCTCTTCTCCATCAACCATCCATGATCCCCCGTCCATGTATGAGTAAACACCGCTATAGGCTGAGAGGGATGGAAGGGATTGGATGAGATCGATCCCGTAGTAATGCCAAATTGTTAGGGCATAGTGCTTAGTATCCATTGTTAGTGTTTTCTACCGTTGTTGCAATTTGTTATGCTTAATGCTTGTTACTAGGGCCCGAGTGCCATGATTCCAGATCTGAACATGTTATTGTTTCATGAGTATAATTATGTTTTCTTGGTCATACCTGCAAGTTGTTTACACATATTGTTGTCGGGAACCCGAGGCCCCAAAGTGACAGAAACTGGGACAACCAGAGGGGATGGTTGTGATGTGAGGATCACATGTGTTCACAGAGTGTTAATGCTTTGCTCCGGTGCTTTATTAAAAGGAGCACCTTAATTACCAGTAGTTTCCCTAGAGGCCCCGCTGCCACGGGCTGGTAGGACAAAAGATGTTGTGCAAGTTTCTCATTGCGAGCACGTATGACTATATTGGAACACATGCCAATGGTTAGCCTAGAACTTGGACGCTTTGTTATTATTATCTGCAATGCCCGTGTTTAGATTATTACATGACCCATGTTATCCATGCAACGCCCGTTCATCCATTCCCTCTAAGCCTACGGTACTCGCATCCTGCTGTTTTCCGCGATTGCTACTGCTGTTACTATTTTACTACTGATGTTATTTTATTATTACTGCTGCTATAAAACTGTTACCACTGATAAATTATTGCGAGCAAGTCTACTTTCAGGTGCAGCTGAACTGACAACTCAGTTGTTAAGGCTTATAAATATTCTTTGACTCCCCTTGTGTCGAATCAATAAATTTGGGTTTTACTTCCCTCGAAGACTGTTGCGGTCCCCTATACTTGTGGGTCATCAAACGCTCCTCCCTTTGGCACCTTGTGGTAGCCCTTTCCCTCCAAGTGAGCGGGAAGAAGGTCTAAACGCCAGTATAAGAAGGGAACCACCGGCCCTTGAGCAAAGGGAGCTCGATTCATCATAGAGCCCAAGTAGTCTGTTCCGAGCACAAGCTCGTCTTTGTACTGTAACCAACACAGTGCAATCCATCAGATAAGAAGGAGTAAGATTTTACACAACATTGGTGGCCTGAACCTGGGTAAACTCTCTGTGTCGCCATTGTTGTCGTGCTCAAGCTTCCTTCTCGAAGCCTTCTCTGGAAGCGAAGGAAGCGTGTTTAGCCCCCAGTGTTCGAACCCTTGAGAGCTATCCAGTCCAGGACAGACTAGCTATCTTCGACATTTGTCCCGCCAGGTATGGGGCTAAGGCTCTCCTTTGTTTCTTCATCGCCATGGCACCTGCCGGTCGGACCACCCCGCGACTCACCCGCTCCAAGTGCGCTTGTCGCCGAGGGAAGGTCGAGCCAACCGCCAACGACAAGGACAACAACGTGACACGACGCAACACCACTGGCGTGGAGGGAGAACACGACGCCGAGGAGAAAGCTTCCTCCCACACGCTGCAGCGAGACGCGCCTGCGTATCAGCAACCGCCCCCACCGCCGTCAGGAACGCAGGGGCGCCAGGGACAGCCAACCCCGATAGCAGCCTTGCTGCTGGTCCGGGAGCTACTTACGCACCCGCCCGCACCTGAAGGACACGCCGCATGGCTCGCCCGACTCCAGGAGCTACCCACCATCCCAAACGTCGCCCCGCGGGAGCCGCGGGGAGGCAACGTCGGTCAGCGTAGGAGTGCGGCAGCTCATGACGCGCCACCCCCTTCTCACGGTGTAACCTCGCCGTTGCATGGAGAGCCCTGCACCAACTTCCTTGACAAGGCACCCACCACTAAGATGCTTGAGAAGAGCAGCAACAGTTGCCAGATCATGTGCACTCTGCCGGATGCGCGAATTCAGATCAAGCGCTGCCACGAACGTCAGCGCTGCACCATCCGTGACCTTGCCAGGGCCGGCCGGGCCCACCGCCTGGCGGACCTCGAGGCCCGCGCAACGGTCTACATCGACGGCGCTCTCGCGTTCACCAAGCAGCTTCGCACAGTCTCCTGGCCGCCGAAGTTCAACCCCATGCTGCCATCTCGCTACGACGGCACTACTCCTCCCCTCGACTTCCTGCAGCTCTACTACCTCAGCATAGGAGCTGCAAAGGGGGACGACAAGTGCATGGCGAACTGGTTGCCCATGGCCCTCAAGGGTCCAACCCTCATCTGGATCATGAATCTGGCAGATGGCTCCATCGGGTCGTTCGAGGAGTTGTGTCTCCACTTCCTCGCCAACTTCAAGGGCTCCTACAAGGGCCCCCTCTCCTAAAATGACCTCCGCGTCATACGACAGCGGCCCGGCAAGACACTTCTCCAGTACCTACAGCGCTTCAGCCAGATGCGCAACAAGATCGCCCACATCGCCAACGCAAACGTCATCTCCGCCTTCAGGGAAGGGGTCACAACGAGCGCATGTTCGAGGAGCTCGGCATTAGGGACGACCTCGCCTTTGCCGTCGAACTCGTGGACATGGCCGACATGTGCTCTAAGGCTGAGGAGGGACGCCTCTTCAGGCACAGCGTGCCTGCCGACGAATCCAAGCCGGTGGCCCCCCAAGACAAAGACAAAGGCTCAAGGCGATGATGCGGACGCCAAACGGAAAACTCCGGCCGTTCTGGCCGCCGAGCCAGAACGCAAGTAAGGCCGCAGCAACGCTGCACCCGTGGAGGACAACCACCCTTACCGTGAGTTTCACCGCATTCACTCACACACCACAAAGGACTGCTTCCAGCTGGAGAGGATGCGGGGAGACCACCTCATGAGGGGTGGCCCGGAGGGCTACCCTCAAGGCGGCAGTTGGCATAGTCCTAGGCGAGGGGGAGGCCGTGTTGGAGGGAGATGGGAGGAGCGCGGCCCAAACAATTACAACGGGTACGAGAACAACAACACCGGCGGCTACCAGCCGCCCACGCAGCAGCCATCCCCCGCAGCAGCTGCAGCGGCCCAATCCACCCGCGCCTCAGGTGAACGCTGCCACACAGCAACACGCTGAGGGCATCCAGGGACGGGGCGACGAACAGTGCGGGGGCTACCAAGAACCAACGGGCTACATAGCCGGCATTCTTGGTGGAGCACAAGCTCCACTCTCCAACCGCCACTTCAAGAAGATCTCGCGCGAGATCGCCGCTGTCCAACCAGGCACAGCCGCGGCGAAGCTACTCAAATGGTCAGACCACAAGGTCTCCTTCGACATCAACTACCACCCCAAGTCCACCAGGACCGTGGGGATACTGCCCCTGGTCTGCACCCCCGCCATCAACAACATCGTCGTCAACAAGACACTGCTCGACGGGGGTGTAGGCCTCAACGTCATCTCAGTGCCTACATTCGAGTGGCTCCAAGTGCCCTACGAGCACCTGGCCCCCACGAGGCCATTCACCGGCGTCACTGACGGCACCACAATCCTCCTGGGATAGGTGCGCCTCGCCGTCACTCTTGGCACTCGCCAAAACTACCGCACCGAGACCCTCAACTGACATCGTGCACATCGCCCTCCCATACAATGCCATCCTCGGGTACCCAGCTCTCACAAGGTTCATGGTTGTGACGCACCACGCGTACAACCTCGCCAAGCTACCCGGGCATGTTGGCACCATCACCATCCACGGAGAAGTGGAGGAAGCGACGCGCTCAGTCGAGCGAGCCTACAAGGAAGTGGCCATCTCTCACCCGGTCGATGAAGACGACGTTGGACACCTCGATGAGGCTCCCAAGAAGAGGCTACGCACTTCGCGCGAAGGAGCAGCCATCCAGAAGACCCCCCAGAGTTCTGGAGGCTCAGGGGCTACCACTGCTCTACATGCGAGCGCGCCTCTCTCTTAGGGAGGAGCGCTGACCACATGCTCGTTCCATGGCCCCCACAAGGCCATTTAGATTTACCCTCGAGGTGACCCCGTGACGCCACGGTAAAAACGACGCCAGGGCCTCCGTGAAGGTCTCAGGGGGCATCTCATCAGGCGGCCGCACGGTCGTAGAGAGCTTCTACCCACACAAGTGGGAAGCCGCATGGCAAATCTTTTGCACGAGAGCTCGCGCGAGTCTCAGCCCCATGACGGTGGGATTCCCGTGTCCGCACGAGACGTCAAGTGCTTCTTGGGGGACCATAGGGTCATGACATCCCCAACCATTTTGTAAGAGAACAATGCCTCACCCTAGCAGTAAAATCTTGTTGATTTCACAAAGCAGCCTCTCCTTGCATGCCGGCATGCATGCATCTTCCATCCAACCAAACATTACGTGCATTCATCCACGCATGCATCCTTCCTCTCTCCAGAGAGGCGCGCAAAGGCCTTTTTACTCTCGAAAGCATCCCGCGAGCGGGGGCTGGAACAGGGTATGTGAGCGGGTCGCTACCGCACACAAACACTTCGCCAAGTCCCTCGGCTTTTTCTCCTTGTGAGATGCTCACGAAGGAACAACCAAGCGCGCACCTCTCCAGAGGCACAAACTGCAGGTAACGACGGCAACCTCACTCCAAGGGACAAGCGAGTAGGATGCAAACCCCCACACAACGCTCAAGAGGATCCTCCGCAAGGAGCAGCCGGAGGATGTCACCATGAAAAAAATAAGTACTCTCAAAAGCAGAATAAAAGATAGGAGTACGGTAGACAACAAAGTGCAAAGTTTATCCTTACAAGACATCTGAAATAGTTCACAGGCAAACACCACAAATACGAAGGAGCACTAGACAGAAGGACCGTCGGTTCCAGTGCCAGGAGCAGCGGCTTCATCAGCAGGAGGATCTGGCGTGAAGTCCTTCACAAAGGCAGCAACAGTGTCCTTCACAAGGGCAGAGAGACAGACTGCACGATTGGCGGGAACCTCTCCCGCTAGGGTGCTCAGCTTGAAGCCTGACTGAACCATCAAAAGCCGGGAGAACAAGTATGTCGCCCCCTCCGACAGGAGCTGGCGGCACTCCGCGTCACGGATCTCGTCCAGGCTCTGAGCGTCCTCCTGGAGCGAATCCTGCAAGCCGGCGAAGAAGTGAAGAGCACGCACGACGTCGTACCTGGCAGGCGGAGAAGGCAGCTCGAGGTCCAGTCATTCACCAACCTCCTGGACCGACAGGACGGCGCGCTAGAACACCTCCTCGAGTGGGCGTTGAAGCTCCAGTGTCGGCACGGCCAGCTCCACCTGCTCAGGTATCCCCTCTGCGAGCGGGAGCAACTGCTCTCGCAAGGTGAACAGGTCTGACTGGAACCCAACAGACGAATCAATGGCGCGCTCCTTAGCACTGCTCACCTTGGCAAGCTGCGTGTGATGCCGACTCAGCTCAGCCGAGAGCCCATAAACCTTCGAGGGTGGCAATCGCACGGCCGCGACCTCCACAGACAGCTGCTTCTTAGTCGGGTCTGACGGAGGGCTGAATCCTGGACCTATCGGGTGAGCATACCCGCTCCGAGGCCCAAGACCCAAGCTCCAAGGGAGATGCCATGGACAGTTCTAGAAGGCCCAATCAAGGCCCACCCACAAAGCCGTGCGAGATAAGAAAGGAAACTTGTAACCGACCTTAGGTTAGGGTTGGTAACCCCCCAGGTACGGATTGAGACCTGGCCACCTATATAAGGCCGCGACCTCCACAGACAGCTGCTTCTTAGTCGGGTCTGACGAAGGGCTGAATCATGGACCTATCGGGTGAGCATACCCGCTCCAAGGCCCAAGACTCAAGCTCCAAGGGAGATGCCATGGACAGTTCTAGAAGGCCCAATCAAGGCCCACCCACAAAGCCTTGCGGGATAAGAAAGGAAACTTGTAACCGACCTTAGGTTAGGATTGGTAACCTCCCCAGGTACGGATTGAGACCTGGCCACCTATATAAGGCCAGGAGAACCACTAGGAGGGAGACCAAGAAATACCGCATCACCAAAGACTTGAGATCGAGATCTACTCTCGACTTGAGCACCCCCACTGTAACCGATCTATTGCTAATACAGATCGGCAGAAGCATGAGTAAGGGTTTTACCTCTACGAGGGCCCCGAACCTGGGTAAATCGTGCCCCTGTTAGCTGATGATTGTCACTAGCGCCTACACGTTCTCCTAATCGAAACCCTATCGGTTCACCCGAGGGACTTGTTGAGATGCATATTCGAAAATTGGCGCCGTCTGTGGGAACAACAGGCGCTGGATCTACGACATATTCGGCCTCATCATCGCCAAACTTAAACTGGAGCCCCGGAACTTCAACTCCAACCGATCCGATCCGATTCGGGTTGGTCATCGTCGCACCCCACTCGCCGGAATCACGCCCGGTGTTCAGCAGACTGGAGAAAAGCGTCACCCTGACGTTCGGGAGCTTCCAATTCTACGTCAACAAAGCGGGGATCCTGCACCTCCCCGAGAAAACCAATCTCGAAGGATCGGACTCTGAGTCGGTCTCAAGCCCAGAAGTTGTCGACTCGCTGCCCAACTACGCGAGTTGCAACCTAGCAAAGAGCGGCGAATCCATCCGCCTAAGCACTCGCAACTTCCACACCATATCTACAGAGGAACCTTCTTGGGTTGAGAAAGCTCTCCAATCCACGCCTAGGACTCACGGGCCATATCTGGCTCAGGTCTGCATGGCGGGATAAAGTGACCCACCCGAAGAGACGGAAGAGAGCGCGAAAGAACATGAGCTCATCAAAGTATCATGAGCAGCTTGGGTCAAGGCAAAAACGGCCGTACACTCTGCCAAGCCGATTGAAGAAGGAGCCCCTCAGGAAGATCTAACTGCATACCACTACCATCTAGTGAAAGCAGCAACGCTGATCAAAGAAGCTCGCAAGGATCTGGCCGAGCGGAAAAGGCTGGCGGATGAGTCAATCCAGCGCCGCGCAGCACTCTCCAAGACACATTCTGTAGGGAACCATCCCGGAAATAAGAGATACGTATCGAAGACTGCAGCCACGGATGGCGAATCTCTAAGCGGGATCAGCAAGACACTCGAAACCTCCCTTATGCGCGTCGACGATGACGGCAACATACACCCGACTACCCCCGCCACCGCGATCCTGGCTACAGCCACTTATCTGCAAGCGAACCTCGGCAAGCTGCGCGCGATGCCGGCTCAGCTCAGCCGAGAGCCCATCAAGCTTCGAGGGTGGCAAACGCACGTCGGCGACCTCCATAGACGGCTGCGTCTTAGTTGGGTCCACTTCGAGTTTCTTGCGGTATGCTTCACACCTCGCCTGGACCTCTTTCTCCACATGCTGCCGTTGCTTCTGATGTCCCTCTTTCAGGTTACCCTCCAGCTTCTCAAGGTGTTCGTGCTCCTCGCTCACCTCACCAACGAGGCGGGTAACCTCCGCCTCGCGTGTCTTGATGTCTCCCTCAAGGTCCTGGACCTTGTCCTCCCCGAGGATTACGACGGATTCGCAGGAGGAGACAGCCGTCTCGTAGTGCACGAGAGTTTCTTCATGGAGGAGGAGGTCTTTCTCTCACTCCGCGCAGCCAAGGTTCCACTAATCCACCACCGAGCGGTGCTCCTCGTGCTCCAGAAGGAGCCGAACCTGCAAATCTCGGGCGGCGTCCAACATGCACTTGGCCTCCTCTCGAAGCACCTCTGCCTCGCGAGTGGAGGCCTCACACTTGCGCTTGGCCTCGCTAAACATCTGACGGCGCACCATTTTCGTAGCATTTTCCCTCTCATGGCAGGTAAACATTACCTGGCAGAGCTGCGCGCCCAGGCTCTCCAGACGCTCTCTTTCCTTGACGAGGAGACGGGAGTGCACCTTCGCCCTGACTCGGAGCGCCTCTACAAAGTCCTTGGCGATGTCGACGAGGGAGCCCTCCGAGTAGAGCTCACAGGGAGCGCCAGAACGGATGCGGGCGGACCAACGATCCTCTACCATTAAGTTATGGAAGAAGTCATCAGGAAGGAAGGAGCCACCAGGCCCCTCGGGAGGAGTGTCCCGGAGCCACTTCTCCACTGCGTCGTTGAAGTCTTGCTAGAACGCACCACGGAAGGGAACAGAGGAAGAGCTCAGCACCCCACACGCCAGCGAGAAGGAGAGCACTGCACCCGTTCCCTGATCGATGGGGGCGGCCTTCTCTACTTCAACGCCCACTATGACCGAGGTTGCCCAGGTCGCGTCGCCCGGGGGCTCTGAAGACGTCCCCGGTCCGGCAGCACCAGGGGCAACGATTGGAGACAACACCGAACGAGCCACGAGGTCTTCCTCGATCAGGACGTCCGGCTCGGGTCACGGGACTTCACCGGCAGAATACTCGTCGGGCGGTGTCCCGGCCGTCGTCACGCCGCCCGCCGAGGAAACCATGGGGTTAGCGAGCTCCTCAGTCGCCGGAGATCGCGGGGGGGCCACCTCTCCTCGGGAGAGACGGGTTGGACCGCCTCTCCTGAGGACCGGGGGCTGGGTGTCCTCGACACCCTCTCCCTCTTCAGGGAGCTGCGACAAAAACGGAGCCAGTTCCGACATCATTTGAAGGGAAGAAGACCAACACGACCGAACACTTACTCTCCCGGTACCCCCAAGCTCGTGGAAGACGTTTCCGCCATGGGGACGTGTCACAGTCGCCTTGACTGTCGATGAGCCCCCCGTGCCTGCATCGACCTTCGCGGGACACGGACCTTCCGCGCTTGTTGCGGCGTCTGGGGTCGCCGAGTGCGCAGGAGGCGGAGATAGAGTATGTGAGTCCTCCGACGACTCGATGCTGGCCCCCCGTGCTGGGGCGGACGTGACCTCCCTGTGAGCGCGCTTCTTCGACACACGCCTGGGAGCCGGATCAGTCGGAGTGGAGTTCTCCGTTTTAGCAGGCTCCGCGTCGCTCTCCGCGGGGAGACAGGGGAGAAAGGGGTTTCTTCGGCAGGACGTCTCGCCCTCGGCCAGGAGCACCCACCTATCGAAGCGAGGAATGGACCTGATCACCCCGTCGCGCCTCGCTTCTGCAAGGCTATAAAGAGGAACCACGGAGGGAGGAAGAGGTGGCATGTTATCCCTGCTGAGAAGGGTCTGCATCATCACCTCAAGCTCCCTGCCCTCGGGAAGGAAGCTGTTGATCCGCATACTATCCTCCGAGTCGCCGCAGAAGCACATGAGGCGCTTGTGTTTCTTAAGAGGCGCCAACCTCTGGAGGACAAACTCGCGGACAAGCATGGGCGCCTCAAGCCCGCTCCCATGATGCTCCTCCATCCTCTGCACTAGGGGAGCCATGTCCGGGCCATCGACGACCTCCTGGGCCCAGCCGGCGTACTTCCTGGGCTTGCCGGTGGGAACCTCGAGAAGGACCGCAGATTTGATGGCGTCCATAAACACCCAGCGGCTGGCGATGTCGTTCACTTTCTTCTTATGGTCCAATAGGGGAAACAAAGATCCCCTACCCAGACCAATTCGGAAGGAGGCGCACCAGGCGCAACGACCTCTGCCCGTCACGGGAGGCTGAAGAAGGAGTGGAAGAAGGCCACCGAAGGCCTGATGCCAAGGAAGGTTTGCACCAGAATGCGAAGATGGCCAGGGTCAGAATGGAGTTGGGATGAAGATGGAGGGCGTGGATCTGGTACCATTACAAGATGGCCGAGAAGAAAGTAGAGAAAGGAGGAACTAGGCCGGCGAAAAGGGTGTGGAAGAAGAAGGCGTAGGCGGTCGCCGGGAAGGAGTCGACTCAGGCCGACCAGGCAAAGAGCAAGGTGGATCCATGATCATTGGTGGAGGAGGACACCATCGGTAGCTCCCTCTCTAGAGAAGACTCTACATGGATGCGGGACGGCTCCAAGATCGAGCATGGCCGCGATGGCGAAGATTTCACCAAGGCAGCTTGCTTTCCTTTTGCCGCTGAAGCAGCTTTCTTGCGGCCATCTCAGAAAGAAGATTGATACGTCCATTTTGCATCACTATTTTATATCATAATTTTCTGTTATTCATCGATATATTTCATGTTATGATGCATCCCTTATGTTATTTTATCTTATTTTGCATGTTTTATAATTTTGGAGAATAAACACCGGGACCAGAAATCTGATGGAAAGAGCATCGTCGGGATACCATATTTCAGAAGATCAGAAGAAGAAGTGGGACACCGGGGGTGTCATAAAAGTTTAGAGGAGGAACCCATCCAGAAGGAGAGCCAGAGGGGGCCCACCAGGGGCCCACACCATGAGGTGGCGCGCCCCCCCCCCCCGGCCGCGCCACCTAGGGGTGTGGCCACCCTAGCCCATCTCTGTGTGGTATTTTTCGCATGCTTGGCCCCCAGGGAATGCTAAGCCTCATTCCATCATCGAAGAATTATTCCGCCGCCGCCTCGGGGCGGAAAACACACGAGAGAGAAAACCTCTCTTCTAGGGAGAAATCTGCCGGGGAAATTCCTCTCCGGAGAGGGGAAATCACCGCCATCGTCACCGTCATCACTCCGGGCATCATCAAGATCGTCATCACCACCAGCACCATCACCCTCATCATCCACCGTCATTCCGTTGTAACAATTAGGGGCCTCTATCGTAGTTTTGCATTAGATCTCTCTTCCGGTGTGGATTACTTGTTAGTAGTTGATGCTTGTGAGATTTATCGGTGTTTGCACTTTATTACCAGGTTGTTATCATCCATTATATCACCTCTGATTATGATCCATATGATGTCCTTTGAGTAGTTCGTGGTGTTCTTGAGGACATGGGAGAAGTCAAGTTATTAGTAGTGAAGTAATGTTGAATAATATTTAATGTTTGATATTTAAGTTGTCGTGTTATTATCCTAGTGGTGTCATGTGAACATCGACTACATGATACTTCACCATTTATGGGCCTAGGGGGATGCATCGTGTATTTGGATACTAATTGTGGGGTTGCCGGAGTGACAGAAACCTAAACCCCCGTTAGGAAACCATTACACGAGGGAGCGTAGGATCCCGGAGTTTAAAGCTGTGGTTAGATTTATTTCTTAATTACTTTCTTGTAGTTGTGGATGCTTGCAAGGCGGTATAATCACAAGTATGTATTAGTATTGGATGGGACGGTACATTAGCATAGGTTCACCCACACAACACTTATGAAAACACCTAACATTATTCAGCTGCATGGAACAAAAGCACTTGACAGAAACCTCCCGTGTGTCATCGAGAACGTTTGTTAATCATAAGTAAACCCTCCGGCTTGTCCTTTGCTGAAAAAGGATTGGGCCACTTGCTGCAATTATTACTACTGCATTTTATTTACTCGCACTTTATTTATCTGCAATATCAAAAACCTCTACAAATCTATTTTCCAGTATTTACACTTATTCCTTCATCAAAACTGCTTGTCAACACCTTCTGCTCCTCGTTGGGTTCGACACTCTTATTTATCGAAAGTACCACGATACACCCCCTATATTTTTGGGTCATCAAGACTACTTTCTGGCGCCATTGCCGGGGAGTGAAGCGCTATCAGGAAGTGGAATTGATAAAGGAAGCTTCTTATGTAAGTGTTGTTTTTATTACTGTCTACTACTTTATTACATTATGTTTGGGTCTCCTTTTGAGTCCTTATTTGCGGGAACTGCTACCACTGCTAGGGTAGTAAGTGACCCACCGCCTGATGATTTGGATCCTTATAAAATACCTATAAAGATTGTTAAACATGTTAGGGATAACTCCTATTCAGGTGTTGGAACTGTCCATCCATGTGATCATTTGCTCTTTTTACATGAACTAGTTGAAATGCCCGTGCGTTGCTACGGGCTATTTTGATCAATTTTTTTTTGTTTCTAGCAATTGTTATATAGGAAGGAAGAGATCAAATATTTTTTTTCTATCAATGGTGATACAGGAAGAGTAACTAAAATAATATGGAGATTAAAATACAGATCCCATCTCTTGTTTAAATAAAATGATTTAATAAAATAATACTTAACATATTCTAAGAAAAGATCTTCAAAATCAACAAATGATCATGACTAACGACCGAATATTTTTGATGAAAAAGTCTGAGCCACGTACCTCGGACACGGCCAATTTTTTAAAAATGAATCGGACAACGCCCCACTCTACTTTTGCACTTGCTCTGCACTGTGTAGCACCCTTCCAATCTCTCTCGCCGAGCGCATTATCACCGAAGTACCTCCCACCGCCATGGCGAGGACAACGTCTCACCGCCAGTCCCAAATCACTTTCCCCCAAGCTCCCTCTCTCGACCAAGTCAGGTGTCACTCCTGTTCACCTTCACGGCCAGCACGAGGACACGCTCGCCCATCCCCACACTATGCCTCTTCCAATCGAAGCCGGTCTCCGAAGAGCATGTGGAGGATCTCAAGCTCGACATGCTGGCGGGCGAGCTAGATTTAGGTGTACGGTATCTAATCTTTCAACAAAATCGCGTTTGTTAGATTCTTATCTCAGTTGAATGCCCATGCTTGCTAGGGTCTCTAGTCTTTCGATAAAGTCGTGGCTGGAACTTTTTTTCCGAAGCACCGACAAATATATCATGAAAAATGTTTAAATATGCTCAACATAATTAGAAATAAGAACTACAATCCGCTATACAGATGATTTTTCTTTACAAGCAGCCATCATCATCACGTTAGACCTATTGTCTCTACAATTTCTTTTCTATGATCTAAAAAGGGAAAACACATTGACCTAAAAAATTTAAAAATATATTTTGAATTGGAACCAAGAATAAACTCACTAAAATTTAACATGATGGCATCTTAAACTTTGTTTTTACCGTTTTGGATTTGATCTTACATAGTTGTACGAGCATAGCTGCTACCATCAGTCCCACAACAGCGGCCAGACCCGACGAAGAGAAAGGAGGAGCGGCGCCGCCAGCGACATGAGCCACTACGCTCCCGGTAGCCATCGATGAATCAAGGTCAAGCTCGTGCTTATCCTTCCTCTCTTATTTCAGACGTTTTTTCTTACTCCCCATCTTGAGATAAGATGATCACGTTGGTGTTAACTCCGCTTGCCCAAAGTTATTGGTTCATCACATTATTTTTGGAAATTTACTGTATGTGATGTTACAGATTTATTTTTGTTCGGACTAATTACTTCACAGTTGCGTGATCTAGGAACCAGATATGAACATTTAGTCGAAATACCTACCTTAGCCCTCTTAGGCAAAGCAACTTCAATAATATCCATTAAAATAACTGTTGTAATATCGCAAATTTTAGTAGAAAAGAAAAAGGAAAATGATGTTAACAGATATGCTTCTACGGAACCTAGACCCCGGAGCACTGAATTCTGAGGCATAAATTACATTTGCACAAACCAATGATGGATTTGTTGAAATGTATAATGAAAAATACAAAATTTGGATGCTTCTCAAAAGTGAGCAAACATAATCTATTGCAAAAAATTCACAGCAGATTGAAATTAGAATTACATGTTACACATTAGCTCAACCACACAATTGTTGTAGGTTATTTTACATTTTTCCAACAAAATTGGAGATGAACTTATCTGTAGATCACAAACTAACCCTGTCATCGGTCTAAAAGATTTAAACTAAACTCACCTACATAGCAACAACTCAGTGCAAAACTAAACCAGGTTTGCAGAATACACCAATGTGAAGGCCTCAAAGTTTATCTAGTTCATGTTCTATTGAATCGGTGTCGAAGCCAGCCCAATCAAATTGTGCTTCTAGATCAAATATAGGATTATATGATTGGCCTCTGTACACTTATGACTGACCAATCCATGCATGCCTAATCTGACGAAGGTGACTGAATCACTTATCTGATAAAAGTATGTATAATATTGTAAGATTATATAGTAAGTGACCACCTGACTCATACAGAAAACTTTTTATTAGGTATATCCAATTAGCACAGCCACAAACATCGGCAACCTGCAAAAGTGTTATGAATCATAGTGAACGAAAGATGTATTTGCATAGCAAGTGGATTTTGGTTAAATCCGGAGACCTACCTTAATACCAGTTGCATGAAAGATCAATAATATATTCAGAACAACTGCATATCTGCAGCCATAAAATCTAACCGACAGTACTCCATGGCAATTAGTAAAGCTTGCAGAATCTTTGACAATCCAGTGTGTGAATTCCAATTGATCTTCTACTAATTATAATTTACTTAGTTTTGCAACAAATCTACTCAAAATTGTAAGTCATGCTGATGAACGGCCATTGCTCTAAAATATGAAAACTGAAGTAACCTCCAATATAAAGTATCTCTATTGAGGTCACCTTATCATCTAGAGATTAAAGGTACAAATTTGCATAAAATTTACCATTAATTAGTATCTCGTCTGCTGATTATTCTACAATCCCGTGTTACCCCAGACATTTATTGGAGCATATGACATGCATGATACATTAGAAATTAAGTAACAAAGCAGAGAAACGGGAGATTAAGGTGAGAGTGATTCATATATATTTCTAGAATATAATTGCTCCCAATCACCAATTAAAAATGACGAGGAATACCATGTGTTGTTACCTGCTAGTCGTCAACTCCTTGTTTGCCGGATATGCTGAGGGACATGTGCGTTGGCTCACGAACAGCACACATGGCACTTGCACAACGAGAAGGATCCGTTGTTGAGCAGGCCGAACTGCACTTGTGCTTTCTTCTTACCATCTTCGACCTGCAGCACGCCACCGAC
This sequence comes from Alopecurus myosuroides, assembly GCA_028641055.1. NCBI lineage: Eukaryota > Viridiplantae > Streptophyta > Magnoliopsida > Poales > Poaceae > Alopecurus > Alopecurus myosuroides. The sequence continues at coordinate 153,067,054 of CM054059.1, forward strand.
CCTACATCTGCATCTCAAATCTGGGGATAGATGAGCATGAGAACAAACAAAAGCAGCCACAAGAACAAGGTCCGACAATTAAATAGCCAAAATAACAATCTGAATACATGTCAAACAACAAATGCGAATTCGGAAATGCAGGCTGCCACAAGACTGAAATTTTACATGGCCATCCTAAATCCTTCAAATCCTGCTTGACTAAATCACACAAAATAAAGCATTGTTTTATTGACTGCTCCTGAATTAATGAAATCAAGGGGGTAGGAAAGAGCAGAGCAATATGAGATTCCCCTTACATTACTGATCCATGCTCCGCCCCAAAAACAATCTGGTGTTCAAAATTCTCAAAAATTGCTGGCATCCTAAAAAAAAAATGAGAGGTGATATTGTACGACATGAATGGATCAAAAGGTGTTTCCAAGCAAGTGTCTAACCAAGACGGAGAAGAGAAAAGGATACCTCAGTCTTTGTAGTGCTTCCATGGCCAAGTGAGTCCTCCCGTTACGGATGTCTCTCCAAAGGAGACCTAGTCGTAGGCACATCTATGGCGTGGCCGCCCTCAAGGCAAGGCACAGCCCTCCGGCGCGCAGTGTGGCGCCGCTCCCTGTGCGTGGAAGGGGACGCACGAAGTGGTGCTCCCATCCATGCCCGAGAGACTCGGGTAGCAACGGAGGAAGTGGTAGCGGCGGCGGCTGTGTGTCCCGTTTCGCCGCCGCTGAAAGGAGCGAGGGGATCGGGGGAGGTGCTGCCGCCGCCGCTGAGAGGAGCGGGGGATCAGGGGAGGTGTTGCGGGTTGGACTAAAGTGCAAATGTGGTTGACTTACTGGTGCGGTAATGCGGGTTGATTTCCTCGATTCCTCAGGGGCTAAATTGTAAAAGGTCCGCGACGTACGTACGGTCGTTAGGCCGTATTATATAGTAGAGATTATTCGAGTTGTTCAAGTGTGTAGGTATTACAATGAGCCAAGTGAAGAGGAAATTATTCTCTATATCATTGACAGGCCGAGCCGCTGAATTGTTCAAACTGCTGAAAAATAGCCAGACTATTGGATGGGAGGAAATCGTGCCTCTCTTTTATTCTAAATTTTATCCTCAGAGTGAAATTCATCGAGATCGGAATTATATATATAGTGTTTGGCCTCATGACAGATAGAGTATTGCCCAAGCATGGGGAAGATTGAAGTTACTAATGCTCAAATGCCCCGTTCATGAGCTCCCCAGTAATATTGTTATTAATATTTTTTATGCAAGGCTTTCTCTTCATGATAAGGATTTATTGGATGCTTCTTGTTCTGGATCATTTACACGTATGAAAGATGAAGCTAAATGGGATCTTCTTGACCGTATTCAAGAAAACACTGAAGGATGGTAGAATGACAAAGGTAGAAAGTCCGGTATAAATTATGATTATGGATGCATTAAAAAATTTATGTCATCCGATGATTATCATAATGTTAGTATTGTTTATGGTCTTGATTCTCAAGTTGTTGCAAACTTATATAAGGCTTTTTCTTCTTATTTTGATATTCCTAAAATGGAATGGGACAAGTACCATGCACCTTATAAAGATACTGTTAATTGTGTTCCTGCTAGAGATATAGAAGTTCATAATGTTGATTCTATTATGCATGAACCTTATATTGAGAAAATGCCTTTCCCTTCTAAGATAAAAGAACATTCTATGTTATCTAGTGTGGTTAATAAAAGTGCAAGGAAACCTGTAGAACCCGAAGAACAAATAACTGTAGAACCTACAATATCAATAGTAAAGGACCTTGTTTTCTGAAAATGTAGAACAGGGACACATTATATTTTGTGAAGATGCTTCTAATATTGTCTCTCATCATGGTAAATCTAGGAAACCTAGTGTTCCTGCGCTATCTGTTAGGATAGGTGATCATTGCTATTATTGTTTGTGTGATATTGGTGCTAGTTCTAGTGCTATTCCTTATGAGTTTTATAAAGAAATCATGCATGAAATTGGTTCTTGTGAACTTGAAGACATTGATGTGATTATTCAACTTTCTAATAGGGAAACTATTTCTCCAATTGGTATTGTTAGAGATGTGGAGGTATTATGAGGTAAAACTAAGTATCCTGCTGATTTTCTAGTACTAGGAACTTCTGCTAGTGATACTTGTCCTATTATATTTGGTAGACCTTTCTTAAACACTTGTGGTGCTGTTATAGATTGCAAAAAGGAGAAAATTCTTACAAAGTTTGATGGAGAGTCTTATGAATTTCATTTCTCCAAATTTGCTAAAGCACCTTATGAAGCTGAATTGCCTAATGAGAATTATAGAGTTGAACAATTGGCTGCTATTGCTCTTGCTCCTAACAATACTTTGCAGCAATACATGAAAGACCACGAAAGTGATGTCTTTATGGAAGAAAGGAATGAAATTGACGAGATCTTATTACATCAGCCACCGATGCTGAAACATAATTTACCGGTGGAAGACTTGGGTACCACATTACCACCCAAGGAGGATCCTGTTTTTGATTTAAAGCCTTTGCCTGACAATCTTAAATATGTTCATATTGATGATAAGAAATTATATCCTGTTATTATTAGTTCTGAACTTTCTGGTAAAGAAGAGGAGAGAATATTGGGAATATAGAAGAAACACAAACGTGCTATTGGTTATGCTCTTGATGATTTGAAGGGGATTTCTCCTACTATATGTCAGCATGCTATTAGTATTGAACCTTATGCAAAGCCAGTTGTTGAACATCAACGCCGTTTAAATCCTAAGATGAAGGATGCGGAAGAAATGAGGTATTGAAACTCCTTGATGCTGGTATTATTTATCATATTGCTCATAGTAGATGGGTTAGTCCTGTGCATTGTGTCCCTAAGAAAGGAGGGATGATGTTGTGCCAAATGAAAATAATTAACTTATCCCTCAAAGATTAGTGGTTGGTTATAAGATGTGCATTGATTTTAGGAAGGTTAACAAAGTTACTATGAAAGATCATTATCCTTTGCCTTTTATTGATAAAATGTTAGAAAGGTTGTCTAATAGAACTCAATTCTGCTTTCTTGATTGTTATTCTGGGTTCTATCAAATTGGTTTTAGAAAGCATGATCAAGAGAAAACAACTTTCACTTGTCCTTTTGGAACCTAGGCTTATAGACATATGCCTTTTGGTTTATGTAATGCTCCTGCTACTTTTCAAAGATGTATGTCTGGTATCTTTCATGGTTTTTGTGAAGAAATTGTGGAAGTCTTCATGGACGATTTCTCCGTCTATGAAACTTCTTTTGATAATTGTTTGCAGAATCTTGATAAAGTTTTGCAGAGATGTGAGGAGACTAATCTTGTTCTTAATTGGGAGAAATGCCATTTTATGGTTAATGAAGGAATTGTTCTTGGACATAAAATTTCTGAAAGAGATATTGAAGTTGATAGAGCTAAAGTTGAAGCTATTGAGAAAATGCCCTATCCCAGGGATGTTAAAGGGATTCGTAGTATGCTTGGTCATGCTGGTTTCTACAGAAGGTTTATTAAAGATTTCTCTAAAATATCAAAACCTCTTACTAATCTTGTTCAAAAAGATGTACCTTTTGTTTTTGATGAAGCTTTTGAAATTTTAAAGAAGATTTTGAAATTTTAAAGAAGCTTTTGAAATTTTAAAGAAGGATTTAATATCTGCCCCTATTGTTCAACCCCCTGATTGGAATTTACCATTTGAAATTATGTGTGATGCTAGTGATTATGCTGTAGGTGTTGTTCTTGGACATCGAATAGATAAGAAGTTAAATGTTATTCATTATGCTAGTAAAACTCTTGATGCTGCTTAAAGGAATTATGCTACTACGGAGAAAGAATTCCTAGCCGTAGTTTTTGCTTGTGATAAATTTAGGCAGTATATTGTTGATTTTAAAGTTACTATTCATACTGATCATGCTGCTATTAAGTGCCTTATGGAAAAGAAAGATGCTAAGCCTAGGCTTATTAGATGGGTGCTTCTCTTGCAAGAGTTTGAGATTTACATATTGTGGATAGGAAGGGTGCTGAAAATCCTTTTGCTGATAATTTGTCTAGATTAGAAAATATCTCTGATGACCCTATTCCTGTTAATGATAGTTTTCCCAATGAACAGTTGGCTGCAATAAAAGTGAGCTCTCAAGAGAGTCCATGGTATGCTGATTATGCTAACTTTATTGTTACGAAGTATTTGCCTCCTACCATTACAGCTCAGCAAAAAATAAAATTCTTCTATGATTTGAGGCATTATTTTTGGGATGACCTACACTTATATAAAGAAGGTGTTGATGGGTATTATGAGAAGATGTGTTCCTGAAAATGAACAACAAGAGATATTGAGGAAATGTCATAGTAGTGCTTATGGAAGACATCACGCTGGAGATAGAACTTCACATAAAGTTCTACAATCAGGTTTTTATTAGCCTGCTCTCTTTAAAGATGCTAGAAAATTTGTTTTATCTTGTGATCAATGTCAAAGGGTTGGAAATATTTCTAGACGTAATGAAATGCCTATGAATTATTCTCTTGTTATTGAACTGTTTGATTGTCGGGGTTTTAACTTTATGGGTCCTTTCCCTCCTTCAAAAGGCTACACTCATATTCTTGTTGATGTTGATTATCTTACTAAATGGGTAGAAGTTATACCTACTAAAAATGCTGATGGTGAAACCTCATTAAAAATTCTTAAAGACATTTTTTTTCCTAGGTTTGGTGTGCCTAGATATCTTATGACTAATGGGGGTTCTCATTTTATTCATGGTGGTATTAGAAAGACTCTTGCTAAATATGATGTTAATCATAGAATTGCCTCACCCTATCATCCTCAAACTAGTGAGCAAGTAGAATTATCAAATAGAGAAATCAAATCTATCTTGCAAAAGACTATTAACAAATCTAGAAAAAATTGGGCTAAGAAATTAAATGATGCTCTTTGGGATTATAGAACTGCTTATAAAAATCCCATGGGCATGTCTCCTTATAAAATGGTTTATGGAAAAGCTTGTCACTTGCCCCTAGAATTAGAACACAAGGCTTATTGGGCAGTGAAAGACCTAAATAGAGATTTTAAACTTGCTGGTGAGAAAAGATTGCTTGATTTTAGTTCTATAGATGAATGGAGGAGTGAAGAATATGAAAATGCTAAGCTCTTTAAAGAGAAAGTTAAAAGGTGTCATGATAAGAGAATTATTAAAAGAGAATTTCATGTTGGTGCGAAAGTGCTATTGTATAGGTCTTGTCTCAGATTTTTTGCAGGAAAATTACTCTCGAGATGGGAAGGACCTTTTGTTATCGAAGAGGTATATCGACTGGGGGCAATTAAAATTGTTTCCCCTGCAGACAACTCCTCACAAGTGGTGAATGGCCAAAGACTCAAGCATTATATTTCTGGAGATCCTTACAATGAAAATGTTGACTGTATTCGAGCCATGATCCCAGAGGAATTTATTAAGAAGCATATTTCAGAAACTGCAGAGTCAGTTTTCGAATAGGTAACAGTTTTGGTAAGAGAACTTTCGCGAGACATCTTCCAACTTTTATTTTTACTGTTTTTGGAAAATATGATAAATTATGAGCCGGAAACGAGGTGGAGACGGAGCCCGGAGGCTCCACACCATGAGGTGGCATGGGCCCACCTCTGGCCGCGCCAGCCCATGGTGTGGGCGCCCCGGAGCCCCTCTTCAACTTGTTTTCGAACTGGGATTTCCTTTCGTTATGAAACTTTTTGCTATATAATCCCCCAGACCCCCCGAGGTCCGTATATCGATTTCTCGCCGTGTTTCTGTTTTGAGCTGTTTCTGCCAGATTACATCTTCAGATCCAGAGCAACAATGGCTTGTCCTGGATCTCCCAAAGACAGTTTACATGAACGAGTTGAAGATGCATCCCAAGAAATTGCTGCTCAAGAACGGTTAGGTGCAGATTGAAGATGTTCTGGGCCCTAGAGGAGAAGGAAGTCTGGAAGCTAGGATGGAAGAACTGGAGCAAGAAGTATTCAGGTACAAGAAGATGGCGGAGCGTGAAGTTGAGATCATCGACATGATAAAGACATAATAGAATGCTAAATACAAGAGGAAGAATTTGAAGCTTTGGGAGGAGATTCTCTCACTCACCAAGACCACCAATGATCTGCAAGCACACCTCTATGACGTGCAGAACCAGAACTGTGAGTATGAGAACAGGTTTAAACGCATAAGCTCTGCTGCTAGTTTTAGGATGATGGAGACCAGAACGTCATTTGTGGATGGACAACCTTTACCTTGGAAGACCGAGGATGAGAAGGATTCACCACCACCGAAGAATTGATTCGTCATTGGCTTTGGCATCCCCTCGGCTTGTTCCAAGATTGGGGGGAGTGCTGCGGTGTCACCTCACTATCTTTCATCTTTTTACTTTTTCAGTAGTGTCATATCATGAGTAGAGAAGTTATCGTATAGGATGGTTTGCAGTATGGAAGTGTCTCTCCCTAGTTGGTTATCGTTGTATCCGTTGCTGTGAGTTGTCGGTTTGAAATATTAATGAGAAGTTTCATCATTTACTATATGCACACATTATTTTAGTTTTCAATTTCTATCATATGGTTGAGCTTGTTATTAGTATTTTGTATCACTCTAGAGATCATCAAGTTAATCTAGTTGGTTTTGACAAAGTTAGCATGGGTCAGCAGAAAGAATAATTTGATATGCTAGTATAAGAAAGAGGAATTTGCCTATTAGCTCATAAACTTAGTATTCACAAGTTAAGATCGCTTGGGCTTTCAATGAAGATTGCATGATTGTTTTCATCATATGTATATTTGTTTGTTTTCCCTCAACTCTTATGCTTGCTACCCAACCTTGCTAGCCGAAAACCCTATACTGAGAGGGAATGCTTCTCGTGAATCCAAACCTTAAACCCCAAAACCTTGCCATTTGTGTCCACCATACCTTCCTACATGTGGTATTTCACCGCCACTCCAAGTAAATAGCTCATGTGCTACCTTTAAACTTTCAAATTACTCCTGTTTTGTGTTCCTGTTTTAGCTCATGAGGACGCAAATAGAGAATCTTTATCTCACTTGTTGATTGGAATCAAACACCTGGACTAGTGGCTTCATCCGCTTATCAGTCAAATAATAATACAAATTCCCTTCCCCAAATAATAATACAAATTCCCTTCACTCTTTTTGCCCCTGATTTATCAGTCAAAGCATAATTATGTAAAAAAAAGAGAAAGAGGAATTACCTTCTGTACCAGTTGTGTCCTTCTATGGGAGCCGCTCTTGTGAGTCTAGTTGGCTTGTGACGTACTGTATTTTATGTTTGCCATTCGTTGACATAATCATACACCTCTCAAAATTAGACACTCCTCCACGGTTTGTGATTGTTGGCAGGCACCCGAGGATTCAGTTAGCCATGGTTTGTGTAAGATGGATGGGAGGAGTGTCATGCATTTTATACCTCTGTTTATTAAAATAAAATTTCTAGCACATGAGTGATCAATGCTTCCCTCTGCGAAGGGCCTATCTTTTACTTTTATGTTGAGTCAGTAAACCCATTTCCTTTTGTCCCCAACAAGCATTTGAGTTGTTGTGATCTCATCATCTATATGTTGATTTATTCAATCATGTTTTCTATCCTTCTTTGTTTAGCACTTGCTTTATTATCTGAATGAATATTACTTTGAAAGCTATGAATCATTGTAAAAGAGTTGTTATAATTAAACATGTTAAGCTCTACATTATAAACCTTGTTATAAAGACTTTGAAAGCTATGATTTCATTAAATGTTCTCTGACCAAGAACGAAGTTTTCCATTACCAATTTTGATTATCTCTTTTGCATCTTTGTTTGTCACTCACCATTACTCATTTCAAGTTGGGTCATATGAGAGGAAGTTGTTGTCTATAATGATTGGTGCATAGATATATGTGATGCTTCTTGTCCGTATTTTATTTATCGACTCTTCACTCCATAAACCCGTGGTCATGTTTTCTGAGTTCAGTTTCGCTTGGGGACAATCGAGGTCTAAGCTTGGGGGAGTTGATACGTCCATTTTGCATCACTATTTTATATCATATTTTTCTGTTATTCATCGATATATTTCATGTTATGATGCATCCCTTATGTTATTTTATCTTATTTTGCATGTTTTATAATTTTTGGAGAATAAACACCGGGACCTACAATCTGATGGAAAAAAGCACCGTCGGGATACCATATTTCAGAAGATCAGAAGAAGAAGTGGGACACCGGGGGTGTCCTAAAAGTTTAGAGGAGGAACCCAACCAGAAGGAGAGCCAGAGGGGGGCCACCAGGGGCCCACACCATGAGGTGGTGCCCCCTTGGCCGCGCCACCTAGGGGTGTGGCCACCCTGGCCCACCTCTAGGGGTATTTTTCGCGTGCTTGGCCCCCAGGGAACCCTAAGCCCCATTCCATCGTCGAAGAATTATTCCGCCGCTGCCTCGGGGCGGAAAACACCCGAGAGAGAAAAGCTCTCTCGCAGGGAGAAATCTGCCAGGGAAATTCCTCTCCGGAGAGGGGAAATCATTGCCATCGTCACCGTCATCACTCCGGGCATCATCAAGATTGTCATCATCATCGTCATCACCACCATCACCATCACCCTCATCATCCACCGTCATCCTGATGTAACAATTAGGGGGCTCTATCGTTGTTTTGCATTAGAGCTCTCTTCCGGTGTGGATTACTTGTTAGTAGTTGATGCTTGTGAGATTTATCGGTGCTTGCACTTTATTACCAGATTATTATCATCCATTATATCACTTCTGATTATGATCCATATGATGTCTTGTGAGTAGTTTTTGTTGTTCTTGATGACATGGGAGAAGTCAAGTTGTTAGTAGTGAAGTAATGTTGAATAATATTTAATGTTTGATATTTAAGTTGTGGTGTTATTCTCCTAGTGGTGTCATGTGAACATCGACTACATGATACTTCACCATTTATGGGCCTAGGGGGATGCCTCGTGTATTTGGCTGGGACGGTACATTAGCATAGGTTCACCCACACAACACTTTGCAAAACACCTAACATTATTCAGCTGCATGGAACAAAAGCATTTGACAGAAACCTCTCGTGTGTCCTCGAGAACGTTTGTTAATCATAAGTAAACCCTCCGGCTTGTCCTTTGCTAAAGAAAGGATTGGGCCACTTGCTGCAATTATTACTACTGCATTTTATTAACTCGCACTTTATTTATCTGCAATATCAAAAACCCCAACAAATCTATTTTCCAGTATTTACAGTTATTCCTTCATCAAAACTGTTTGTCAACACCTTCTGCTCCTCGTTGGGTTCGACACTCTTATTTATCGAAAGTACTACGATACACCCTCTATACTTGTGGGTCATCAAAGAACTTGGAGGAGAGTGGGGGATCTAGAGAGCAAGAAGTACTAAGCGGCGGAAGGAGAAGAGGGAGGGAGGAACCTCATTATATCCGTGGCCTTTATGAGTGGGGCCCCCCATGTCGTAGGGAGCCGTTTCCTTGGGAAGATCGTGGGTCGTGGACACGTGCCGAAAGCTGGCCTGCAGCAGTTGGCCCCGCGTCTCCTCGCCTCCTGCAGACACGTGTGTCTCGCGGGCTACTGTCAGGCCTCTGGATACCAGGGTACCCTGAGGCGATAGCTGCAGCCTAGCCCAAGGCGCAACTCCAAGGCCAAAAGTCATGCCCGCGTCCGGCAGGGCTTCCTTTCCCATGCCCACACGCTGGGTGGGCCTGGCCTGCCGTAACTCGTGCCCTGGAGAGGGGTTCTACTTCGCCCTCACCCCCTCCTTGGGCACCACCCTTCAATAGAAGGCAGCCCATGTGCCTCTAACGACCGCTTCTCTGAGCAGTGACGGAGGCGCTGCAGAGCAGCTCTGTCCCCAGTTGCCATTCTGGTGTATAAAGGCCAGGGGGACAGCTGCGGCGGCCATTGGGGTTCCCAAAGACTACCCCTTTGGAGTAAGAAGACCAAGAACGCGCTACAAAACGAAGGCGGCGTCACCGGGCTCCCCCACCGTGATGCCATGGACGGTGGAGCTGTCCCCCAGCGACCAGGACCACGCAGGAGGCGCAGGGGTACGGGACACTCCTCCCTTTGGCACCTTGTGGTAGCCCTTTCCCGCCAAGTGAGCGGAAAGGAAGTCCAAACGCCAGTATAAGAAGGGCACCTCCGACCCTTGAGCAAAGGGAGAACGATTCATCCTAGAGCCCAACTAGTCTGTTTCGAGCACAAACTCGCCTTTGTACTGTAACCAATATAGTGTAATCCATCATACAAGCAGGAGTTGGGTTTTACACCACATTGGTGGCCTGGACCTGGGTAAACTCTCTGTGTCACCATTGTTGTCGTGCTCAACCTTCCCTCTCGAAGCCTCCTCTCGAAGAGAAGGAAGCGTGTTTAGCCCTCATTGTTCAAACCCTTCAGAGTTATCCTTTCTAGGACAGACTAGCTCTCTCCGAAAATAGGATTCTTCCTCAACATACCTATTATAAAGTTAAACCTGAATGTTAAACCTATGCATTTGATCCTCATGGGATAGCACACTGCCTTCTTCCATCGTTTCAAAATTTTGTAACTCCACTTTCAACTCATGTTTTAATTCTTGTTATGTCCAAAAGCATTAGCCCCCAAACCTTTCATATAATTTTGCAGTGTTGGATTAGGCAGCGCTTAAGCACGCTTAGGCACCACACGATGGATAAATGCCTCCCTATGAGATACCGGAACTTCTCGTGGTCAACGATGAGAATTTTTTTTCGAGATCCTTTCGGGAAGATGATTATAGATATTTCTCTTTCCTAAATCTGTGTTGGTTTGACCATGGATTCTATTCAATTAATACTTTGACTAGTTGGAAGGGCATGATGGAAAATTCCATCGGTGCAGGAGCTGCTACGATTGATTGTTCGAAAGTAGAATTCGTTTCATTAACTCAATTGAAAGCCTAGGGCATAAGTGAAACTCTAGTCGGCACAACTAAGAAATTATCTTCTTTTGCAAGAAATCATACCATATTACACTTAAAAATAAAATTTAACATAATCCAATGGCAATTGTTAGTAGTTTACTCATTTATATGCTCTAAGTTAGTGTATAGATATAGAATAACCCAAATGTAGACCTGATGGCAAAAACTATATACCCTCCTAGGCCACGCCTAGTACGATTAAGCATCGCCGAGGCGCTAGGAGAATGTCAACCGCCTCGCTTACGCCTACCTCTTTTGCCATGCTTGGTATTTTTATTATGATATTAAAAATATCAATAGGATCTCTACTTCTCACGGATTTATCCTAGATTTTATTTACCATGACCAAAAAATCAGGTTTCTTCAACCAAGAATTATCAAAACATAATTCTTTTGAATTAGCAGCAATTTGATCATCACCTGAATCCACAAGCAAAAGATTGTGGTCGGATTGGTCTCTCACTACTTTGTGTACAAAGACAAGAGGAAAAATAACTCCCCACTCCGTAGACATTAACACCCTGTCTAATCTTTCCAAATTTGGATTTTTTTTTGTTTATTCGACCAGGTGTACATGCCCCCTTTCATATGAATCTCCCTAAGTGCCGTGGAATGAATGATAGAGTTAAAAACCTCCGAGGAGTGAGGTAGCGTGCATGGTTTATTTTATCATTATAACTTCTTAGAATTTTGAAATTGCCCCCGACAATATACGGGCCGTGAACAACGTTACAGAAGGAAGCCAATTCTGTTAAGAAGGCAGTTTTCAATTTTTGATGGGCTGGGCCATAAACAGTAATAACCGATATATTTTTTCTTGTTATCCCACAGATTCATAAGAACCATGAATTCACCAAATTTCACCGTTTGAACACCCAATGTTTCATATCTTGCCCCACACAAAATGCTACTAGATTTATCCCCCGCCCAGAATACCCACTTAAAAAAAGTCATCATTTGGGTCAATTTTCCTAAAAATGGCAGGAGTATATCTTTTTTTTCATAGTTTCTTGTAGCCTAATAAAATCCACCTTAAAAATCTTTAATAGTCAAAGGCCTAGAACCAATACATTTTTGCTCTTATAATTCTTCCTATATTTTCTAGACTGTACCGGGCTGAAACATTCATATTCATTCACATCATTGTGCCAGATAAGGCTAAGGGGTGTAGAGTAACCACTACTGTGATCTACAACAAAAGAATTAATAGATTCATGTTTATCACTTAGGTTTTTTCTACCATCTTCCATTTCTCTTAACAAATCAATAGATGCAAAGTTATCATTGGGGACTTCAATCCCCATTAAGGAGGCTCTTCTCATTATCTCATCATTCAATAAAATTTCAAAGGAGTTGGAATTAGTAACAGGATATTGAGGTTAGTAGTGTTACCTTCCAAGTTCCTTTTCTTGGCAGCATCTTCAGCCCGCTCCATGATTCCTCCTAGCTTTTGCTGCATATCCCTTCCCGATTGCACCCGAGACACCTCTACATGAAATCCCTTTATCCTCTACCCTCCACCATGAACTCCCCCCCTCTTATATACTTCCCTCAGGGGATTACACAGTATACATGAGAGACCCAACAGAAGGAGAATGTGAAACATGAGACAACTCAGTAATAGTTAATTATCCAAAAGTGGAAGTCTGCCCAGGACATACAACGGATGCATAAGACCTCTCATTTTTCTTGTAAGCATCCAACATAATGATCTCTTTCAACACCATTGGTGTCACAGGGGCCAGAACAGTAGGAATCACATGCATACTCATAATGACAATTTTCCCCTTCACTAGGCTGCATATTTTATTTTCACCCACCTCCAGACCATACTTCTCTTGAATTGATGATTATTATTTCTTCCACTGCGATAACATTTCCCAATGATTCTCTGGCTATGGTGTCAATAAGAAGCTCATTCTTCTCGTCACTCTCCTCACCAGACTCATGTTCAGTAACTACAGGTAGTTTTTGCGAGTAGTTTTTTCATTGCTTGTATTGTGACTAGTATCAATTGGTTCCTCAACAGATTCATCAAGGGAGGTGTGATAATTACTGGGCCGTTTAGGTGAACGTGCCTCAGGTGCTTGTCTGTCAGCCGCATTACGAGTAGAATTACTAACTGCAGGAGGTCCCTTCACAAGAATCTCCTCCACTTCATAAGTAGAGATGTAAAAATGATCTCCCAATACTCCCTCGGCCTCCTCAGGTAGTTTATCGATATCTCTACAACCCAGCATGATTCTGCAGTATTCAGGTTTATGTAGTGTGGCAGAGTCCACCTCCAATATAACACCAACAAGGCCACCAGCATATGCTACATTTTCCTCACACCTCTTTTCTGCAGGAATATTTCGAACCCTCACTCAAGCCTTGCGCAAAGGAGCCAAATCACCGACAGATCAGGACCAAGGGGACAAGCTTATCACAGCCTTACACACACTCCATTCCATACATTTAGCAAGGAAACAAGCCCTCTACAGCTCCCTAGGATTAGGAAACCTCGTCACAAATTGATTTGCATTAATGCTATGAGGAGTACACCTCCAACTAGTAACCAAATATTAATTAAAATCTTATTCTATTTCTCGGGTAGAGGGATTTCCTTCTAACACCGTGATCATGATGCTAGACGCTCTTTATTTCACTTTTTGAGGAAAACTGCGGTCTGGCATATAAAAGAATCCCAAACCAAGAGATTGAAAGGAACATAAGGCATCAACACATTCCCAAGGTAATACCGCTTGACAGATGGAGCGAATATGAACCATTTTACTGTAGCGCTCACATCTAATTGTAGGACATTGCGTAGTAGGATGATCTACGACATTGCAGTAGAAACAGGTTACCACTTTTTTATCTGCTGAACAAGGTGGCGTAGGATTGGGCGCCACCACCACTGCTTGGTGAAGGCCAGCGGCCGTTCCTGCTTCCTGTTTCCACCGTCCGCCGCTAATGCCTCCTACTTATTGTTGGAATTTAAGCCTGAGCTTCGGCCCGATCCTTCCTCCCGGTGCTAGATCATGTTGCGGTTTGGTGGAGGTCCTCAACCACTCCTTCCACCGCCGCCACAACCGCCACCCACCGGCGGTCCTTTCCCATCTCCTCCTCCTTCGCGCTCCTGATGACCCACAAGTATAGGGGGTGTATCTTAGTACTTTTGATAAATAAGAACGTCGATCCCAAGGAGGAGAAGAAGGTGTTGACAAGTTGTTTGATTAAAGGATTCACTGTAAATACTAGCAGACGGGATTTTAGGGGTTTTTGATATAGCAGATAATTAAAGTACGAGTAAATAAAAGACAATAATAATAATTGCAGCAAGTGGCCCAATACTTTTTAGATAAAAGGACAAGACGGTTGGTTTACTTATGATGACCAAACGCTCTTGAGGACACACAAGAATTTCGCCAAGTGCTTTCGCTTCATACAGCTGATTAATCTTTATTGTTTTGATAGGTGTTGTGTGGGTGAACCTATGCTAATGCACTGCCCTAACTTGGACTAATACATACTTGTTATTATACTCCTTGCAAGCATCCGCAACTACAAGAAAATAATTAAGATAAATCTAACCACAACCTTAAACTCTGGGATCCTACACTACCTCGTGCATCAGTTTCATAACGAGGGTTCAGGTTTCTGTCACTCCGGCAACCCCACAATTAGTAGCCGAATACACAATGCATTCCTCTAGGCCCATAAAGGTGAAGTGTCATGTAGTCGACGTTCATATGACACCACTAGAAGAATAGCACCACAACTTACATATCAAACCATTAAATATTACTCAACATAATTCCACTACTAACATCTTGGGTTCTCTCATATCCTCAAGAACTAAACGAACTACTCACGAGACATCATATGGATCATGATTAGAAGTGATATAATGATGAATAACAATCTGGTCATAAAGTGCAAACACCTATAAATCTCGTAAGCATCAACTACAAACAAGTAATTCACACCGACAGAGAGATCTAGGGGAAAATAACAATATAGAAACCTAATTATTATAGCGGGACAGAGGTGGATGGTGAGGATGATGGTCATGGGGGTGATGACGGTGACGATGATGATCTTGATGATGCCTAGTGCGATAACATTAACGATGGTGATGATTTCCCTCTCCGGGAAGGAATTTCCCTGACAGATTTCTCCCTGCCGGAGAGCTTTTCTCTCTCTTTGTTGTTTTCCGCCTCGTGGAGGCGGCGGGATATTTCCTCGACTATTCTCCTAGTATTAGGGTTATGGGGGATGAAGTACGCGAAAGGGGACTGCCAGTGGTGGGCCAAGGCCACCACACCACATGGTGGCACGGCCAGGGGCGTGCCACCACATGGTGTGGGCCCTTGGTGGCCCCCGTATGGCTCTTCTCTTGGATAGCCCCGGCATCTGACAAAATAGGAACTCCCTGATGTTTTCCCTGAACTTCTGATCTTCAGAAATATGGTATCTTGACGGTCCTTTCTCCAGCAGAATTCTGGTCCCGACACTTAATTCTCCAATAATCATCAAACATGCAAAATAGATGAAATAACATAAATATCATCTCTAAATATGAAATATATCAATGAACATCAGTAAATTATGATATAAAATAGTGATGCAAAATGGACGTATCAACTCCCCCTAGCTTAGACCTCGCTTATCCCCAAGCGAAACTAAACTCAGTAAACAAGACCACAGGTTTATGGAGTGAAGTGTCAATAAATAAAATACGGACAAGAAGCATCACATTTATCAATACACAAGTCATTCTAGACAGCAACTTCCTCTCGTACAATTCAACGTGAAACTAGTAGAGGGAGTCACAATAAAGGTGCAAAAAGAAGATTATAATTGGTGATGCCAAACTTTGCTCTTGGCCAGAGAACAATTAACAGATTGTACTTATCTTTTGATCGGAGTCTTTATACTAGAGCTTATATTGTAGATATTACATGCTCAATCATAACAGTCTCCTTACATTCATTGATAACTTTCAAAGTTATATTCATTCATATAAAAAATGTTGTGCTAAACAAGGAAGGATAAACAACATGATTGAATAAATCAATATATAGATGATTGGATCACAACAACTCAAATGCTTTCTTCAGATAGAAGGGCATAGGTTTACTGACTCAACATAAAAGTAAAGGATAGGCCCTTCGCAGAGGGAAGTAGGGATCACCTATGTGCTAGAGATTTTTATTTTAAATAAATCAGAGGTATTGAAAATATGATTTTGTGAATGGTGTATGTCTATGCCAACGAATGGTAAATAGACAATACATTAAGTCACAAGTTAACTAGACTTTTCAAGAGAGGCTCCCATTGAAGGACGTCCTTTCTACTGGGGTCAGTAGATCATCCCTCTTCTCTTTTGTTTACACACTTATGAACTTTGCTTAACTGATAAATCAGGGGCAAAAAGAGTGAAGAGAATTTTTAGTAACCAAGTTTGGGGCCGGGCACACCGTTGCTAGCTCTTCTAGCAAATTGGATAAGCGGATGTGCCACTAGTACAGGTGTGTAAAGTCTAATCAACAAGAAAAATAAAGACCGTCTACCCACGTCCTCATGAGCTAAAACAGGAGCATTTGAAGGTTTTAAAGGTAGCACACAAGCAATTTACTTGGAGTGGCGGTGAAATACCACATATAGGTAGATATGGTGGACACAAATGGCATGGGTTTTGGCTCAAGGTTTGGATGCACGAGAAGCATTCCCTCTTAGTACAGGTTTTTGGCTAGCAAGGCTGGGTAGCAAGCATAAGAGTTGAGGGAACAAACAAATATACTTCCCTTGGGAAGTAACTTCGGTAATCACATCGGCGTCTCCTTGTTCTTCGGTTATTTCTATACTCTAGCTCGTTACTTATGCATTTACCTTTGTGATAGCCATCGTGCTTGAAGTCATCTATCTTTCTATCACATAGTTGTATATCTTGCTTAGCATAAGTTGTTGGTGCACATAGGTAAACCTAGCTTATATAGGTTTTGTGATTGATAAATTAAACGCTAGTTTTATTCCGCATTTACTCAAGCCTAAACCATAATTATTTTAAAGCGCCTATTCACCCCCTGTAGGCGGCATCCTTGTATTTTCAATTGGTATCAGAGCAAGGGCTCTAATTGTTAGGCTTCACCGCCTTGGGAGTAATGATGTCGCTTAGTGAACTAGTGCACGATCCCACATTTCATTTCGATGACACAAACTATGATGCTTGGAACTTTCGCATGATCGTTTATTTCTGCGTCATAGACCCACATATGGAACAAATTGTAGAGATGGGTTTTTATCCTCCAAAGGATCATGAAAATCCAACTTTAGAGGAAGAGAAAAACTTATATCTCGATTCTCTTGATATTAATGTGTTTTTCCTTATTGTGAGCCTTGTAGTTATTAAGCTACTCTTTCCTCCCCGGAATGCTCATGAGATATGGACAAAGCTTCAAGATAAATATGGACTGTCCAATATTGTTGAGGACGATTGCTCTCCCTCCATCTCCGGTCGTGATGATTTGTCAACTTCTTATACTTTACCAACATGTGGTAAGCCACAAACTAATGAGATGTGAATAGCGATAGGATTTGCAATAAGGATAGTGAGCTTACTATTGATGATCCTTCATCTCTATCATATTTCCATGCCTCATCTTTGGACTTAAACACAACTAGAACCAAAAATGTTTTACATGCTTGTGTGGATAGTCTTTGCATATCATGTTGACATTTCTTGAATAAATCTAATGATGATATGTTTGCTTTATCCTGTTGCCATGATAAAAATGATTGTGTTTCCTCTAGTATTTGCATGGCTAACAATTTAAAGGAAACCAAACTCTCTATGGAACAAGATGTGGACTTGAGTGGCGCCTCAAGTAATGATCCATCATCATCTGCCACATTTTGCCTCATGGCCAAGGATTCAAAGGTATCTTCTACTTTGAACCCCAATATACCTTATGATGATAGAGATGAGTGGATAGCTTCGTGGTTAGCTAGCCTTGATGGTTAGACAAAGAAAAATGTGAATGCTCTCCAGAACAACTTGATGAGGCTAACTCTCTTATAGATGAAAAGGAGGATATCATCGTGACTTTGAAAAGTCATAATGGTGGTCATTCTATCAAGGACAAAGTGATTGAAAATGCTTTTGAGAAAGAGTGTCCCCTTATATCTTCTCTTGAAGAGAAACTATATAGTATAGAAGAAACCTATGCTATTAGCTTTTCTAAGCTTAGAAGGGACAAAGAATTATCTATTCCTCTTGCTAATGACCTGAAAGCTGATGCTTGTGCTACTAACTCTACTTCTTGTGAAGCATCCATATTAAAGGAGAATGTTTCGCTACGGGCTCAACTTGACTTGCTAACTAGTAATTGTGGGAAATTGGAATAATCTCATGAAAATCTCTCAAGATCTCATGAGGATCTTATAGTCTCCCATGATAGGCTAAAGTTAGCTCATGGGGTTATTTTTTCTATGATAATATCTTATGAGCCTCATGTAGACAAAGGCACAACATCTACTTTAAATGCTATACCACCTTGTGCTAGTCCTAGTAATTCATCCACCCATAATGTTTCCACATCTTATGATGAATTTCTTTCCTTGCCTTGTTGCTCTAATAATGATTTATCTAATTCCTCTAGATCTTGTGTTGATACTAACCATGTAGATGGAATCAAAGAGCTCAAGGCCCAAGACACTTCATTGAATGATGACTTGGAGAAGTTTCATAAAGAGAATTCCACACTTTACAATATGTTAAGTGTCCAAAAATCCCCCAATGACAAGAGAGGACTTGGATTCATTTCCAATCACAAGAACATGTCCAAGGTCGACAAGAAGAAGGGTCATGAACAAGTCAAGAATTTGGCCAAGATTGTCTGCTTCAAGTGCAAGGTTGAAGGGCATCATGTTAGATCATGCCCTTTGAAGATGAAGCAACTTAGTGAGACGAAACAAGGGAAGCGGCCACAAGTCCAACCTCAATCTCAACTTCAAGTTGAAGAAAGGTCTATTCCCATGAAGACTCAAGCTAATGCTTCTCAAGTTGAGAAATCAACTAAGAAGAATGGAAGGTGTTGTTGTTGCTACTTATGCCGTGAAAAGGGCCATCTTGCTTCTTCATGCACTAATGGTACATTATCTAACCCTATCATAATTGATGATGTGTATTCCATTCGGAAGGATAATGTGGGAAATGTGTTTGCCAAATATGTTGGTACTCAAAGTGGTGTCAAGAAAAGAACCATTTGGGTTGCCAAGACTATTGTTACTAACCTCTTAGGACCCAACTTGGCTGGGGACCAACAAGTTCAAACTTGATCAATAGGTGTTATTGCAGGCATTGGAGACTTTGCTATATCATGAAGAATTAAGGGATCTTCATCACATATATTTTCCTCAAGCCAAGTCATTTGGATTATCATGTCTCTATCTCATATCACATGCTCCTTCTTGCGGTAACTTGTATTTACATTATATATATACATTGAAAGTTTATTTCCCCTTTGCATGTGTTGGTTTTGTACCTTGCTTGTATTTTGTATATGTTGTGCTTACTACTTACTTATCCTTGAGTAATCTAGTATGTGTTTGTCGGTTCGCACAACATGCATGTGTGAGTTTTCTTTGAGCCTTATTGCATCTTGTTTTATCTTATTCGGATCTTTTGAGTGATTAATGGACTATCCCATTTTGGGAATGTAATATGCCTTTGGCACTCCAGAATCCTAAAATGTGTGAACTTGAGAAATACCGCTTAGTGTTGATATTTCAATATTATCTAGTCTCTATGTGGTACGTCATACTCATGAGAAATTCAAATTCTATTATGTCTATTAATTATCTCTAGTTGGTCTTTGTTTGCCTCTTGCTAAGAAGATACGGATTATCACATTATGGGGGAGTAATATTATGTGTGCATATTACAAGCCTAAAGAATGTGAACATTTGAGGTTTTTTCACCTAGAATTGATATTGTCAATTATCTTGTTCCTATGAGGCATGTGTTCTCAAACAAGTTTCAATTTGCTTGAGTGTTTTTATTTGCTCATATTTTGGTATCTTGTTTGTGAGAGAGTTTCTTGGTGCGGTTTTCCTCAAATGTGCACGAGTATTTACCTTCTCGGAAACCGGTTGCTTCATTATATATTAATCATTGATTTGCATGATCATTGGACTGTTGAAGCCACTAAGAATCTCTTTTTAAGCATGGTGTTTTCATTCCTATTCTTTTCGTAAGCTTTTGCTTTGTGAA
The DNA here is from genome assembly GCA_028641055.1 of Alopecurus myosuroides. NCBI lineage: Eukaryota > Viridiplantae > Streptophyta > Magnoliopsida > Poales > Poaceae > Alopecurus > Alopecurus myosuroides. The sequence continues at coordinate 153,087,261 of CM054059.1, forward strand.
TATGATCACGAATATGTATGCAACATACCACCGAGTAATAACTCCTCTCCTTGTCCTTCACAAGTGATAATCTTATTTGTGGTATAATGTATTAATTGTATTTACTTGGGCTATTGCTTCTTTTCCCCATATTTCTTGCCAAGTAATTTCTTTGTGATCACTTCCATTGTCTTCCATGCCTTTTGAGAATCCCTTCGGTTTACTCGTATTTGTTTGGTGTTCTAATTGGTAAATCTAAAGCAAGGATCCCACTTGTGTGCATATTGTATTCAAATACAAAATTATGAGTAATTCACAAATCATGGGGGAGATTTCCTATATTATTTAGAATACTATTTTTCTTCATTTGTCTTTAGATCTTTCGCAATTGGTATTTAATCCCGATGACGTGTCTATTTGGAATACAAACCTTTTTCGTCTTAGTACTTTGTGCCATCATGAAAAGTGTTGAGGGTTTGGTTTACTTGTTGGAACCGTCCTCTATATGGGAGTTGGTTATCTTCTCATTGATTTATTTTCAAATTGACCTATTTTGGATATTGGACTTGTTTTCATTAAGGAATCTTTCTTTTGGTATCTCTTTTGGGAGTTAAATATCTCATTTCTTGATTTAACTTTATTTGGTTTCTTTCAAGTGTTAAATGGTTCTTTGTGTATCTCATTATCACTTGATTTCTTTTTAAATTGGTTTCTTATCAACCATGTGTTGATTTGGATCTTTGGTATGATTTGTACAACCTTTTGTGGTGTCACAATCTTGTGCACCCTCCTTTGTTTTCTTGGTGTTTTTGTCCACATCATATCTCTTTTGGTTCTTGAAAGTATTTGCATGCATATTTAATAATGCATTTGATATGGTATACTTTACTTTCTTTGATCTGATATATAGGGTGAACTCCACCAAATCCAAAATAGGCAAAAATCTCATATGCAGGAAGCTGGCCAATCTTCTCCCAGGTGGCGGTAGTACTGGTGAAACCACCGATAGTACCGCCCCTTGGTACTCTCCAACACATCTCCAAGGAAACAACATCCGATGGTGGTACCGGTGGTACTACCACCAATTCGACGCTCTGTTGGCACATCGCGGAGACCACAGCGGAGGCCACCCGTAGTACCGGTGGGCGGTAGTACTGTTGATACCACCGGTACCTCTGGCGTTTCTTTAGGCTTCCAGGGTTTGTCCACCACTAGTGCTGGTACCGCCAAACCATCGCTCTGTTGGTACATTGCGGAGGCAACATCGGAGGCCACCAGTAGTACCGGTGAGCGGTAGTACCACTTATTCCACCGATTCATCCGGTGTTGCGTATTCTCGTGCACAGCGAGATAGCCCTTTGGGCTCTGGGACTCTGACCGCACCGGTAGTGCCGGTGGTAACACTGGTACTACTGCTGGTGCGGGGAAGTGGGCAACGACTGGTTTGGGGGAGGATTATCTATTGCAAATATTTATGTGGATCTTATCCTATGTATTGTAGTTTGACTAACTACTTTGGACCCAATAAGTTTGGGGACCATTTTTTATTTAAATGTGTTTTAGGTACATTTGAGATGCATTGGATGCTTGTCTCATTCTCAAGGAAAGTGTCATCACCATGTGCTTATCAGAGTCAAGCTAGGATGATTAATTAAATATTATCTACTACAACATCACCATTTCCATCTCGATAACATGTATCTACCTCATGTATACATTATCTTGTTTTCAACCTTGTGTAGGTTGCATCTTGGCATGAAAATATCTTATTTGCACATTTCTTTTATTTCATTGTGATACTTGTTGCTTCTATCAAAACATTGCAACTATCTATTTTTCCCTTATTGATATTTGTGATGTTTTTTATTTGTTTGTGTTGGATTTTCATTTATATCCTTCTAAAGATAAAATTGTGATATGTGCTATGCTTTCATTAAAAAAAAGCTTATTGGTGTATTTATTACTTTCTCTTTGATATCATGTTCTTTTCTTTGGTAACTATTTTATCTGTACATGTTTCTTTGTGGATGTATATCATCATGACTGTTGTCTACTTAGAAACTTATACACATAAGAGGAGTTACATTTTGATTTGGTATCCTCTCTTGGTGCTCCATTTCTTTTCCACAAGTGCCTTGGTTTTCTTATTTTCTATGATCTCTTGAACTTGTTTGGTGTTTTAAAGGATATTGGGGGAGTGATGATTCCATATTTGCGCACTTTGTCTTTAAATGCAAAAATTCTATATAGTGCATGAACATTGGGGAGCTTCTCCATTTTCATTGAAACACTCTTTTGCTAAAATCATAAAATCTTGTGTTCAATCGGGTTTTCGGATCGTTTTGATTGTTTTCCTCTCTTTGGGAGAAGTTTAGAGAGATATAATCTTATTTGCAATATTTTTTATCATTAATATAGCTTGATCTCCCCCATCTATTCTTCATTGAATATGTGTTTCTGATACGTCCATTTTGCATCACTATTCTATATCGTTATTTTCTGTTATTCATCGATATATTTCATGTTATGATACATCACTTATGTTATTTCATCTTATTTTGCATGTTTAATAATTATGGGAGAAGAAACACCGGAACCAGAAATCTGATGGAAAAAGCACTGTCGAGATACCCTATTTCAGAAGATCAAAAGAAGAGGGGGGATACTAGAGGAGTCTTAGAAGTCCTGAGGAGAAAGCTAGCTAGAAGGGCACACCAGGAGGGGCCCCACCTGGGGCCCACACCACCAGGAGGCGCGCCCCCCTCAAGGTCCCACCTGGGGTGGTCTGGCTCCCCTAGCCCACTCCTAGGTGCCCCCTTTTGCGATCTTGACCCCCAGGGGACCCTAATCCCGGGAGGATCATCGAAGAAATATTCCTCCACCGCCTCGGGGCGGAAAACAACAGAGAGAGAAAAGCTCTTCGGCAGGGAGAAAAATCTGTCGGGGAAATTCCTCCCCGGAGAGGGGAAATCGTCGCCATCGTCCCCGTCATCACTCCGGGCTTCATCGAGATCATCATCATCGTCCTCATAACCAGCACTATCACCGTCACCGTCCACGTTCATCCCTCTATAATGATTAGGGGTCTTTATCGTTGTTTCCCACTAGATCTCTCTCCCGGTGTGGATTACTTGTTAGTAGTTGATGCTTGTGAGAGTTATCGGTGTTTACACTTTATGACCAGATTGTTATTATCCATTATATCACCTCTGATTATGATCCATATGATGTCTCATGAGTAGTTCGTTTAGTTCTTGAGGACATGGGAGAAGTCATGACGTAGTAGTTGAATTATGTTGAAGTAATATCTCGTGGTTCGGTATTTAACTTGTGGTTTGATACGTCTCCAACGTATCAATAATTTCTGATGCTCCATGATGATATTATGCCAATTGCTACATGTTTTCTCCCTTCTTTATGTAATTTTTACATGTTTTCCGGGACTAACCTATAAACAAGATGCCAAGTGCCAGTTCCCTGTTTTCTGCTGTTTTTTATTTCAGAAAAGTTGTCCTGGAAATATTCTCGGAATTGGACCCCACAAAGCCTGAAGTGCCTATTTTCCCCGGAAGCATCCATAAGACCAAAGAGGGGCATCAGGGGGGCCACACCATGGGGTGGCGTCCCCCCCTTGGTCACGCCAGGAGGTGGTGTGGGCCCCCAGGGCTCCACCGCTTCTGCCCTTTCGCCTATTTATTCCCCCCGGATGGAAAACCCTAAACACCTGATCAAATATCCCCGAAAAGGTCCGCAGCCGCCGTCACCGTCAACCCTAGATCAGGGGGGGTTCTGAAGCTGTCTCCGGCACCCTGCCGGAGAGGAAATCATCACCAGAGGCCTCTTCATCACCATGCCTGACTTCGGAGTGTTGCATGAGTAGTTCATCCTTGGACTACAGGTCCATTGCAGTAGCTAGATGGTTGTCTCCTCCTCTTATGCCTCCATGTTCAGATCTCGTGAGCTGCCTAACATGATCGAGATTTATCTTATGTAATTCTATGTGCTGTGTTTGCTAGGATCCGATAAATATTGAACTTATGCCAAGTTGATAATAGTCTTTATTGCATATGTTATTTGAGATCTTGCATTATTTTCGTTGCTACTGGTTGCCCTAGCCAAGTAGTTGCTAGTAACTCCAAGAGGGAGTATTTATGCTCGATAGTGGGTTCATGCCTCCTTTTCGCCTTGCTCGAGTGACAGAAACGTGAAGGAGGATGATGTGCTGTTGCCACTAGGGAGAAAACGGCGGTGAGAGTGACTGCGTGTATAATCATTGCTTACATTACACACATTGTTTAATGCAGTTATCTGTTGCTTGCAACTGAATACCTAAGGGGGTCGGATGATAATCTGAGGGTGGATTATTAGTCATAGATGCAATTGGATTACGGTCTATGTATATTATTGTAATGCCCGCACTAAATATCATAGTAGTCATCATGTCATGAATGTGCACTACGGTGCAACCTTTATTTGTCAATTGCCCAGCTGTGACCCAACATGTTATCTTTTATGGAGAGACACCACTAGTGAACCTATGAACCCCGGTCCATTTTCCTACACTGTTAAAACAAACCACCACAATTTCCTACTTTCTTTACTTACTGCAAGCATACATTATTTTCCACACTATACGTCTAATCTTTGTTTTCAGCAAGACCGGTGAGATTGACAACCGCACTATACCGTTGGGACAAAGTATTTTGGTTGTGTCGTGTGTAGGTTCCACGTTGTTGCTGACACCGGTGAGCCATCACCACCGTCAGTGGCATCAACCTTCCGAAGGTCCTCTTTCTCCTACTAGATTGATAAGTTTGGTTCTTAGCTAAGGGGAATTTCCTACCGCTGTGCTCATCACATCCTCCTCCTGGGGTATCCCAACACGCACCATCATGGTTCTATTCTTCTAGTGGTGTCATGTGAATGTCGACTACATGATACTTCACCTTTACGGGCCAAGGAGGATGCATTATGTATTTAGCTACTAATTGTGGGGTTGCCAGAGTGAGAGAAACCTTAACCCCCGTTAGGAAACCGATGCACAAGGGTATGTAGGATCCTAGAGTTTTAAGGTTGTGGTTAGATTTATCTTAATTACTTTCTTGTATTTGCATATGCTTACGACAGGTATAATCACAAGTACGTATTAGTCCTAGTTGGGCGGTGCATTAGCATAGGTTCACCCACAAAACACTTAACGAACCAATAAATATTAATCAGCCGTATGAAGCGAAAGCACTTTACGAAATTCCCATGTGTCCTCGAGAACGTTTGGTAATCATAAGTAGAACAACAGGCTTGTCCTTTGCTCTGCAAAATATTGGGCCACTCGCTGCAATTATATTTACTATTATTTATTTACTCAAAATTTATTTACCTGCTACATCAAAAACCTCCAAAACCCCGTTTGCTAGTGTTTACAATGAATTCTCTATCCAACCTTCTTGTCAACACCTTCTGCTCCTCGTCGTTTTCGACACTCTTATTTATCGAAAGTACTACGATACACCCCCTATACTTGTGGGTCATCAAGCCTATTTTCTGGCGCCGTTGCCGGGGAGTTAAGTGCTATTGGTAAGTGGAATTGGTAAGAGAAACATTTACTCTGAGTGTTGTTTTTTATTTTTGTCTGCTGTTTTATTTCATTACGGAGAATACTTTTGGTTCTCTATTTAGGGGAACTACTACTATCACTGCTAGGGTAGTAGGTGACCCGTTATCTGCTGAACTAGATCCTTATAAAATAGCTATGAAAATTGGTGGACGTGTTATGGATAACTACTATTATTGAGATGGAACTGTCCATCCTGGTGATCATTTGCTCTTTATACATGAATTATGCGAGTTATTCAGGTGTGAAAGTATAACAATGGATCAAGTAAAAGGGGAATTATTCTCTTTATCGCTGAAAGGTAGAGCCACTGAATGGTTCAAATTACTGAAGAATGGTGAATCTATTGGATGGGAGGAAATTGTTCCTCTCTTCTATTCTAAATTCTATCCTCCTAGTGAGATTCATAAAGACCTGAACCAAATATATAATTTCTGGCCTCATGATAGAGAGAGTATTGCCCAAGTTTGGGGGACATGAGTTATTAATACTTAAATGTCCCTTTCATGAGCTCCCGAGTAATATTATCATCAATAATTTTTATGCAAGGCTTTCTCTTCATGATAAGGATTTATTGGATGCTTCTTGTTCTGGATCATTCACACATATGAAGGAAGAAGCTAAATGGGATCTTCTTGACCGTATTCAAGAAAACACTAAAGGATGGGAGAATGGAAAAGGTAGAAAGTCAGGTATAAATTATGATTATGAATGCATTAAATATTTTATGGGAACCGATGATTTCTATAATGTTAGTGCTATTTGTGGTCTTCATTCTCAAATCTTTGCAAATTGTCTTAAACCTTTTGCCTCGTATCTTGATATTCCTCAAAAGGATTATCACAAATATCATGCACCTTATAAAGATATTGTTCCTTCTAGAAATATAGAAGTGCATGATGTTAATCCTGCTGTTCCTGAGCCTTATACTGAAAAAATGCCTTTCCCTGCTAAGGTAAAAGAACACTCTATTGTAGCTAGTGTGGTTAATAAGAGCATTAATAAATCCATTGAACCTGGTGAACAAATAACTGTTGAACCTGCTGTAGCAATAGTAAAAGATCTTGTTTGTGGGAATGTAGAGGATGAACATATTGTCTTTTGTGAGGATGCTTCTAATATTGTCTCCCATCCTCATAGACCTAAGAAAACTAGTGTTCCTGTGTTTTCTGTTAAGATTGGTGATCATTGCTATTATGGTTTATGTGACATTGGTGCAAGTTCCAGTGCTATTCCTTATGAGCTTTAATAAAGAAATTATGCATGAAATTGGTCTTGTGAGCTTGAGGATATTGATGTGGTTATTCAGATTGCTAATAGAGAAACTGTCTTTCCGATTGGTATTGTTAGGGATGTGAAAGTTTTATGTGGTAAAACTAAATATCCCACGGATTTTTTAGTACTTGGTAAGGATGATAGTAAAACTTGTCCTATTATTTTTGGTATACCTTTCTTGAACACTTGTGGTGCTATTATAGATTGTAAGAGAGAGAAGATATTGACTAAATTTGATGGAAAATCTTATGAGTTCAATTTCTCCAAATTTGCTAGAGCACCTTATGAATCTAAATTGCCTGATGAGAATTTTAAAGTTGAACAGCTTGCTTCTATTTCTCTTGCTCCTAACAATGCTTTGCAGCAACATATGGAGGACCATGAAAGTGAAGAATTTATGGAAGAGAGAAATGGGATTGACGATATTCTTCTTCGTCAGCCGGTGATACTGGAACATAATTTACATGTGAAAGATTTGCGTACCACATTACCACCCAAGGAGGACCCTGTTTTCGATTTAAAACCTTTGCCTGATGATCTTAAATATGCTTATATTGATGATAGGGAAATATATCATGTTATTATTAGTACTGAACTTTCAGGTGAAGAAGAGGAAAGATTATTGGGAATATTGAAGAAACACCATGGAGCCATTCGATATACTCTTGATGATTTGAAAGGGATTTCCCCTACTATATGTCAGCATGCTATCAATATTGAGCCTGATGCAAAGCGAGTTGTTGAACATCAACGCCGTTTAATTCCTAATATGAAGGAAGTGGTAAGAAATGAGGTATTAAAACTCCTTGATGCTGGTATTATTTTTCCTATTGCTGATAGTAGATGTGTAAGCCCTATGCATTGTGTCCCTAAGAAAGGTGGAATGACTGTTGTGCCTAATGAAAATAATGAGTTTATTCCACAAAGAGTAGTAGTTGGTTATAGAATGTGCATTGATTTTAGAAAGGTTAATAAAGTTACTAAGAAAGATCATTATCCTTTGCCTTTTATTGATCAAATGCTAGAGAGGTTGTCTAACAAAACTTATTTTTGCTTTATTGATGGTTATTCTGGGTTTTCTCAAATTGTTGTAAAGGCAAAAGATCAAGAGAAAACAACCTTTACTTGTCCTTATGGAACTTATACTTATAGACGTGTGCCTTTTGGTTTATGCAATGCCCGTGCTACATTTCAAAGATGCATGTCTGCTATTTTTCATGGTTTTTGTGAAGAAATTGTGGAAGTATTCATGGATGATTTCTCTCCCTATGGAACTTCTTTTGATAATTGTTTGCACAACCTTGATAAAGTTTTGCAAAGATGTAAGGAAACTAAATTTGTTATTAATTGGGAGAAATGTGACTTTATGGTCAATGAAGGAATTGTTCTTGGACATAAAATATCTGAAAAAAGGTATTGAAGTTGATAGAGCTAAAGTGGAAGCAATAGAGAAAATGCCCTATCCCAGGGATGTTGAAGGTATTCATAGTGTTCTTGGTCATGCTGGTTTTTATAGGAGGTTTATTAAAGATTTCTCTAAAATATAAAAGCCTCTTACTAATCTTCATCAAAAATATGCACCTTTTGTTTTTGATGATGATTGTAAGGAAGATTTTGAAGCTTTAAAGAAGGCTTTAACTACTGCTCCTATTGTTCAACCACCAGATTGGAATTTACCTTTTGAAATTATGTGTGATGCTAGCGATTTTGCTGTAGGTGCTGTTCTTGGACAGCGAATAGATAAGGAATTGATTGTTATTCATTATGCTAGTAAGACTCTTGATGGTGCTCAAAAGAATTATGCTACCACTGAAAAAGAATTCTTTGCTTGTGATAAGTTTAGACCTTATATTGTTGATTCAAAAGTTACTATTCATACCGATCATGCTGCTATTAGATACCTCATGGAAAATAAAGATGCTAAGACTAGGCTTATTAGATGGGTGTTGCTTTTACAACTGTTTGATTTGCATATTGTGGATAGCAAGGCTGCTGAAAATCTTGTTGCTGATAACTTGTCTAGACTGGAAAACATTGCTTTTGATCCTATTCCTGTTAATGATAGTTTTCCAAATGAACAACTAGCTGCAGTAAAAGTAAAATCCCAGGATATTCCATGGTATGCTGATTATGCTAACTTTATTGTTTCCATGTATTTTCCTACAACATTTACAGCTCAACAAATAAGAAAATTCTTCTATGATTTGAGGCATTATTTTTTGGATGACCCACAGTTATATAAAGGAGGAGTAGATGGTATTATGAGAAGATGTGTTCCAGATCATGAACAATGAGAAATATTGAAAAAGTTCCATGGTAGTGCTTATGGAGGACATCACGCTGGATACAGAACCGCACAAAAGGTTCTACAATCAGGTTTCTATTGGCCTGCTCTCTTTAAAGATGCACGTAAATTTTGTTTATCTTGTGATGAATGTCAAAGAGTTTGTAATATTTCTAGACGTAATGAAATGCCTATGAGTTATTCTCTTGTTATTGAACCTTTTGATTGTTGGGGATTTTACTTTATGGGTCCTTTTTTCCTCCTTCAAATGGTTATACACATATTCTTGTTGTTTATTATTATGTTACTAAATGGGTAGAAGCTATACCTACAAAAAGTGTTGATGGTGAGACCACTTTAAAAATGCTTAAAGATGTTATTTTCTCTAGGTTTGGTGTGCCTAGATACCTTATGATTCATAGAGGTTCTCATTTCATTCATGGTGGTTTTAGAAAAACCCTTGCTAAATATGATGTTAATCATAGAATTGCCTCAGCTTATCATTCTCAAACCAGTGGGCAAGTAGAGCTATCAAATAGAGAAATTAAATCTATCTTGCAAATGACTGTTAATAAATCTAGGAATAATTGGTATGATAAGTTGAATGATGCTTTATGGGCTTATAGAACTGCTTATAAAAATCCTATGGGTATGTCTCCTTACAAAATGGTTTATGGAAAAGCTCGTCACTTGCCTTTAGAATTAGAACACAAAGATTATTGGCCAGTGAAAGAACTTAATAAAGATTTTAATCTTGCTGGTAAGAAAAGGACGCTTGATTTGAATCATCTAGATGAATGGAGATGTGAAGCTTATGAAAATGCTAGACTCTTTAAAGAATATCCAGATGTGGCTTCTGATCGTAGTAGCATGGAAAGAAGGAAATATTTGGTTGATCCCAACTTCGAGCCTGAATATGGCACTGCATCGGATGAGGAGGCTGAAGATGAGGAAATGGGTTCCAATTATGACGATGAAGATGGAAAGGACATGCCAATCATACATATTGACAAGGAAATTCCTACAATTGATGAGGGAAATGTTTTTAGAAGTGTGGAGGACTGCAGATATGCAGTTGCTACTTTCGCAATAAAAGTTAGGTTTGATTATATCATTGAAAAGAGTGACCAAAAAAGACTGAGAGTGCATTGCGGGGAAAGCAAAGTGTGTAATTGGAGATTACATGCATCTCCAATGAGGGCTGGATACCCATTTCAGGCTGTAATTTTTTTTATTGCAATATGTTCTCATATTCAAGTACTTTCAGTAAATATGTGATGTAATTTACTAATATTCCAATGCAGATCAAGGTGAACCCCCAGATACACAACTATCATAACACAACTTTAAGTGAGAAAATTAGACCTGCTTCAACCAAGTGGATTGCTGCAACTGTACTTGATTGGGTGAGGGAGGATCAAACAATTGAGTATCTGAACTGAGGAAGAAGTTGTAGGACAAGTTCAATGTGTTGATTCCATACCACAGAGTGAACGATGGGAAGAATATGGCTTTGGACCTGATTCAAGGCAAGTGGAATGACAGTTTCCACTTGTTGTATACTTTCAAAGCAGAAATTTAGAATGCATCACATGGAGGAAAAATAAAAGTTTCAATAGGGAAGAAATATAAGATGGAAGATAAGAGATGCTTCCGCAGATGTTTTGTGTCTCTGAAGGCATGTTGGACGGGGTTTCTAGATGGTTGCAAGCCATACTTGGCAATAGACTCAACTTCGTTGACAGGGAAGTTCAGAGGACAGCTTGCTACAACTTGTGTTGTAGACGTACATAATTGGTTGTTTCCCGTAGCTTATGCTATAACTGAGTGTGAATCTAATGAAAGCTGGACATGGTTCATTCAGAATATTCGTAGAGTGATACGTCAAGCTCACGTCTTGGTGATACACACTGATCCATGCAATGGGCTATAAAATTCTAGTGATGTTGTCGTTCCTGGGGTTGAGCATAGAGAATGCATGAGGCACCTCTCCAATAATTTTATGCGTAAATTCAAAGGAAAATTCTTTGAACATAACTTGTGGTCAGCTGCGCACCCATACACCCAGGACAGGCATGATTTTTTGTTGAATCAATTGTATGCGCATCCAAAAGTTAAAGATTATCTTCAAAAACATCACATCAAACTATGGTCTAGAAGCAAGTTTGAGTTAAGCAAGGTGGATTATGTCTGTAACAATTTGCTAGATAGTTTCACTTAAAAGATTAATGACCTTGGAGCACTATCACTAGTTCTTTTGTTAGATGGAATAAGACATACCACAATGGTGAAAATTTATTTAAGACACAGAATATGTGCAAGAAAATTTGTAGGGCACAAAATAGTGCCAAAGGTGGATTTCTTACACAATCAAAGGAACGGGGCAATGAGAGATATATAGATGAGGATGGTTAGGAGTTCTAATACCCTGTCTGAGGTTTATGAAACCGAGAAGGATGGAATTGAAAGGAGGTATCATGTATACATTGCAAACCGGAGTTGCGCATGCAGAATGTGGCAGCTAACTGGTCTGCCTTGTCACCATGCTATTTTCTTTATCTTAGCTCTAATGGGTGAAGGTGCAGATATTAAAGAGTTTGTTGATGACTATTTTTCACTTGCCAAGTTCTCTGCAACATATGCGAAAAATATACCAGCAATAAGAGATAAAAATGATTGGAGACAGTCAGACCAGTGTTCAAACTTGAACCACCAATTTTCAGGAGACCATGTGGAAGGCCTAGGAATCTTAATATTGTGTCCTCCTATTCCCATGATAAAGTTTCTAGGTTAGGAGTACGGAACAACAAATGGAAATGGTACGATGGATTTGGACATGTCAAGAGGTTATGCGAGAACCGTGTTGTACATGAAGTGCAGGACATGCATCATATGCATGATGATGAAGTCCATGATCACCAGCTGCATGAAATGCAGCATATGTACCACGATGATCAAGCCCATGGTTATGTAGTGTAGGAAATTCAGGATTTTCTGAACTCCAAAAATTGCGTACATCACCTGAACCCTCCTTGTGAGAGGAAGTGAATAAAAATGAGCGAAGGTAGAAAAAGAAATGTCTACCAATTTCACCTCTGTATTTGTTAATAGATGAAGTGTAGGTATGATTATGTGCTATTTTTGGCAATCTCTGTCTTTTCCACCAATTGACATTTTATACATTTGTTCTGCATTACGAGTTTGAGACATGGATTGCGAAGAAAAGAAGACTGGAAAGAAGAAAAGGAAGGCGTAATGGGATTGTTCTGAATTTTATGTTGACCTAAAGTACTCGATTGAACTATGAAAATGTAATTTCAGTACGTACCCCATAGGGAAATTCATTGTATCATTTTTTTAATTTATTCAGATTTAGTTCTAACTTCGACAGTCTCGGCCGGATCCCTCCCAATAATCAGGACCGCCCAGAAGAACTTTGTTAAAAACATCTTGTGAGGACTGCATTTCGAAATATTGCATTGGGTTGTACAATATAATTTCAGACTATATACTCCTGTTATGACACCATTTCAGAGGAAATTGATTTCTAAGAAGTCTTACGTTTTTTTAAGAATACGTACGACCTACCTATATGTACGGTGACTTTTACCACAAAATGACCCCACTACGTGAATGACCAACCATTCAAATTACCTTATTGACTATAAAATTCTAATTTCAGCTTGCATACTAATTTTTTTTCAATTTTATGTATTAATCACTTATAGAAATTTGTAGGAGCTAAAAAAGGGGAGAACTCTGTTTTTAATTAAAACTAGTCAATCTTAACGATAAGCAAAGATATGTGCATGATACGATCTAAAAATGATAATAATAAAAATACGAATCTTGGTTTCGCTACCGTAGAGTGTAGGTTTCGACCCTAAGTCCCGGGACTTCAAGCTAGATCGAGCACATAGAATTTCAAATTACCGTATTGGTTTGTACAAATTTATATAAGCTTATATACCCATATTATAAAATAATTTCAAAGGAAATTGAATTTTAATATATTTTACATTTTACTAAATTTTTCCAATGTGTTACAAAAATGTCCTCGAATGCCAAGGTTTATTGGACCTTCCGAAGTACTCAAAACAGGAGAAAACCAGACCAACTGACTTAGCCGACTCGTGTCAATTGCACATTCATAAATCCGCTCCGACGCGATGCTATTTCTTACCGGGTAAAACCCTCTCTCCCTCCAATCTTCTAGGATTCTCTTGACAAGTCCCACACGGCGGAAGAGCAAACAATTTGGAAAATTGTGGCTACACCATAGCATCCTTGCAGTAGATACTCCCGTAGAGTCGTGGAAAATTGGGGCGGTGCCATTATCACGCCTCGCCGCAGAGCGTCAGTGCCCCGTCCCGTCAAAGTAAAGATTGTAATTGATTCTCCACATCTCCCATATCCACCCCCTTCACTATTTATCCCCCCCCCACCCAAATCGATCGACTACTCATCCAAGCCGCATCACAACCATCTACTCCTCCAAGGACGAAAGCACACCAGCAACACATGTTCTCCCCATCACAATGGCCGTGTTCATCCTCCCACCCACTGTCGAGGAGTTGCTCTACCCCCGGAGTGGACCAAGACGCCTGCCTCCGGGTCTGGTCCTTCCCCTACGCGGGCACCCATACATCATGGCCGACGTGTTCCTCCATGCCGGCTTCAACTACCACCACACGCCGGCCACCCATCAGTTCGAGCTGGAGGTGTACCGAGAGGCTTAGCAATGGTTGTGCAGTTCGCCAACCCGGTCAATGCCCACATTTTGTACAACCGCGGCTTCCACTGCGGCGGTGAGATGATCGTCTTCAATCGCGCCAACATCTTCACCAACTACAACTACTCCTTCCTGAGGGGCCGCTTCATCCATACCATGTACCACGGGCCGACGTCGGCGCAGCACGGGGCATCGACGTCCACGGCAGGGTATGCGTAGGCGTGGGGAGACGGCGGGAGGCGCGTGGAGCCGGCGTACGGGCTGGCGAACGAGGAGCTGCAGATGGTTCCTGCTAGCGCGCCATTTCCAACTATCTATGTGGGTTTAGTTTAAATTATAGGTTTAGTGTGTGTGTTTGGGGTGTCACCTAAAAGTTATTCTTTGGTCGTATATTTTGGGTCTTCTGTAAGCTCCTCCTGCTAGTACTGAAAAACCGCGTCTCTTAGGGTTAGCTTTTGCTATAAATTTATGTTGTTATGTGTAATCTCTGAAGATACTATCTTGGTTTGTGCACTGCAAATTCAGTTAAGTGTGTTGTCTCCGAACATTCTATGTTTGTTCTACATATGAACCTTACACAAAAACGGCAGCATTTGAAAGGTGGATAGTCCACACGAAACTTCGAACTATCCGGAGTAATGGCCAGAAATAGCCATTGGGCTAACAGTTGCGCTGCCATTTGCCTATTTATTCCCCACCCCGTTTGACACAAATATGGGATTTTCAGCTTACCAGAGACTACCTGATCCTACCGACATGGACGGATTCAAACAATCCCCGGAGGAGCCGTGGACGGGAGACGACCCGCTTATGCGACCGCCATTTGGGTGGTGCGTCATGTCTAGCAACCAAGCCATGGCGTCCATAGAGCAACAACTCCGTGGGCGCGCTCTCCTCGGTCGAGTGCTAGGGTCACAGCCTCCGATGTCGTGGCCAATCTTGGCACACAATGCTCCATTCTGCGGAGCCAAGTTTTCGTCGACGTGTGTGCGCCGCTCGACGATTTCTTCCTACGGTTCCGGTCAGCCGACGACTACGAACGCGTCTTCCGCACCTCGACAACTTTCAAGTGCTGCGACGCGGCCATCAGTTTCTCACGTTGGCATGAGGCCTATGGCGGCACGCCGTCAGAGCTTGGCTATCTATGCACGCTAAGTTTCGACGACATCCCTTTCCACGCCAGGGAACCGGAGGCGGTTAACCTGCTCGTCGTCAACCTCGGAGGCGAGGTTGTGGAGATGCTGCCGGGCTCGGACATGTGGTCCATGCAGGTCAAGGCGTGGATGAAGGACCCGTGCAGTGTCTCAAAGGTGTACCACCTAGAGATCCCGCAGCCGATGACCAGCGACCCTATATCTGTGTCGCCTGGATCCTCGCTAGAGAGAATGCGCTCGTACACCCACACAATCTTCATCCATATATTCGACATTGCCAACGGTGGGCCGATCATTACCGACAATCCGCGTCATCGCTCAAGCGACAGCGGCGGACACGCCTTTAGAGGAAGATGGGGCGGAGCAATATTCTGATCGACGTTGGTTTCATGTAATAAATAATCCGTGTATTGCAATTTGCACCCGATTTATCAATAAATGTATGAGGCGAACATGCCACCGCGGTACTTGACAAATGGTTTTTAGTCAACATACTTACAATATCCTAGTCAATGCGACCGCCACAGTCAACAAAATAATCGAAAATAACACATATATTCGGACGACACGATGTTTTTGTTTTGGCGCCGATTTTTCCGTCCCGACAGTTTTCCCCCTCGCTCTAACTCGAATTTGGGAGTCCACTGTAGTCAGACACATTTCAATTGTTTGTCCCTTCCCCTCCACACCGCCACGGCGATCTACCTTTCCTCACTCACCGCGTCGCCCCTTCCCTTCCGATGGAGCAGCATCGTCGCCAACCCCACCCTGGTCGCACCCCTCTCCTCCTCCTCTCCACCGTCTGATTGGACCCAACGTTCTCTCTTCCCCGTTAACGGTATGTGATTTCTTTGGATCTATGAACTACAACAGGGTGGATCTAATTTGATCTATGATTCATCATTTCGTACATCTACTTTTTAGGAGGATCACTGCCGATTCTGCCACAACCCCGAAGGCCTGTGCGACTTGAAGAACAAAGGAAAAAGGCTCAGTTTCATCACACGTATTCCTAAGGACCAAAATTACATGGTATGTATTGGTTCACCAGTTGGTCGCATATCATTGCTTGCTTAACTACCATACGAATAGCAGTTCAACACACAGGAATTATGTGTCTTGTAATTTTGGTTTTGTAAAAACGATATTTGACTCTTGTTTGTTGTAGTTTGTTCCTTGATTTGTCAGAAAAAAGATAAATAACACAACTAGGGACCAAATGAAAATTGTAACTCCAGATGGATTTCTGTATAAATTTGTTCTCGAGAAAGAATAGGACACCATAGAGATAATTGGTGCAGACTGGGGCGGCCTTGTCAAGCACTACAAATTATATTACTTTGGTAAGATAGTGCTGAATTTGGATCACCATGAATTCTTCAAAGCTACTATACTTGACCACTCCAATGAAGATAAGGACATGCTCATTGATTTAGGTTATATATAATACTCCCTCTGTATCAAAATATAAAATGTTTTAGCATTCTCTTGACAACATGTATCTATACATATTTTAGTGTGTAGATTCATGTGTATCTTGTATTAACATTAAAAGTAATGTATGATATGCAGATGCATATTGTACTAACATGTCATCTATCTACAAAGGCAAGTATAGATCTGTAGACATGTATGCAGATGTATATTGTACTAACATTAATTGTAATGTATGATATGCAGATCAACAAGTCAATGTGTTTCTGTCACACCCCGGTTTTTGGATTCTTGTACTGTAGTTCAAGGAGACAAAAATGTGGGCCAACAATTTTTTTTCTAACAACATGTTTGTTTGAACCAACATGTGTATATGAAAATATCCATATATGCAATACAAGTTTTGTTTCATTTGAAAAACCAATACAAACAATTTTTCCTGAAAACACCTTTATGTTTTCTCTTATGTTTTCCATACTTTTACTTGAGTGATTTTTATTCCAAGACTTGGACCATGCTTGTTTGCATCTTGATTTAAACTTTTAACTTAGTTGGATCCAAGAAAAAAAATTCAAAATGATTTATGGAAGTTTTCTTCTAAGTTTTCTATAGAAACTATTTCCTGAAAATATAACCAAGTACCTGTTTTCCACACTTGTTTTCACTAGGCTATAATATTCCATTTTATGTTTTCTTGACTTGTATTTGTTCCTTGATATATGGACTACAAATACATAAGCTTGTTTTGGATTTTGGAACAAGCAAAAATATATTTTTCTTTTCGTTTTTGTGGAAGAAAATTAAGACAGAAAAAGGCATTTAAAAAAACAGAAAGTACCCCATTTCCCACTTTGTTTTCATAGCCTTCCACTATTCCAAATTTTTTTTCAAAAGATGTTTCTGAAATTTTGAAACACGTTTAAGAATCTCCAACTTTGAAAACAAAATTTGGTTTCCATTTGATCCCTGAAAACAAGCTGAACTTTTTGATGATTTTACCTGTTTCCATCACTTAGAAAAATTTGCTAAGTGTTAACTGAATTTTCTGAATTTTTCAGAGACAGTTGTTTTACAAAAGTTTGGAACTTTATTTCTTTTGTGTTTCTTTCTAACCAGGAAGGGTAACCTTGCCATTTGGGTTCATGGATGTGTGGACTAACATTGGATGCCTTTGCCTTGTTTCTAGAAGGCTTGGAGAGGGAGAAATCGAGTGAGAGAAAGAGAGGACAATGAGGTGTGGGCACTACCCTGTCTGCACTGTGCAGTGGGCACTGTGGTCATGTCGTGCCTCTTCCTCCACCCAAAAGCCTCCTAGTTGTTGCCCTTGACTGCTTGACACCACCTCAGCCCGTGCACGTCGCAGACACGCGCCTGGACGCTCCAGCCCATGCCAAAACCCGACACCCGAGCACGCCTGCATGCCATCTCCCATGCCACCATAGCTACAAGCCCCCACTCACCTAGCCCTCTCGCCACTACTCTCCCACACCTCCTCACTCTCACCTCGAGCAGAAGGAACGAGCCCGTGAGCTCCTGCAAGCTCCACGAGCCAAATTCCGCCGTCGGCCACCGAGAACCGCGTCGAGGTGGTGCGCTTCGACCCGTGCCTCCCACCTCTCGTTACCACCACCTATGGGCTCCCCGTAGCGAGTAGACACGCCCTGACCCCTCCCCATGCTCGTTTGCTAGCAGGACGAGTGCCAGCGTCGACCTCACCGCCACGGACGCCCGGTCGTACGCCATCGTTGGGGCCCCGCCGCCGCCAAACTCCACGTCCCTCGACTGCCCCGAGTTCCCGCACCTACCTCGACACCGCGCCGCCCCTCGCCATTGCCCCACGGTGAGCCACTGTGCCCTGCCGTTTTGCCCGTAGCACGGATGAGAGAGAGAGGGGGAGTTAGGAAGAAGAATCGCTCGGGAGCGTTGATCGACGGATCAACGGCTCCAGTTGAATCTGCTCGGTCCCGCGCCCGCGCGGTTAGTTTGGCCGTGCGCCTTGAGAGCCAGCCCGTGTTGTTTTTGTTTTTCCTTTTAGTTTTTTTTTAGAAACTTGTTGATTGCTTTAGGCCTGTTAAAAATAGTTTTAGAGAAAATAAAAATCTACAAGAATTCCTAGCAGTAGATTACCTTTTTCTGAACACATCCAAGTGATAGATCTGTGTTTTCTTGTGTATTTTTACTATAGCAATTTAAATGCCACAAAGTGTCTGTTAGGCCATTTTCGGCATAACTTTTTGGATCTATATCTAAATATTTCAAATAAAATTGTTTTTATTAGCCATTGAATAGATATATCAGTAGCACTTGACCTCACATCAAGGGGAGCTACTATTTGTAAATGTCATCCATTTTGGTAAAAGTCTAGTAGGCTTTTCTAGGATTTTTAGAGGGGGTTTAAAAATAATTTTTGATGTGAATACAATTGGATGATTTTATGTGTGACTAGATCTATATAATACTAGCTTGGATTAATTTGGAGAGCTCTAGATTATTTTTGGTGTGATTTTCTAGAAACAACACCTTTCTGTTTTTATTAGATCTTGTGGTTTGATTGTAAATAAATGTTTTCTTGTTGGAAACTTGTTTCCTAGCATGTTTAGATGTGTTGCTATCTGTTATTAGGTTTTTTCTGGCAATACAACTACATTAGGAAGTGTGTGCATGTTTGGAAATAAAATAGAAATAGAAATAGCCCTTTATTGTTTTCAAGTATTTTGTTTGAATAGGTTGTGTGAGCATATGTTTCTATGTTTGTTTTACCTAAGATTTGATGTTGTTGTGTTGAGTCCAGTACCATCTTGGTACTGATGTGATGATGTTATCATCTCTGTTATCTTGAACTTTATTTTTCTAGAAAAGCATGTGTAGCATTTGTGTGTTTGTTTTCATTTTATTGTTTTCACTAGTATGAGTAGTATGTGTCAATTGTTTGGTAGATTATATTTTTGTCAAGTGTGACCAGAGGCTTTGTTACCTCTTAATGCATTGGTATATGAGCGAGCCCATAAACCACTGGTCCCATTGCATTGTTGGTTAGGAATACAAATTCCCTACCATGCACTTGGTTGTAATAGCTTATAGTATTATATGTGTATTTAGGATTCTCCACCAAGGAAAATATAGTTTTGCTATACTTGGTTGGTTGAAGTGATAGTAATACTTTGTGACTCCTAGTATATTTATTTGGGGTACATTTGTTGACATAATGTTCCCTTGGGAATATCATGTTTAGAAGTGCTTGATTGTTGTTTGGATTATTTCTAAGTGTTGGCAATTAGAATTGTTTTCCTGGTCTTGGTAAATTATGTGTGGATAGAAGTTCCTCGAGTGTTCTGATTTTAGAGAGTGTTTGATTGATCTTGTATTGAGTGCATAGCTACTGGTTGTATAGCATGTCACATTTTTGCTTGTCATTTTCTTATTAGAAAAACATGATTTATTAGGCTTGATTGGTTCTTGCTACGTAGTTTTATTTCATAGAATTATTTTAGTATGATTGCTTACTAGCATGTGTAAGGTGTATGTGATGTTAGTAGGTATTTACATTCATGTGTTGCTTGTTTAGGTTTATGTACCCTTGTATTGTTGTTTGGTTCTCTATTTGTGTACTAGTGTTACCACTAGATTTTGTGAGTTGCTCTAGCATTGATGTCTTAGATTTTTATGAGTGTATGATTATCCTAGCATGTTTAGCATCTTTTCGTTCCTGTTATTGTGACATAGATATAGTAGTTGCTAGTTTTTGTTGGTTGTATAATGATTTATTCCTTATAGCATGCTTGTGTAGAATTTTCATACTAGTATGCTTTAGTGAACTCCTGTTAATTATTGTAGCATCTAGCTTACCTTGTGTTGTTTGTGTTTTAGAGTGTGCCTTATGACTTGTTACCATTGTTTGAGTCACTCGTTTGTTGGGTTATATTTATGAATGAGTGATTCCTTAGCCTTTATGTAGACATAAGCATAGTCGGTAACTAGCTTATTCATCTGTAGTTTGTTTGCCTTGTTGTTTGGAATTGTCTAATTGATTGTTTTAGCATGAGCATTGTACTTATGTTATGGTTGTGTTTAATTACCTTGTTATCTATGCATTAGCTTAGTGGTAAACTGGTTTGGTGATGATTGCTGGTGTTGTTGTTAATACCCACTGCCATGGGTATTGCTTTGATTGATTGTTAGTACCTTAGTAGTCTCACCCTTGTGACCACGAGCTATATTTTTAGCTTCTTAAATATCATGGTATAAGAGTGGTACACCCACTCAACCTATGATATTTAGGATGTGGGATATGGTTTTCCGACAATACATATTTTTTAGCGATAACCCTTGTACCATGAGTGTTTGTGAGGTAGTCCTCTCGATAAATTTTGAGTGATTGCGCTAGTATAAGCTTTCTTGCTATATGTGTTGCTTGTACCTTTGATTGCCTTATGGGTTCTGAGTGTGTGTCTTTATTTATTTTACGGCATTAGAAAACGAAGAAGAAGAAGAAGAAGAAGGAGTTGTAGAGTTGTGTGTCAAGTTCAAGCTACTTCAAGTCCAGGGACACAAAGAGTTTTATGGCAAGCCATCCTGATGCTTGCTGTTACTACACTTATAATTATCTATCATGCATGCTTTACTTTTGAAAGTTTTACAAAAACTTTGATTACCAAAAACTATTTTTGAGTGACTACTGCTACTATTAATATTATACTATTACTATGTCAGTAGTTGAAACTTGGTGTTACCAAGCCCATAGGCACCAGATGGTATTTATTACCACCAAAAGTATAAGTCCCTAAGTGGACACCTTAAAAATATGTTTTTTGCAAAACAAAGGCTTTATGGAAAACCCGGTGGAAGGGCGAAGCCTTATCCACCGGAGGAATGTTGAAGTGGTCATTTTTGGGAAAAAGGTGTTTTACAAAAATGACACATAACCTAGTCTTCGCCGGACAACCTTTACCGTACTGTCACTCTACCCCAACATGGGCACGGGGCTTAATTTGAAACTTGCTTTTGTTAGTATGTGTTCTATCTCAATTTGCTATAAGGGGACGGACTCCCTCGAACCGAATGTCGCCAAGGTATGAAACATGTGACACATAAAGTGTGGGATTAAGTTTCCCTCCGGACGCTACAGTTGGGTCCTGTCATGGCGGGGTTGCACCAGGTGCCGGGGAGGACAAAGAATCTCCCGTCATGGCGGGGTTGACCAGGTGCCGGGGAGAAAACTCAACTGAAGAGATAGTCATATACTAGCTTGACCATAGTGGATGGATAGGATTAGTTATCTGATGTTCACATATTGTTGTTACAGTCTGTGGTTGTTCACGACAGATGTTCTGGATCTTGTGGATTGTGTACTCCTCTGCAGAGTCAAACTATTCTGAATAGCCGCATCCTCGGATATGGACAGTTGAATGGTCATGTAGCTAGCATTGTGTCAATGTTTGCAAAAAGGAGTTTTTGAAAAGGAGTTGGAACATGAGAAGTATTGAAAGAAGGAACTTTGTACCAATGAGGTACGGATGGAGAAAAGCCAGAAGTTGTTTTACAAGAAGTTTTGCAAAGAAAATCTTTCTTTTCTAAACAAAAAATGGAAGTTGATTCCAAGAAGTTTTGCAAAGAGAAAACTTTCTTTTTAACAAAGTTTTACAAAATCTCTTGTACATGTGAGATCTACAAGAGAAAGAAAACTATATTATTTTCTTTTGAAGTATCTTCTTCAACAAAGATACAGAGATTTTAAAATCAACTATGATATATCCTTCATATATCATGGATAGTGAACGCTATGTATAGCCTACCTATTCCACCATATAAGCATACTTGCATTTGGTAAGCTACTTGATGGGTGTCTTGCTGAGTACATTCAAACGTACTCATATTGGTTTAGTTCCTGGTATTTACTTGCCAGCCTTCGAGAAGGAGTCTCAAGAGGAGATCTACGAGGAGGAGTACTGCACTGATGGACTTGCGAACTAGGATCGTCTTCCGGTCAGCAGCCTATAGGTTAAGGCGTGACTTGGGCTCTACTACGTTGTGTGTGTTTTGTCTTCCGCTGTGTGTGTTGTGTGTTTTCCCTACATGGCAGTTGTGTTAGACTTGGTAATGTGACCATGTTACTTATGTAAGTCTTGTTGTAAACGTGTAATGGATGTTGTATATGAATGCCAACTTGATATGTTGTTCACGACTAGTGTGATCTAGGATCGTGAATGTATGCATAACGGAGGTCCTTGAACAGTGGTTCGGGGTTCCTTAAAGTTTCAATATCCGTTAGCTATGCAAGGTACCTCCATTCCAAAATATAAGGCGTATATTCTTCCATTTGACCGAGACTTTGACCAAAATTTACTCATTATAAAACTTTTGTGATAGAACTCATAATCGTAAGAAAGTACTTTTGAGTAGGAATACAACGATATCACTTATATGCCGCATAAATTACATATTGATAGATTAATTGTTTATCTAGGGGCGGTCAAATCAAATGAAATGCGCCTTATGTTATGGAATGGAGGTAGTAAAAGAATTAACAATCAATAGGTGATGTGTAATTCATGTCTGTTGTTATTACTTTGTTCAGAATTACAACCTCATACTACATAGCTAGCTATTAATTTAAAATATTGTGGTTTCTTTCTTATTTTGTAGAATACGCAAAAGTACTTGATTGTTTTGAATACAATGAGTCATTGTCATCACTGCGTTCTCATAAAAATCTACAAAGAATTGTTGATTTCGCCAGAAATCACTATCAACGCTTGGATTTTCTTATTCTCCATAAGGTTACAGAGAGAAACATTGGGTACTACACTAGTAAGTAACAATCTAATTAGTCAAAATCAAATGTCCGTTCACATATTTGAATTCTATGTGCAACATCATTGATATGTCTGGTCCAATTTGCAGAAGATTGTAAATGGATTTCATCAACAATTCAACAGCCCCTCGTCAGGTGTACTATGTTTGTCGATGGAACGATCCCGCCATAAAGCCAATGTATCATGGTTTGTAGATAAAAGAAGCGAATTTACGCTGGAGGAGATATTGTGGAATGAATTTTATAGCAACGCTAGGATTAAGATCGGATCGGTCATCGCTCTCTGCGCTGAAAGGATCAACGGTGATAGCTAGTATTATGTATAAAAGGGTACTTCAAACTTATGACCTACCTCTTTAGGATTTAGATCAAGGTCTATGATGATTCTACGTATTAAGTATTACTCCTGTATTAGGTCATCGTGTACTGCAATGGCAATGCTCAATTATCAATATATGTACTCATTTGCACCAATATCTGGCAAAATCTGACCCATCCAATAATAGTACTGAATTTCCGAAATTATGTACCCCATCCAGACATATTCGGAGTCTCCAACAAATCATCAGCCGGCTATAAATTGGAACCGTCGATGTTCATAATACGGCTGTTTTTTTAAACCGCCTCGTGTAAATATTCGGATCTGTGCTAGAACGCGGACATCCTGGATTTGCTACAGTTGCCGCCAGAATAGGACGCCTCATGCGGCAACATCGGGCATTATGTTCCGCCACTGCAGATACCCAACATATTAGAGTCGGCCCGTTTTTAGAAACCGTCCAAGGATATCGTTTCCTAGCCGGCCCGGAAACCCGGCTCCAATAAGGCCTACTTATTAGCACCTTATGAGCGAGCCGGTTGGGGGATGGGGCGCCGCGAACCTATGCACGATAACCGGCTGAGATAGTGGGTATCGTAGTAGTGATGGGAGGCAACCCATGATAAGTTTTTCAATTTCTTTCGTTTTAGTTTCATTTTTCATTTTAGTGTTGAAAACACATTGAATGAGAAGAAAATTTTTGCTTGAAACTTTTGCTACTAGTGTTGTCATCCAAATTATATATAAAAACATGTTGAGAACTAACATTTCATATCCCAAGTGATAAATTGGAGAGAGACAGGTTTAAACAGTACCAAGAAAGCTTTAACGATCACTGGCGCGATCATTTTTCACCGTAATAATGATCATATTGTGATTTGTTTCTGCGACCAACATCCAGTACCTAGGTAACAAGCACCAGTACGGTCGTGTTAACTGTATTACTCGCCGTACCAGGCGGAAGAAAAAGAAAGGAAGAAGAAAAGAAAAATCATTATCATGACTCCTGAGACGCAACTATTTTCGTACCGTTTAACGAGTTGTAGTACGGCCAATATTGATTGTACTGTCCATCGTACCAGCAAACCATTTGTCTCTCAACAATCAAAGGTAATTTAACGAGTGGTGGTACGGCCAATTATGACTATACCAGCCACCGTATTATGTCATTTTTTCGTACGTGTGGATACAGTACCCAGATAACGAGTTGCACGATATGGTGAACCCACCTTACCAAAATCCGTAGGCAACACAACTTCACGAGGTGAGTCGTACCGACCCTGGTACGGTCAATACCAATCGTACTCGTCACCATACCGACCCCAATTCACAGGAAAAAGCCTCCAAAGCTAATTTTCCAATTCATAATTGTATTTCTCCCACTTATTCCACCTACAAACCTCTACCTAAACCTTAAGAGATCTATTTGCTTGTCCATCTTTGGTTTGATTCCTTTTGCATCAACCATCCAATGTATGTTTCTCCCATTTCCACCAATTACTTTTTTGCATACATTGTTTCAATCATGTTTTATTTCCAATTTAGGGTTTCATGTTCATACCTAGATCTTTTAGATTGAATAGTGTATTTTGCATCTATTAGGGAGACCATATCACTAGTATCTTAGAGGAAAACTATTGCCTATCTTTTGCAAACCAATGCTTGCTATTTTTAATTAATTATTTTTAGATGAACACAGGGATCCAAACACGTTGTAGTGCTAACCCAAGTGCTACTGGAAGTGCTAGTCAAGCTAGCAACGTTATCAAGAAGAGAATAACTGAAATATTCGTGGGTATCAGGCTTCGTGGCAAGTCCAACCAAAACAAATACAGTACTCATGATCAAGGAGATATTAGGACCACAAAGTGGGCTTGCCCCGCAACCATCCACCATATCGGTATTACTAATGGTTTTGATTTACTATGCAACAATGTTGGCATTCCTGAATTTTTTTCGGGGTGTTTCAACTTACCGACGGTTGACGATGGAATTTCCATGCACACTAGAGCACACCATGGACATCTACCTTCGTAATGCCAAAGTTGAAGGGAGGATAAAATTTCAAAAGATGAATAGACCATTTGATATGAGCATAAACAACTGGTGCAACTGCTTCAGTTTCATCAACAATGACGGATGCACTCGTACAAGTAACTATTTTCTTATCCCTCAACCTATTGATTATTTTAAGAAAATTAGTAATCCATCTAGTACCCCCAAGGGAGGTAACATTGGGTGTCCTGCTATTCGATATTTCTTCTATGTTATTGCTAACACATTGCAGGCACGGGGCGAGTTTACAAGAGTTAATGAGGATGAGATGCTCATCCTAGCAAAAGCCGCACAACTTGACGCAGATATCAAGCCCAATTTAGGGAAAATGCTTCTATTCCATCTTGCACGTCAAGCACACCAGAACCATGGACCCATCACTTGTGGCGGAGTAATCACCATCCTCGCCAACTCAATTGGATTAGACCTGAGCAATCTAGCTCGGCTCACCGGCGAGAGGTATGTTAGTTCCACCACACTGAGAGCCACATGTATGATAGTTAATCAGCAAGGAAGAATATTCATTCATATACATGCAACAGGGGAACTATTCCCCACTCCTATGCCTAACATCTTTTCTACCGAGAATGGAATACTTCATTATGTTGTACAAGACAAAGAAGAGGAAGTTGATCCCGAAGGTGAAATACCCGAGGACTATGACGTTGAAGCAGAAGAACCTTAGGAGGAGGCATACATACCACCACAGTACGCTACATACCAAGACCTGGACGAGCTCGGAGACCACATCAATGATATCAACAACCTCGCAACAAATCTCCGTAACGCTTCTTTCGATTTTGCAAACAATTTTTATTCTTGGAGTGATACTTTGTACCCTGGAAATTTTCAGCCACCACCACAATGATCTCCCATGTTGTAAACTTTTAAGCTTTGGTAGGTTGTTAACACTTCTATATCATGAGGTGGTGACAAGTTATCTTTGTTGTTTCTTGTTTTTATTTTGAGGTTGTATTTTAAATCACTTGCATTGGAGTAGCATCCAATGTTTTGTTTTCAGTTTTCAAGTGTGTTTTTTTGTTTTTGAAGTTTTTGATAGCTTTGCTTTCGTTGCCAATTTTCTATTCTTAAGAAACCCTATAGAAAAACAAAAATTATTTTTCCATTTGCCTTTACTCTCTAGATGTTCCCGTAGCACCACAATTACTTTGTAGAAGAGTGGTCATTCATGAGTTTTCAAGAAACACATCTTAAGGAAGGGAGTAATATTTTGTTGACATGAGGTATGTCTTGTGAATCCCACCTTTTTAAGTTGCAAGCTTATATGAATAGTATGTCATCAAATTATTATATGCATGTGGGGTAGCATGTCTTGATAGACATAGTAAGGATCTTATTCACTTGGTTATTTAGTATTGTTGCTCTTACTCTATTTTCCTTCTAGTGAACCATGTCTTGGCAAAGTACCAAAATTCTATAAATTTAAAAGAACGAGAAAAATCCTTCACGTGACGACTTGGGTGACGTAGAAATATTGTTTGAAGATTCTACTGCGAGAAGTACTCAACCCCGTAGTATCTAATGTTATTTGTCTCGAATATTGCCTTTGAAGAGTTTTCTCTGATAGAATATATGCCTAGTGGTAAGTGAGATCCATGCCATAAGTTTTCCGTGTTAATCACCATAGTATATATTGCTTTACACGTGTCTCTATACCTTCTTCCATGCATCGGATGCTGACAAATCCGCTGGCCTATGAATGATCTACCAGAGTTAATCTCAGATTTTGGCTATGAGTTGATTTAACACTTGTCGAGACATCATAGTAAGGATCATAGACGGGGGTGCCATGAGCCTACGAATAGAGACGTGGGGGACGTGATAGTACGACAATCGTGAACACCAGGTTTTACCCGGGTTCGGTACGACACAACTAGGCGGCGTTCCTACTCCTGCAATCTCACTAAATCAGGACTGAAGCCTGAAGTATACGAAGTACAATGTGAGTATGGATTCTCTAACTCGGCGAGGATCAACTTCTCGGCGAGTTGGCTTCTAGCTAATTGTTCTATCTGTTTTGTCTCTCCCGTATGGCTTTATATAGATAGACAGGTTAGGGCTTACAGAAAGGAAACCTAGAAGACTACGGAAAGTATATAACTTCGAAAGTAAGGAATCCGTCTTCTCCTCCAAGCCGTACCACTTTGGGCCATGGTCCTGGTTCTTCTAGAATCCGGCTTCCTGCGCATCAGCTTACTGGGCCGCCCAATAGACTGTGATCCATTACCAACAGGCCACCCTGGTAATCCGGCTCTTTAGGCCAACGCCGGACATACCCCTAATCGGTATATATCTGACAACACTTGTAACAGAAATGTTATATCGGGTAAAACTACCAGTACTCTCATGGGAGTTATACACTTAAGAAGGCTGGACACGCCTCTGACTATTGAGCAATCAAAATATATGAGGGAAAACTCTAATACCCAAGTTATGAGTGTATCTAAAGTTGTGAAAATCCGTTGTAGACCAGCTTTGCGTTCACACTATTGATCAAACATATACAATTACTATTAAGCTACTGTTCTTGAAAGTCGATGAAAATAAAAAGGTGCATTATAGAATCATTTACTTTATGTTAGTGGGAGTTAATGAGTTACTCTCAAGCTATGCTTATTCGAACATTGTTCTCACATTCTTATTATGGTAAATTAGTCCTTCTAAATGTCCCTTGGCAGGCTTTTGTTTTCTACACAAAGTAGAATAATTGTTGCGCTACTAAATGTTCATGTTTATATGATCTTCGTTTTATTTTTCTTGTCTTACTGAAACTGCTATGATACTTTGTTGCTACGCAATTTATATTAAGATTTCAGCTGAAGGAAGTGTGATCCACCAGACAACCTATTGTAAGTGAACTAATCTTTTCATTACTTTGGTTTAAACACCGAGTTCCTTATGATTTTGTTACTTGCTCGGGACTATCAAGGTTTAAGCTTGCGGATGTTGATTGATCGCTTGCTGGTACGTGCATTTTATATCATCATTTATACCCTCCATATAGGCATTATTGGGATGTTTTATCAATGTTATGTCATTGTTTTGCATGTTTTAGATGATTTTATGGGACTTTCCTACAAAGTCCCTATTTTTGGTATTTAATTTCTGGGTGTCAGAAAACACCTGTTTTCATGTTTTTGATGTTTCAGGAGCTACAGGTATCCAAATTGCGAAAGGAAAGAAACCCTGTCAGTTTTTCTTCGGGAGAAAGGCCGTGGGCACAAGACACAAAGGAGGAGGGCCAGGAGGCCCAAAATGGGGTAGCCCACGCGGCCAGATTCCCTGGCCGCGTGTGGGGCCCCCAAATGGGCCCACAGCACCTCCTCCCCGAGGTCTTTTTGCTGACGACTCCGTCTTCCCCGAAAACGAACACCCTAATTTTCCCGAGACGAGACGGAGCCGCCAGGGCGGCAAAACTCTCGAAACTCTCCGCGGGGGAGACAAATCCTGCTGCTCGGGAGCTCCGGAGAAGGGGGAAATCATCCACATCTTCATCCCCATCTCCTCCTTGGCGTGGGAGGAGGCATCTCCATCACCATCCTCACCAGCACCTGCATCTCCACCATCACCATCACCGTGATCCACTTCGTTCCCCTCATAGTTTGATCATTGCTACAAACTAGATACGTGTTATTGTACTCCGTTGCATGTTTGGGATTGAGTACTTGTCATTATTTGGTGGTGGATCCATTGTTTCAGATTGTGTTGTACCACGTATGTCACCATACATGATCATGTTTGCATGTTGTGAGTAGTTCCCGCGTGTTCCTGAGGGCATAGGATGAATTGGCAATGATTTGTTACATAAGATGAGTTGTTATTTGGTCTAGTATTTATCTTTTATGTGATTCTATGATGGTGTTGTACGAACGTCGACTGTACAACACTTCACCTACATGGGCTCATAGGATAACACCGTAGTGTAGTGACGTGATGATGTCTTTAGGTGACAGGAACTTGAGACAGAGTCGTTGAATTGCATTATGAGGGTACTTGTATCGGGACCTTAGAGCATAAGGCTATGGTGGGACATCATGTCTTAATAATTCTCGTGCTGTCATTTAATTGGCCACGTGATCCATCATAAGGGGTGATAGTTTATTTATTTATCTATTCCTATTTGTGGCTCCGTCCGAAGAAGATTAAAACTAGACAAGATATACAAACATGTTATGCAATGAATCACTATGCCAGCTAAATCCGTGCAGCCCTCGGGAAGGTTTTCCACATATAAGACACAAACACACACTTGAGCTTGTCCTCTTGCGCATTAGAGGATTGGGCTTTGTCTCTCATTGAGACCTACTACTTGCTGCAATTTACTTTCCGCATTTTACTTTACTTGCACTACACAATTAAAACACAAAAACACCTGTTGCTTTTATTATTCCTTTGCTATTCTACTTACCAGTTCCTTCTACTCCTCGTGGGTTCGACAACCTTTCTAATTCGAAAAGTACTACAATTGATCTCCTGCACTTGGGAGCCATCAAGACACTTTTCTGGCGCCGTTGCCGGGGAGCGTAGCGCTATTGGTAAGAAGTTTGGTAAGGAAACTTGAAAGCTGAATTTTACTTGCTGTTGCATCCTGTTATTATTATGGCTTTTATGAGAGATGCTTCGCTGAAACTTGCTTTATATGAGAGTGCTTATGCTATTAAACCTAAAGTTGTTGAAAAAGCACCTCATGATGATGGTTATATTATTCCCCTTGAATTTGTTAAAGCTGTTAGGAATGAGTATTTTGCAGGGGATGGAACAAAGGCTGCAAGTGATCACATACGGGCTATTGAGGATATATGTGGGCTAATTAGGCTCAAGGATATTTCTGAGGAGGAGGTAAAATGCAAGTTATTGTACCAGTCCTTAACTGGTGATGCTCAAAAATGGTATATGTCCCTGGATGAAGAAATTACACATAATTGGGATACTTTTACGAAGGTTTTCTTTCTTAAATATTTTACTCCTAAAGAGGCTTATGAGAACCATTGCTTTATATTTAATTTTTGGCCACACCTTGGAGAGAGTATTACTCAAGCTTGGGGGAGGCTTAAGGACCTCCTTCGTAAGAATCCTTGTCATGATCTCACAAATAAACTTATATTCATAAACTTTTATGTGAGACTACCTGATAGGCTAAAGCAATATTTGGATGGTTCATCTGGTGGAAGCTTTACAAATAATACTGCAGAAGAAGCTTGGAATTTATTGGAAATTATTTCAAAGAACTCTAAATATTGGGACCTAGACAAAGGTAATGAAGCTTATTTTGATTGTGGATATTCATGTGTAGAAAGTTTCTCTAGTTCTATTTTGTTCAAGAATGTTATTAAAGATTTTGGTCTTGATCCATATGTCGCAATTGAAATAGCTAAGAAATTTGCTGAGCACATTCGAATTCCTTAAAGTGGCTTTGATTATTATGTTGAAACTGTTAAAATCTTCTATTGTTGTCCCTAAATTTATTAAAGAAACACCAGTGTCATCTGTAGTAATAGAAGCATATATTGAACCACCTCCTTATCCTGAAAAATTTAAAGAGAATTTGCTTATTGCTGTTGCTGACAAAAGTAGAAAGAGATGTTCTCAACCGAAAGAACAGGTGGAAGTCAAGAACCAAGTCTCTATTATTAAGCAATTAAATGAAGAAGATCCTGTTGATGTTTATTTATGTGAAGATGCTACCAAAGTTATTAAAGGGAATTCATCCAAAGTTGGTAAGCCAATTATATCATGCTCTATTGGGACTTCTTGTTATCATGGTTTATGTGATATTGGAGCAAGCATTAGTTTCATTCCATATTCTCTCTATCAATAAATTAAGCCTGATATTGATCCTATCACCATGTAAGAAACAGGTATGACCATTCATCTTGCTAATAAAGATTATATTAGTCCCTTTGGAATTGTTAGAGATGTTGAAGTATTGGTAGGGAAAATAAAATATCCTACTGATTTTATTGTGCTTGGTTGTCCACAAGATTCTTTCTGTCCTATTATATTTGGTAGACCTTTCTTACATACTGTTGGTGCTGAAATTGATTTGCCTAGAGAAAGGGTGTTTATTGAATGTGCTGGAGAGAAATTTGAATTTAATTTTTCTAAATTTGCTGATAAACCTGCTAAGAAAGAACCAAAATCTAAAGATATAATTGAAACTCTTGCTCATATAGTTGTAGCTTCATCATACGTGGTGGAACGTTATATGCTTAATCAGGAAGAGCCATTTAATGATGCAGAAAAAGAAGCTTTAGAACAAATATTATGGCAGCAACCTCCACAATTACAATTGCATATCCAACCTGATAATTTAGGAGTACTCCTACCTCCTAAAGGAGATCCTAGTTTTGAATTAAAGCCTTTGCCTGAAAATCTGAAATATGCATACTTGGATAAGAAAAATATATATCCTGTTATTATTAGTGCTAACCTTTCAGCTGAGGAAGAAGAGAAATTACTTGATGTGCTTAAAGCCCACCGTAAGGCTATTGGTTATTCGCTTGATGATCTTAAGGGCATAAGTCCAGCTCTATGTATGCATAAAATTAATTTGGAAGAAGATGCTAAACCTGTTGTTGATTTCCAACGCCGTCTACATCCAAAAATGAAGGAAGTGGTAAGAAAGGAGGTAATTCGACTCATAGAGGCTGGTATTATTTATCCTATAGCTGATAGTAAATGGGTTAGTCGTGTTCATTGTGTTCCTAAGAAAGGTGGAATTACTGTGCTTCCTAATAAAGATGATGAACTTGTTGCTCAACGTACTGTTGTTGGTTATAGAATGTGCATTGATTATAGAAAATTAAATAAAGCAACTCGTAAGGACCATTATCCATTGCCCTTTATTGATCAAATGCTAGAGAGATTATCTAAACATTCTCACTTTTGTTATTTAGATGGGTATTCAGGCTTCTCTCAAATTCCAGTTCATAGTGATGATCAGGAAACGACCACTTTTACTTGCCCATATGGTACATTTGCTTATAGGAGAATGCCTTTTGGTTTATGTAATGCGCCTGCTACTTGTCAGAGATGCATGAATGCTATATTTGCTGATTATATTGAAAATATAGTGGATGTCTTTATGGATGATTTTTTGGTGTATGGTACTTCTTTTGATAATTGCTTGTACAACCTTAACAAAGTTTTGCAGCGTTGTGAATACCAACACCTTGTTCTTAATTGGGAGAAGTGTCACTTTATGGTAACAGAGGGAATTGTTCTTGGGCATCGTATTTCTGGAAGAGGAATATAAGTTGACCCAGCAAAAATTGAAGCTATTGAGAAATTACCATATCCAAGAGACATCAAAGGTATAAGAAGTTTTCTCGGTCATGCAGGTTTTTATCATAGGTTCATTAAAGATTTTGTAACATCCCAAGTATGAAAACTACCCCATAGAATGTTTTGTTTCTTGTTTAATTCAAGTATTGCA
Organism: Alopecurus myosuroides; assembly: GCA_028641055.1. Lineage (NCBI taxonomy): Eukaryota > Viridiplantae > Streptophyta > Magnoliopsida > Poales > Poaceae > Alopecurus > Alopecurus myosuroides. The sequence continues at coordinate 153,120,371 of CM054059.1, forward strand.
TCATGGCATCATTTTACTCCCTTGTTTGCATTTGTTTACTATTTGTTTGCACCTGTTTTTATTTGTTTTCACAATGAAACTCAAACAATTTCAAATGCTTTGTTTTCATACTTGCTCTGTTACAACCTTTTAAATAAAAATCTCAAATAAAAACAACCATTTTTGCTTTCATATTCATTCCACATTGATCAACTAATAAAATGGTGTTTTTGTTTCCATTAAGTAATTTTTCCAACTTGGTTTCAAATTCAAGCAATCATCAACAGCACTTAATTTGAAAGTTATAAAAGTACCAAACAATTGACAATCACCTTTGTTCTATGTTAATCAATAGGGGTCACCCTAAATAAAACATTGTTTTCATTAATAATTCATTAATTAACAAGTTATTCAAATTCCCATCAAAAAACCTTCAAACAGCACCATTTTTCAAATTATGAAATTACCCAAAACAAAATACACTCTTTTGTTTCCAATTAAAGTTATTTGGTTCACCTTATTAAATTGTTGGTTTCAAGATTAATCAAATAATTATCAAATGCTTCCAAAACTAAACCAATTTACAAACAACTCTGGAATTTTGAAATCTTGAAAATTAAAATGGCCCAATGGTTGCTAACACACTAAGTAGCCTACCCAAAATTTTCTGGAATTTTTGGCAAACCCCAAAGCATCTATTTCTTCCATTTTTGTTTTGCTACAAAAAAAAACAGAAAGCCAAAAATATAAAAAGAAAACGGTTCAAGGTGGGGGAAGAAAACGCAGCCCAGCCCACCTAATTTTTTTGGCCCAGTACCCCTTCATTCTTGTCTTCTTCCTCCCCCAGACATCACCATCTGTACGATGGAAGCTCCACCGTGTGATCTCTCCCCCCCAACTCCGATTCACTGCCGTACCATGGCTCCTCCCCCTTAAAACCCTCTGCCCTAGCACGCCCTAGCCTTGCCTCCTCCCACACCGCCGCCACCCTCTCTCCCTCCTCATCTAACTTCCCTCTGTTTGTCTGTTCCTCTGAACTGCAATTACCTAGCCACCGTCAGAGCCACGGCCTCCTCACCGCGGCAGCGACATGGGCACCTCGAGGAGCCACGGTTCCCGGGAATGGAACCGGGGCATTCCACTGAGGCTCCCTGTCCCATCGCCCGCTGCGGGGAGCCCCGGAGTTGGCCGCGCCGGCGCCGGCAAAGGCTCGCCGTAACTGAACCTCGGCAGCGACCGCGCCTCCTCGACAGCAGAAACGAGGTGAGCGCCCCCAGCCCTTTCCCCTCTCCCTCTGTTTCCCTCGAGCACACATCACCCCACCACACCAGCACAGCACCCCCCGGCGCCCCCTCCGGCGAGCGCATCACTGCCAGGCGACCATCGATCTGTTCGGTCCGCTCGTGGGTTACGTGCAGTTTCAGAAAAACAAAAACTACCCGCACCAGCACCTTATTCTCCCCCCGAGTCCCCTTCTATCAACAACCACAACTCCACCCTACTGGTTCCAAAACCGGTGCGCGCAACCAGAGATGCTGGGTTCGACTCCCCATCCCCACCCTTTTCTCTGTTCTTTTTTTCAATTAAAATTCCGTGCAGTATCTGAAGCTTAAGCCCCCCGCAGCCCCCTTACTGTCAACACAGCAGCAGCTAGCCCATCTGGTTTGCTGTTCCTTGAGCGCCCAGGAGGTGGGGGGATCGAATCCCCCCTCCCACAGAATTAAAACAACTTTTTTTTATCTGCTTGTTTTGTCACAGAACTTTACCAGGAATCACAACTAAGCCCCTGTAACATTATTTATAGCCCCTGCAAATATTTTTCCAAGTCCCTAGATTCATAAAAATGGCAGATTTGCACCCAATTTTGTAAATTGCATAAGAAATTCATCCCAACTCCAATTTTAACTTTTTAAATATGTTTTCTGTCCCAAATTAAATGTTCTATCCAAATATAAAATTTGTTTACTGTTTTGAATATTTTAAATTGGTGCAATATTTGAAAACTTGTCAAATTCACTTAAAATTGCAAAATTCATAACTTGGGCATAAAAATTCCAAATTCCACAAACTAAATATGTTTTCCAATCAACTTTTCATGTACTTTCCAAATATCAACTTTGTTTGCTGTTTTGAATAATTTAAATTGCTGAAAACAACTGTTTCTTAATTATTGCATTTAAAATTGCCAAAATAATAACTTGCTCATTTTAAATCCAATTTCAACAAATAAAATATGTTTTCCATGCAAAATTAAACCACATTTCCAAATATAAAATTTGTTTCATGATTTGAATAATTAAACTTGGTTAAATAATTTAAATCTTATTTAATTCATTTAATATTGCTAAATTTATAACTTGATCAAAACAAATTCTTTTGGGACATATAAAATATGTTTTCAAACCATAAAAACATAACCTTGTCAAATATGAACTTCACTTAATGTTTTGAACAAATAAAAATTCAAATAAGTTCATGTTTGAATTAAATTCATTTAATTCTTGCTTAAACTTGTTTAATTCATAATTAATTCATTTGAAATCCTTTTGCAACAAGTGAAACATGTAATCCAACTAAAATTTTGTTTTCTTTTCAAATATAAACTTTGTTATCTGTTTTGAACAATTTAACATGATGAAAACAACAAATGCTTGTGTGACACCTTTAAGTAACCAAAATTTCCTAACTTAATGAATGAATTTCCAAACTTGCTAAACCTTATTTCCATTTGCTTCTATTGTTGTTATTTTGCTGTTTTCCTCATCCATGCATCATGCTAATCCACTTTCATATGATGAGTAGTTGTAAAACAATTAATTCAACCATAATTCATGGGCTTTTCATATGCAATCCAATTGCATGTGGGTCCATTTAATCATGTTATGTTATCTTGTCAACTAGTTTATTTCTATGCATCAATTAAATGGTCATGCATCATCCCATGTTTGTGCACTATGCCATGTTATTGATTGTTTATCTTTCTGCCTTGTTTGTTTGCTTCTTCCCGGATATACGACGACGTTGAGACCGACGATACTTACGACATCCCTTCTAAGGAGTTAGCTCAGTACCAGGCTACTGGGTTTTGCAGGCAAGTTATCACTCACATGAACCACTGTGTTCCTTTCAACATTGGTTACCGATACTTTCCGTTGTTCTTTTCTGCTAGCCTTAGTAGTAGTTGTTCTGTTACGAACCCATCACATGAATCCCTTAACCTTGATATTGCCTCACCTCCACTCCTATCACCCCTTTGGTTGAGCCGGTGTCTTACTAGCATGCTTAGGTTGTTTTTGCTCGAGTCTGTTACCCGTTACTTTCTGTTACTATTTCATTATGTTCTGGGGGCTCGATGTTTAATCAATCAATCATGCTAATGTTACTGTTAAATAATAATTTGATGATAAGGCACCGGCAGGAGGCCCTGTGTGGTTTTGAGGCCTGCTAGTGTCGACCCTAATAGGAAAAGGGTCTTGTCTACTGATCCATGATGAGCGCACTAACCGCATGTGGGAAGCGAGTATGGGCGCCCCCCTCAATTTGATTCGATTCGCATCTCGTCCAAATCGCCTCATTTAGTTCGTGTTTTCCATTTGCCGCATGCATGTTTTTGCGAGCCCAGGCCAGGGTGGAACTTTCGTAGTCGGCATATAGGGGGACACGTTCTTAGAGTGCTATGAGGGTCCATTTTCTTCTGGGCTCGATTAGCCGTGCGCCCAAGGTGCTTTGGGCTTGATGCGAAGAAGAGTTGAGTTGTGTTGAGTGCCCCGCTTGGTGGAAGGGCCTTTCCATATGGCGGGTTATTCATGCGTTTACGGCCAAATTGGTGCAACCCTGCAGGGATAAATCTTCCCGAGAAGCCGTGTTTTCCGCGGTTATGGATTACTTGGTGAAAGTACTGGCTAACAAGTACTCAGGACAACTTAAACCTAATGATTAACAATCTTACACCCAATGATTAACAACTTGACTAGTAATAGGCTTATTGACACAATAATATGAACCATCATTAATTCAACTGTGTGAGTTATCCTCGGATTGCTTCTTTGGATAAGGGGCGAGATCCAGGATGGGTTTGTTTGAGGTTATCTTTCAGTTGGTTACTACACACGATCTCATCTCCTTTCTGATAGCCGGAAGTGGTAATAACTCTGTAGTTGTTTAGAGCAGCCAGTTGCAGCATCTTTTATATCCCCTTTCTTCCGTTGAACCCAAGGCATCTGTGCTTGGTGTTGACGGGCTACACTTCGGTGAACTGTGAGTCTTGCTTGCCAGTACGTTTATGTACTGACCCCTTTGGGGCTGTGTTTTCCGCAGACCTACGTTTCCGAGGATCTTCATGGTGGCAACTACGTGAAGTATGACGAGACTGCTGACGAGTAGATAGCGGACCCGGGCAGGATCCGAGACTTCGTGGATGGGCTCCGTCTTTCGTTTCCGGCCTCTTAGGCCTATTTGGTTCTTGTCTGTACTCAGACATGTTGAATGCTTCCGCTGTGATGTAATGATGAATTGTTGGGACATGTGTCCCCTGGATGATTGTATTTGCTATCTCTGCTCTAATGAGAGCTATTTGCAACTTATTTCAATCTTTTGTGTCGTAGAGATCTGTTGTGATATCAGTTGTTCAACACCGTTGACGTACCATGTGTGTATGGTTTGAAGTACGTCAATGGAAGTGTCCTGATTTCTATGGGATAGTTTACGTCGACGCTGAACAGATAGGGGTTGGTTGTCACACATACGTGTGTTGGCCTACTCGTAAGAGGACGCGGGTGCCGGTAAGCCCCGTAATCCAATCTACTACTGTTCAACGGAACGGCGAGTATCCTTTAGAAATCCGGGTGCGACAAATGGTATCAGAGCCTGTCTGCCTGTAGGATCCCTTTTTACTGGTCGCAGTTGAGTCTAGAAACTATTTTGTAGCTATATAGGAAAAATGAAACGTGAGAGTAGGAATTCTGTTCTTTTTCTTCTTTCCCCACCCACCCTCCCTTTTCTGGTAAGGAAGTGCAACGTTGTTTTTCTCTTCTCATCTAAATTTTCATGTTAGGATTTCACGTGTTTTGGGTTCTCCGTAGTACCTCAGGAGTTTTGTGCTCGTTTTCCCCGGTGTTGCTTCGTTATCCTGTTCTTCTCAACATCCTTTTCGTCCGTTGAAATCTTGTTGTTGTTTTCCACTACAATTCTTCTACCGGCGTCTAATCAAAACTTCCCAAATATCAAGTCTATCTGGCCAGAAAGATTGTTGTTGTTTCAAAAACTACCAGGCTATGAGAGCTGGCATTCCTATCACCTGGGGTTGTTTCGAGGGAGCATTCCTGAATCACCACATTCCAGATAGTCTATTCTCCAAATGAATCAAATTCTGTTCAATTATACACCTTCCATACAAAACCTCTCCCTTTACTTGAAAATGTTCCGGTGGCTTCCAAATTCCCTGACATCTTTCCGGAAGAGTTGCCGGGAAGGCCTATCGTTTTGAACTTCCAGAAAAACTATCCAAGGTGCACGATGTGTTTCACGTGTCACAGCTCAAGAGGATCTTCCAAGAAGTTTCCGGACCCTTTCTTTTCTTAGTAGGAATCTCGGGGCGCGATTCCTTCAAGGGGGGGGGCGTTTTGTAACATCCCAAGTATGAAAACTACCCCATAGAATGTTTTGTTTCTTGTTTAATTCAAGTATTGCATCATGGCATCATTTTACTCCCTTGTTTGCATTTGTTTACTATTTTTTTGCACCTGTTTTTATTTGTTTTCACAATGAAACTCAAACAATTTCAAATGCTTTGTTTTCATACTTGCTCTGTTACAACCTTTTAAATAAAAATCTCAAATAAAAACAACCATTTTTGCTTTCATATTCATTCCACATTGATCAACTAATAAAATGGTGTTTTTGTTTCCATTAAGTAATTTTTCCAACTTGGTTTCAAATTCAAGCAATCATCAACAGCACTTAATTTGAAAGTTATAAAAGTACCAAACAATTGACAATCACCTTTGTTCTATGTTAATCAATATGGGTCACCCTAAATAAAACATTGTTTTCATTAATAATTCATTAATTAACAAGTTATTCAAATTCCCATCAAAAAACCTTCAAACAGCACCATTTTTCAAATTATGAAATTACCCAAAACAAAATACACTCTTTTGTTTCCAATTAAAGTTATTTGGTTCACCTTATTAAATTGTTGGTTTCAAGATTAATCAAATAATTATCAAATGCTTCCAAAACTAAACCAATTTACAAACAACTCTGGAATTTTGAAATCTTGAAAATTAAAATGGCCCAATGGTTGCTAACACACTAAGTAGCATACCCAAAATTTTCTGGAATTTTTGGCAAACCCCAAAGCATCTATTTCTTCCATTTTTGTTTTGCTACAAAAAAAAACAGAAATCCAAAAATATAAAAAGAAAACGGTTCAAGGTGGGGGAAGAAAACGCAGCCCAGCCCACCTAATTTTTTTGGCCCAGTACCCCTTCATTCTTGTCTTCTTCCTCCCCCAGACGTCACCATCTGTACGATGGAAGCTCCACCGTGTGATCTCTCCCCCCCAACTCCGATTCACTGCCGTACCATGGCTCCTCCCCCTTAAAACCCTCTGCCCTAGCACGCCCTAGCCTTGCCTCCTCCCACACCGCCGCCACCCTCTCTCCCTCCTCATCTAACTTCCCTCTGTTTGTCTGTTCCTCTGAACTGCAATTACCTAGCCACCGTCAGAGCCACGGCCTCCTCACCGCGGCAGCGACATGGGCACCTCGAGGAGCCACGGTTCCCGGGAATGGAACCGGGGCGTTCCCCTGAGGCTCCCTGTCCCATCGCCCGCTGCGGGGAGCCCCGGAGTTGGCCGCGCCGTCGCCGGCAAAGGCTCGCCGTAACTGAACCTCGGCAGCGACCGCGCCTCCTCGACAGCAGAAACGAGGTGAGCGCCCCCAGCCCTTTCCCCTCTCCCTCTGTTTCCCTCGAGCACACATCACCCCACCGCACCAGCACAGCACCCCCCGGCGCCCCCTCCGGCGAGCGCATCACTGCCAGGCGACCATCGATCTGTTCGGTCCGCTCGTGGGTTACGTGCAGTTTCAGAAAAACAAAAACTACCCGCACCAGCACCTTATTCTCCCCCCGAGTCCCCTTCTATCAACAACCACAACTCCACCCTACTGGTTCCAGAACCGGTGCGCGCAACCAGAGATGCTGGGTTCGACTCCCCATCCCCACCCTTTTCTCTGTTCTTTTTTTCAATTAAAATTCCGTGCAGTATCTGAAGCTTAAGCCCCCCGCAGCCCCCTTACTGTCAACACAGCAGCAGCTAGCCCATCTGGTTTGCTGTTCCTTGAGCGCCCAGGAGGTGGGGGGATCGAATCCCCCCTCCCACAGAATTAAAACAACTTTTTTTTATCTGCTTGTTTTGTCACAGAACTTTACCAGGAATCACAACTAAGCCCCTGTAACATTATTTATAGCCCCTGCAAATATTTTTCCAAGTCCCTAGATTCATAAAAATGGCAGATTTGCACCCAATTTTGTAAATTGCATAAGAAATTCATCCCAACTCCAATTTTAACTTTTTAAATATGTTTTCTGTCCCAAATTAAATGTTCTATCCAAAAATAAAGTTTGTTTACTGTTTTGAATATTTTAAATTGGTGCAATATTTGAAAACTTGTCAAATTCACTTAAAATTGCAAAATTCATAACTTGGGCATAAAAATTCCAAATTCCACAAACTAAATATGTTTTCCAATCAACTTTTCATGTACTTTCCAAATATCAACTTTGTTTGCTGTTTTGAATAATTTAAATTGCTGAAAACAACTGTTTCTTAATTATTGCATTTAAAATTGCCAAAATAATGACTTGCTCATTTTAAATCCAATTTCAACAAATAAAATATGTTTTCCATGCAAAATTAAACCACCTTTCCAAATATAAAATTTGTTTCATGATTTGAATAATTAAACTTGGTTAAATAATTTAAATCTTATTTAATTCATTTAATATTGCTAAATTTATAACTTGATCAAAACAAATTCTTTTGGGACATATAAAATATGTTTTCAAACCATAAAAACATAACCTTGTCAAATATGAACTTCACTTAATGTTTTGAACAAATAAAAATTCAAATAAGTTCATGTTTGAAATAAATTCATTTAATTCTTGCTTAAACTTGTTTAATTCATAATTAATTCATTTGAAATCCTTTTGCAACAAGTGAAACATGTAATCCAACTAAAATTTTGTTTTATTTTCAAATATAAACTTTGTTATCTGTTTTGAACAATTTAACATGATGAAAACAACAAATGCTTGTGTGACACCTTTAAGTAACCAAAATTTCCTAACTTAATGAATGAATTTCCAAACTTGCTAAACCTTATTTCCATTTGCTTCTATTGTTGTTATTTTGCTGTTTTCCTCATCCATGCATCATGCTAATCCACTTTCATATGATGAGTAGTTGTAAAACAATTAATTCAACCATAATTCATGGGCTTTTCATATGCAATCCAATTGCATGTGGGTCCATTTAATCATGTTATGTTATCTTGTCAACTAGTTTATTTCTATGCATCAATTAAATGGTCATGCATCATCCCATGTTTGTGCACTATGCCATGTTATTGATTGTTTATCTTTCTGCCTTGTTTGTTTGCTTCTTCCCGGATATACGACGACGTTGAGACCGACGATACTCACGACATCCCTTCTAAGGAGTTAGCTCAGTACCAGGCTACTGGGTTTTGCAGGCAAGTTATCACTCACATGAACCACTGTGTTCCTTTCAACATTGGTTACCGATACTTTCCGTTGTTCTTTTCTGCTAGCCTTAGTAGTAGTTGTTCTGTTACGAACCCATCACATGAATCTCTTAACCTTGATATTGCCTCACCTCCACTCCTATCACCCCTTTGGTTGAGCCAGTGTCTTACTAGCATGCTTAGGTTGTTTTTGCTCGAGTCTGTTACCCGTTACTTTCTGTTACTATTTCATTATGTTCTGGGGGCTCGATGTTTAATCAATCAATCATGCTAATGTTACTGTTAAATAATAATTTGATGATAAGGCACCGGCAGGAGGCCCTGTGTGGTTTTGAGGCCTGCTAGTGTCGACCCTAATAGGAAAAGGGTCTTGTCTACTGATCCATGATGAGCGCACTAACCGCATGTGGGAAGCGAGTATGGGCGCCCCCCTCAATTTGATTCGATTCGCATCTCGTCCAAATCGCCTCATTTAGTTCGTGTTTTCCATTTGCCGCATGCATGTTTTTGCGAGCCCAGGCCAGGGTGGAACTTTCGTAGTCGGCATATAGGGGGACACGTTCTTAGAGTGCTATGAGGGTCCATTTTCTTCTGGGCTCGATTAGCCGTGCGCCCAAGGTGCTTTGGGCTTGATGCGAAGAAGAGTTGAGTTGTGTTGAGTGCCCCGCTTGGTGGAAGGGCCTTTCCATCTGGCGGGTTATTCATGCGTGTACGGCCAAATTGGTGCAACCCTGCAGGGATAAATCTTCTCGAGAAGCCGTGTTTTCCGCGGTTATGGATTACTTGGTGAAAGTACTGGCTAACAAGTACTCAGGACAACTTAAACCTAATGATTAACAATCTTACACCCAATGATTAACAACTTGACTAGTAATAGGCTTATTGACACAATAATCTGAACCATCATTAATTCAACTGTGTGAGTTATCCTCGGATTGCTTCTTTGGATAAGGGGCGAGATCCAGGATGGGTTTGTTTGAGGTTATCTTTCAGTTGGTTACTACACACGATCTCATCTCCTTTCTGATAGCCGGAAGTGGTAATAACTCTGTAGTTGTTTAGAGCAGCCAGTTGCAGCATCTTTTATATCCCCTTTCTTCCGTTGAACCCAAGGCATCTGTGCTTGGTGTTGACGGGCTACACTTCGGTGAACTGTGAGTTTTGCTTGCCAGTATGTTTATGTACTGACCCCTTTGGGGCTGTGGTTTCCGCAGACCTACGTTTCCGAGGATCTACATGGTGGCAACTACGTGAAGTATGACGAGACTGCTGACGAGTAGATAGCGGAACCGGGCAGGATCCGAGACTTCGTGGATGGGCTCCGTCTTTCGTTTCCGGCCTCTTAGGCCTATTTGGTTCTTGTCTGTACTCAGACATGTTGAATGCTTCCGCTGTGATGTAATGATGAATTGTTGGGACATGTGTCCCCTGGATGATTGTATTTGCTATCTCTGCTCTAATGAGAGCTATTTGCAACTTATTTCAATCTTTTGTGTCGTAGAGATCTGTTGTGATATCAGTTGTTCAACGCCGTTGACGTACCATGTGTGTATGGTTTGAAGTACGTCAATGGAAGTGTCCTGATTTCTATGGGATAATTTACGTCGACGCTGAACAGATACGGGTTGGTTGTCACACATACGTGTGTTGGCCTACTCGTAAGAGGACGCGGGTGCCGGTAAGCCCCGTAATCCAATCTACTACTGTTCAACGGAACGGCGAGTATCCTTTAGAAATCCGGGTGCGACAGATTTCTCTAAAATATCAAAGCCTCTAACCAATCTTTTGCAAAAGGATGTTCCGTTTTCTTTTAATGATGATTGCATAGAATCCTTTAATGTTTTAAAGAAAGCCTTAATAACTGCACCTATTATTCAACCTCCTGATTGAAACTTGCCCTTTGAAATTATGTGTGATGCTAGTGATTATGCAGTTGGAGCTGTTTTAGGACAAAGGGTTGATAAGAAATTGAATGTTATTTACTATGCTAGTAAAACACTAGATGGTGCTCAAAGAAATTATGCTACAACTGAAAAAGAATTTTTAGCGGTAATATTTGCATGTGATAAATTTAGATCTTACATAATTGATTCAAAAGTCACTGTGCACTCTGATCATTCTGCTATTAAATATTTGATGAATAAGAAAGATGCTAAGCCTAGGATAATAAGATGGGTACTTTTGTTGCAAGAATTTGATTTACACATAGTAGATAGGAAAGGAGAAGATAATCCCGTAGCTGATCATCTTTCTAGAATGGAAAATATACATGATGATCCTATTCCTATTAATGATAGTTTTGCTAATGAACAACTTGCCCTTGTTAGTGTTTCTAGTGCTAAAGTTGCATCTCCTTGGTTTGCTAATTATGCAAATTTTATTGTTGGGAAAGTTATGCCACCACAATTTACTTACCAGCAAAGAAAGAAATTCTTTTATGACCTTAGACATTATTTTTGCGATGATCCATTATTCTATAAGAAAAGTGTTGATGGCATTATTAGACGTTGTGTACCTGAGCATGAACAGCAGGCTATTATAAGAGATTGTCATGACAGTCCCTATGGAGGACATCATGTAGGAGATCGTACTGCAGCAAAGGTATTACAATGTGGTTTTTATTGGCCTACTCTATTCAAGGATTGTGCTGAATATATTAAAACTTGTGATAAATGTCAAAGAGTAGGAAACATCGGTAGAAGGAATGAAATGCCTATGAACTATACATTACCACTTGAACCATTTGATGTGTGGGGTTTTGACTTTATGGGACCATTTCCTACATCTAGTACAAAACATACTCACATTTTGGTTGTTGTTGATTATGTTACAAAATGGGTACAAGCGATTCCTACTAAGAGTGTAGACCATGCCACAACCATGCAAATGCTTAAAGAAATTATTTTCCCTAGATTTGGTGTTCCTAGATTTTTAATTACTGATGGTGGATCTCATTTTATGCATGGTGTTCTTAGAAAAATATTGGCAAAATATAATGTTAATCATAGAATTGCATCACCCTATCATCCTCAAACTAGTGGACAAGTTGAATTAAGTAATAGGGAAATTAAACTTATTTTAGAGAAAACAGTAAACAGAGGTAGATCTGATTGGCCACTTAAAATTAATGATGCATTGTGGGCTTATAGAACTGCTTATAAAAATCCTATGGGTATGTCTCCTTGTAAAATGGTTTATGGAAACGCATGTCATTTACCCGTTGAATTAGAACATAAAGCTAGATGGGCTATTAAGAAATTAAATTTTGATTTAAAAACAGCGGGGGAGAAGAGATTGCTTGACCTAAATCTATTAGATGAATGGAGGAATGAAGCATATGAAAGTGCAAAATTGTTTAAAGAGAAATTTAAATTTGGCATGACAAGAAAATTAAAAGAAAGGAATTTAAAGTAGGCGATCAAGTCCTATTGTACAACTCTCGTTTTAAGTTTTCTGCAGGGAAATTAGCTTCAAAATGGCAGGGTCCATTGGTAGTACAGGAGGTATACCGTTCGGGGGCCATCTGTCTTCACGGTGATATGAAAGGTAAACCTCATGTGGTCAATGGACAACGCCTAAAACATTATATTGCAGGAAAGAGCTTCATAGGAACCATCGAGGAGATAAACTTAATGACACCGGAGGAGGTAATTGTAAGGGATCCTGCAGTTTCAGAAACCCAAATTCAATAATTTAGAATTATTGTGTTTGGAAGTTTCTCGGAATTGCGTGAAAACTTACGGAACTCATTTTTATGGAAATTAACGTGTGGGACAAGAAAATTGGTAGGAATTGGACCTCAAGGGGGTAAAAAGGACCCCACACGCGGCCAGATTCCTTGGCCGCGTGGAGGTACCCCTTTTCCACCTCGGAGTCCCGTTCCGTCTCGTTTGTGACTCCGACGCTTCGTCTTACCCCAAAAACCGTCAATATATACCCCCTTTTGTCGATCTAATCCCGCACCGAGAGTTCTCGCACGATCTTTGTTTTGTCTATTCTGTCTGTCAGGTTTTCCAAGCCATGACTTCGGGAGACTCCTACCAATGCACCTCCATGGACGATGATGATGTTGAGCTTGAATACAACTATGAAGAGAAGAAGAAGAAAGAGTGGTGGGCTGAGTACGAGAAGAAGGGAGAATGAAGAAATTACCGCAACCATCTAAGCTTGGGGGAGTTTCACCTATCCCCCGTTTTTTATCAGCTCTATCATGTCTATCTAGTTTTGGTGTGTCTTGCTTTTATTATCTAGTTATCGTTTTCGTTTAGGCTTGAGTGAGCTCATTGAGCATTATCATGCATCCCCGTCTTATGGTTTATCAATGAATAATAAAGTATGGTGTCATCCATGATTCTCTTGTTTTGTGGATTTATGGGTAACACTCATGAAAATGAGCATGGCATATTTAGAGGTTTCAATCACATCTTGCCTTGAAATTAATTAACTTGAGTGTGTTGGACAATTGTAGAATTATCTCAATATGACATAAATCCACTATCTATCTATTAGCTTAATGGCTATTCCAAGCATGTTCACCATGTTATAGTTTCATTTATGCTCTAAATTAAGATGCTTATGTTATTAATTGGCATGGGCTGAATTTGGGATAGGACTCTCACAAACTTTTGAATGCACACATTTATTTCTATTGCACTTAACAAACATGACCCATTAATGGGAGCTAAAAGTTTTGTGCTTGACAAGGATTTTGGTTGGGAGTTGGCTAACACGTGCATCACGTGAAAAGCTTTCAACATTGCACAAAGAAATTTTATATTTAGTTGATGTCATGTGCTTTTGTTTTTGGACTCCTGCCATGCCGAAATGAAATAGAGGAATAGCAAGTTTTGATGAGTAAGTATATATGACTAGAGAAACGCATTGGGCCGCTACCCCAAGCCATGCTTGATCATGGTGGAAATTTACTTACAGCTTGAGTGACTCTACAACACATCCTATAATAAAATAAGAAGCTATGAATAATAGTGAATGAAAATAAAAAGGATGATGAGTCGACTCCGTTTGTTCATCTTGTCATTGTAACATGGGCTTGTTTCCATGTCATGGGGCAAGAGGTACCTCTTTGCAATTCTCTATGATGTCATTAATACTTATTATGATTGTACAAAGCTTATTAGGAATCTTAAGTTGAGTAATCATGGAGTAGGTTTTCACACTCACGTGGCATGAGACATTCAACCAACACCTTGTCAACCACATTACTTCAACATTCATAAATTAAGATGCTAATGATAAAGGGGCAATGAGAGTCTTAGCCCAATGGATGCCACATTACAATTAGTAATTTAAGCTGAATAGTTTGGAAACTAAATGAGACTTGATCATGTTTTACCTCTACTCATTTATCTATCTCCAAATTAAAGAGTATAATTCGATTGTCCAACATACAATGGTTATTTGCTTTCAAAAGTATGGGGTGTTTGCTAAAGCTTCGAATATGTTATCCTTATGTGTATGAGTTCTATTAATTCATCTTGCATTATAACTGAACATGATGATGATGATACAATGCCCGTATTTATTTATCAACCATAAGTCCATTGATGCATGTAATGATCTATGTCCTTATTTACTCGAGGACGAGCAAAGGTTTAAGCTTGGGGGAGTTGATACGTGCATTTTATATCATCATTTATACCCTCCATATAGGCATTATTGGGATGTTTTATCAATGTTATGTCATTGTTTTGCATGTTTTAGATGATTTTATGGGACTTTCCTACAAAGTCCCTATTTTTGGTATTTAATTTCTGGGTGTCAGAAAACACCTGTTTTCATGTTTTTGATGTTTCAGGAGCTACAGGTATCCAAATTGCGAAAGGAAAGAAACCCTATCAGTTTTTCTTCGGGATAAAGGTCGTGGGCACAAGACACAAAGGAGGAGGCCCAGGAGGCCCAAAAGGGGGTAGCCTACGCGGCCAGATTCCCTGGCCGCGTGTGGGGCCCCCAAATGGGCCCACAACACCTCCTCCTCGGGATCTTTTTGCTGACGACTCCGTCTTCCCCGAAAACGAACACCCTAATTTTCCCGAGACGAGACGGAGCCGCCAGGGCAGCGAAACTCTCGAAACTCTCTGTGGGGGAGACAGATCCTGCTGCTCCGGAGCTCCGGAGAAGGGGGAAATCATCCCCATCTTCATCCCCATCTCCTCCTTGGCGTGGGAGGAGGCATCTCCATCACCATCCTCACCAGCACCTGCATCTCCACCATCACTATCACCGTGATCCACTTCGTTCCCCTAATAGTTTGATCATTGCTACAAACTAGATACGTGTTATTGTACTCCGTTGCATGTTTGGGATTGAGTACTTGTCATTATTTGGTGGTGGATCCATTGTTTCAGATTGTGTTGTACCACATATGTCACCATACATGATCATGTTTGCACGTTGTGAGTAGTTCCCGCATGTTCCTGAGGGCATAGGATGAATTGGCAATGATTTGTTACATAAGATGAGTTGTTATTTGGTCTAGTATTTATCTTTTATGTGATTCTATGATGGTGTTGTACGAACGTCGACTGTACAACACTTCACCTACATGGGCTCATAGGAGAACACCGTAGTGTAGTGACGTGATGATGTCTTTAGGTGACAGGAACTTGAGACAGAGTCGTTGAATTGCATTATGAGGGTACTTGTATCGGGGACCTTAGAGCATAAGGCTATGGTGGGACATCATGTCTTAATAATTCTCGTGCTGTCATTTAATTGGCCACGTGATCCATCATAAGGGGTGATAGTTTATTTATTTAGCTATTCCTATTTGTGGCTCCGTCCGAAGAAGATTAAAACTAGACAAGATATACAAACATGTTATGCAATGAATCACTATGCCAGCTAAATCCGTGCAGCCCTCGGGAAGGTTTTCCACATATAAGACACAAACACACACTTGAGCTTGTCCTCTTGCGCATTAGAGGATTGGGCTTTGTCTCTCATTGAGACCTACTACTTGCTGCAATTTACTTTCCGCATTTTACTTTACTTGCACTACACAATTAAAACACAAAAACACATGTTGCTTTTATTATTCCTTTGCTATTCTACTTACCAGTTCCTTCTGCTCCTCGTGGGTTCGACAACCTTTCTAATTCGAAAAGTACTACAATTGATCTCCTGCACTTGGGAGCCATCACTTGCAGAGTTGACTTTAAATCCCTAGCAATGGTGCCAGAAATTCTTGCTACAGAAACTATGGATGGTGCGTTGGGAACTCCAAGAGGAGGGTGTGATGAGTGCAGCAGTAAGAATTTCCCTCAGTTAAGAACCAAGGTTATCAATCCAGTAGGAGAAAGAGGATCTTCGGAAGGTTGATGCCACTGACGGTGGTGATGGCGCCTCACCGGTGTCAGTAACAACGCGGAACCTGCACACAACACAACCAAAATACTTTGTCCCAACGGTACAGTGAGGTTGTCAATCTCACCGGTCTTGCTGAAAACAAAGATTAGACGTATAGTGTGGAAAATATTGTATGCTTGCAGTAAGTAAAGTAAGCAGGAAATTGTAGTGGTTTGTTTAAAAGTGTAGGAAAATGGACCGGTGTTCATAGGTTCACTAGTGGTGTCTCTCCATAAAAGATAGCATGCTGGGTGAACAAATTATAGCTAGGCAATTGACAAATAAAGGTTGCACCGTAGTGCACATTCATGACATGAAGACCACTCTGATATTTAGTGCGGGCATTACAACAATATACATAGACCATAATCCAACTGCATCTATGACTAGTAATCCACCCTAAAGTTGTCATCCGAACCCACTGAGGTATTAAGTTGCAAGGAACAGATAATCGCATTAAGCAATGTGTGTAATGTAAGCAATGATTGTACACGTGGGCACTCACACCATTGCTTTCTCCCTAGTGGCAACAGCACATCCTCCCCCGTCACGTTTCTGTCACTCGAGCATAGGCGAAAAGGAGGCATGAACCCAATATCGAGCATAAATACTCCCTCTTGGAGTCACTAGCAACTACTTGGCCAGAGCAACCACTAGAAACGGAGAGCATGCAAGATCAAAAATAACATATGCAATAAAGACTATAATCAACTTGGCATAAGTTCAATATTCACAGGATCCCAGCAAACACAACAGATAGAGTTACATAAGAACAATCTAGATCATGTTAGGCAGCTCACGAGATCTAAACATTGAGGCATATGAGGAAAAGGCATCCATCTAGTTAATGCTATGGAGACGTAGTCCAAGGATGAAATACTCACGCATCACTCCGGAGGCAGGCATGGTGATGAAGAGACCCCCGGTGATGATATCATCTCTGGCATTGTCGTGGTTTTATCACGGCAGATGCCATGGGATGGCTAAAGTTGGGGGCGATGGATGCTGGAGGTGCTCGGGGAGGGATCACACGACGAGTAGCCGCGTGGGGTAGATCACAGACACTGCAAACACCAAGATCTTACCCAGGTTCAGGGCCCTCGTGTGGAGGTAACAACCCTACTCCTGCCTTTTCTCTTTATGTGTGTATTACCGAGTAGCCACAGTAAAATCAGGCCTTCAGCCGAGTAGCCACTCTTGCTCTCTCTAGTTCTCTCTAAGTGTTTCCAATGAGTCAGTCGACCCTCGCACAGGAGGAGGCAGGGCACCTTATATACTGGTGCGCAGCCGAATAGAAAACAAGCATAAAGTACAACGGGATGTGACAGGAGCCCTACAGAACCGTGCGCGCCTCCGGGTTCCCGCTGACACTCGCCCCGTAAGTCGTTGCGCCGTTCGGAGATGGGACCTGTCCACCCTTGTCAGTGAGATAGGGTAGGCCCCTAGTCTTGTCCTGTCCCCTCTGTCAGTGACAGGACTAGACAGGCGCCTACAGCACTGTAACCACGCCGTGGTGCGGATAATCACGCACCCCGTAAGTTGAACTGCACGCCGTACGGACATAGGATACGCGGGATCCTGTGTCAGAATGCCTCCATTGACTTCTAGTCCGAGTAGGAATCCACTCCCTCTACCCGGACCACTTCCTCTACTCGGAATAATACAACTTCCTTGATTCTTCCTCCTGGCCATTGGTAGGTACGACCGAATAGCTGTCCACCGGGTAGCGGGTACCGGGTAGCCAGCCAACTTGGTCAAAACTGCTCTTCTGATCTTGCTTTTAGCACTTTCCTTACCCCTACTCGGGGGTAACCCCCCGACATTAGTCCCCGAAGCTGATAGAGTCCTGCGAACTTGTTCACTGGGCCCTTCCAGCTTAAGAACCAATCTTGTCTTTGAACTGTAAGATACCGAGTAGCACCTCCGAGTAGTCTTATCCTTGGCTTGAATCTCTTCTTCTCCGAGTAGCACCATTTCTCTTCTCTGATGTCGAGTAAAAAGACTTAGCGAAATCTTCGAAACGCAATCCCGCTCACACAGTGCGAATCCACCTCTGCGTGTCGCGACGGGGCACGTGTCACACCCCTGTCACTCCGACGACTCGGTGCCTGGGATACGGCAGGCCACGCGCCAGTAACTGCGACCAGGGCCCACCAGCACGTTATGTCACTTCAACCGCAGTAAATCGCCCACGATCTCGACGTGGGATTAACTGCGCCCATTACGCGCGCAATATGCGCTGTGTGCGTTTCTAACCGGTTCGCTTCCCACGTCGCACAATCTCTCTGCAGGATTGATCCCACTAACTCCGCTGGTAACGGAAACTCGAGGGGAGAGATAAATACCCCCTCGATTCCCTCTTCTTCTCTTTCCTGCTCACTTCAATCCCCTGCCTCTTTGTTTCTCCGCCGCCACCGAGCGCTCCGCCTACGCAACCGCTTGCTGCGCCGCCGCTCCACGCGCCGCCGGAAAGAAACCGAGAGAAACTCATCCAATCCAAACTCCAATCTCCCACCAATCTTCTCGCTTCCATGGCTCGCGGAGAGGATGATGCGGCCCGCGCCGGGTGGGAAGGATCCGATGTCATGGCGGAGGACTGCCAATGGCTAGTCAATACCCGTCGTGTCCCTCCCGGCGTGCAGTGCAGGCAACCGGACAACGAGATCGTCCCCACGCCGGAGAAGGACGAGTTCGTCGTCTTCCTCGCGCACTTCAAGCGTGGATTCGGCCTCCCCGTCTCCGACTTCTTCAAGGAGTTCCTTTCCAACTTCGGGTTGCAGCCGCACCATCTCCCCCCCAACGCCATGGTGATGCTCGCCTTCCACGTCGTGGTCTGCGAGGCGTTCCTCGGCGTGTACCCAACTATCCATAGTTGGGCGCGCTACTTCTTCTTCCAGAAGCAGAGCATCCCCAACCCGGGGAACACAGAGAGCGCTCGCGCGATGACGATGACGGGGAGCGTCATGATGCTGCAGCGCTCCACGGGTAGCCACCCGCGCGTCAAGGGGTTGGAGACGGTGCGCAAGTGGCAGCGCTCCTTCCTCTACATCAAGAATGTCCCCACCGAAGCAGGGAAGCCAATCCAGGACCGGATAGGGCTCCCTAGGTGGAAGAACGCGAGACCAACCCAGCAGAACTGGGGCTACAACCCGAAGAACAAGATTGAAGATCTTGTTCAACTCGAGTCGCGCCTCGCCGAGTTGAAGGAAGAAGGATTCCGCCCGTGTGCTGGATCTCGCGCCGGGTGCTCCCGCTTCAGCGCCGCTCCCACAAAATGTGCTACATGGGAGGGCCCCGGGACTGCACGAGGACCACCACTTTCGAGTTGAGCACTGCAGACGTCGCCATCTGGGCGAGATCCATCGCGCAGACGTCCCTCTCTGACCCCTGGCAGTACGGCTTTGTGTCGTATAGCCGCGCCAAGCCAATCGAAAAGGTCAGTCTTCTGTGCTTTGTCTTTGCACTATGATACCGAGTAGAAATTCTTAGCTGAATATGCTTTATGCTCGCATGCTGTTCCGAGTAGAATAACTGAAACAAATATGCTTTATGTTTGCATGTCTTTCCGGGTAGAATTCCTTAGCCTTATATGCTTTGTGTTTGCATGCCTTACCGGGTAGAACTCCTTAGGCTTATATGCTTTGTATTTGCATGCCTTACCGGGTAGAACTCCTTAGGCCTATATGCTTTGTGTTTGCATGCCACGCCGGGTAGAATTTCTTAGTTCAGAACTCAACTCATTCGTGCCATCTGCTTGTCTCTCCAGCATCTCGATCGCCAGGCTGAGGAAGATGAGGAGGTTCTCGAGGACAATTGGGATAGCGACCGAGAAGAGGACGACGAGATCGCCTACGACACCCAGGACACCCTCTGCATCCCGCATGCCATCCAGACTGGTAAGCACCAAGTTGATGCTTCTATCCGCGACTGGTCCGAGGATGACGAAGGTGACCCAGTTGGCCTTTCTGCCCGCGAGTAGCACAATCGTAATTCCTTTTCTGCTTCTTAATCTCTTTTCCCCTTTTACTCTGCAGAAGATGTCGAGCATGAGGATGATGATGAGACCGAGGATCCCATTGACGTCCAGCCTCTCTCTGTGGCCGCTCCCACTACCCGGAAGAGGACGGGCAGCGGTGCCCAAGAACCCACTGCCAAGAAGCCCAAGAAAACCGAGAAGACCGAGAAGAAGAAGAAGACCACCACCGCCGGAAGGAAACTCCCCACCCGCAAAGGGTAAGTTGTTCCAATTGAATTACACTCAGCTTTTGCCTCTCGCTATTCTCCTTCTCTGTTTTTCTCTCTGATCTTCTTCCTTCTTCCAGCGATCCCCTGGACGCTGACGCAGCCGCTGCCCCCACTCGCACCGGCACGAGGAAATCTGTCATCGATATTGAGAAACTCGTCGATCTCTCCGAGGAGGATGACGAGAGCTTGCAGCAGGATAGGACGTGTGCGCCCTCTCCTGTAAAGATGGAAGAAGAGGACACCGGCGCCGAGAACACTGGCGCGGGTGACCAAGACGACGAGAATTTGGAGCAGCACTCCTACGCGGACCAGAGCACGCAGGATGTTGCCCATGATGAGACACCTCCTTCTCCCTCAGCTGCCTCAGCTGGGGAGAATATGGATCAAGACCCCGAGAACCTGAACCGCGCCGCCCTTGAGCGGCCGGAGGAACACACCGAGTAGCAGGAAGAACACGCTGCGGCTCATAAAGACCCCACGGCCACGCCGCGGGTAGAAGAACAAGACGACGCCAGACCTAATCCCGCTGCCGAGCAGCGGGTTGAGAAGACGGTGGTGGAGCCCGTGCTCCAGAGCCAGGCGCAGCCGGATGCTGCGCAGGGTAGCCGGCCCCCTGTGCCGCCTACCCAGCAGGCCTCACCACCAACTGCCCCAAGCCCTCCCCCAAAGAAGAAAACGACCAAGACTGCATCTGAGCTCATGCCTCCACCAACTTCACGCCAGTCGGCTCCGTCTGCCGCGCGCCAAGTGCCTGCATCCGCTTCTCGGGCGGACACCGGCAAGAAGACCATGAAGCCTGAAGCTGCCGCTACCCGCAAGAATCCGCCACGCCATGCTGCGCAGGATGCCAACCTGATGCCACCACCCAAAGCACCTACCGCATCCACCGGGAAGCCGGTGGCGAAGAGCACGCAAGTCACCACTGGTGCTGCTAGTGGATCTGCTCGTGCAGGCGCAGGATCGAGTGCCCAAGCTAGCTGGCCAGCCTATGTGCTGTCTAGGTCCAGGCAGTACGGCATCTCCTTGTCGAAAGGCGAGCAGCGGATCTCTGCTTTGAAGGACGGCCCGGCCAAGGCAGTGGACGCCAAGCTCAAAACCAAGAAGCCCATCGAGATCTACTCACGCGAAGCTGGCGAGGATGAAATCCAATCCGAGGGGCTGATGCAGGTCGTGGACCGGGTAGGCTTCATTGACAGGATTTGGGAGAGTGACGCCCACGGCGTCGAGAAGTGGAACGGCAGCATGCTGGGCGACGTTGATCATTATCGCGTCGAATGGAACAAGGCCGATCTCGGCAGCCATCCCATGACCATCACCTCCGAGACCAGCACGCTGGCCGCAAGGTTGTTCGTCCTCCGCAAAGCCGCCGAGGACACTGAGCAGACCTATGCTGTAAGTGTTTCTTGCTTTGTCCGAGTTGCGCTTTCTCTTCTCTTCTGTTCTTCTTATCTCCTTGACCACCACTCAGTCCCCGAGATTCGGGCCGAGTAGACGGACACTCAACCGAGTTGCCGTCCTCTCGGGCCAAATCTTCCAAGTTTTTTCTAACTCCTTTTATTCTTGCTCCCAGAATAGCCTTTTGAAGAGGACTAACCTGTTCCGGCGGCTGCTCTGGAACCACAGCATCGCCAGGAAGCGCATCGTGGCCCTTGAAGCCGAGCGCAAAGATGATTCTGCTCTGGAGCAGGCGGCACTGGACCGCGCTCTCCAAATTTCTGATCTTGAAGGTTAGCTTCTAGCTGTTCGGTTTGTGCGTTTTGTGTTTACACCCGTTTTTGCTTTTTGCTCTAATTCCGTTTACTCTACAGGCAAATTAAAAGAACCGAAAGAACAACACGAGCACTGCCTTGTCTTCACTGCCTCCGCCGAGAGCAAGATCAAGGAGTTGGAGGGTGAGTTGCCAGCTATTCTGCTGTCTGCATCTTCTCCTTTCCTTGGCTACTCTTCTAACAGTGATGTCCTTCTCGCAGAAGAATACAAGAAGTTCCGGGAAGAGCACCTCCATTGCTTGATGTCTGCCGAGGTGCATCAGCAGCTGGCCGCCCGAGATGCTGCACTTAAGAAGGAACGCGACGCCAAGCCCGCCGAGTTCGAGGCGATGCAGGTGAAGCTGAAAACGGCTCTCGCGGGTGCCCTGCAGACCGAGACCTCAGCCAAAGCCACCAAGCAGGCGCTCGAGGCCGAGATCGAGGTGCTAAAGAAGCACAATGTGCAGCTCGCGCAGCAGGTTGCCAATGCGCGCAACATCGAAGACCGGCATCTTGCGGACGAGGAGGCTTGGAAGATCAAGCTGGATGCGCTACTTGTTGATCTCAGAAGTAAGTTTTCTCTTCCCGGTCACTTTTCTGTTTCTCTTCTTCGCTACTTGGCTTGCTTTTCCTCCCACTCTTTCTTCTCGATTTTATCTCTTCTCTGCCTCCTTATCTAACTTTTATCAGTTTCTCTCTAGACATCTTCCCTGATCTTCGCGCCGCGAGCTCGCCTGCTCTGGCAAAGGCGCAGCAACTCCGAGCTGATTCCGGGCTGCCCATCAACATTAGGTCCAGCGTCAACGACAACCTTCTCAACATCAAGACCCAGCTGCGGCAACTTAAAGGCCTGGGCACCACCATGGTGTCCACAACGTACAAAATCCACGATCTGTTCTGGCTTGACGAAGCCGCGCCCACCAGCTTCAGCGATCTTGTCGAGAAGCTAAATGGTGTGAAGGCCGAGCTGAAAAAGTGGCGTGCTTCCTTAGCCCGGGCAGGAGCTGATCTGCTGCTTCGCTTCATCTGCAGTTGGTATGAAAATCTGAACCTTGCCACGATCCTCGAGATGCGCCAGGGCTCCAAATGGTCCGATGACCCCGAGTGCGTTGCTCGCCGCAAGGCAGCAGCGTACGAGGTAGCTTCCTACGCGGACACCGCCATCTTCATCGACGACGTCACCGAGCCCGACACCGAGGCGGAGAGCGAGGGTGACGACGAAGATGAGGATACCGAGTCCGATGACTTGGGCTTCTTCGAAGATGGTGCCGCGGAAGGAGCTGCCGAGAAGGGAAAAGGCAAGGCCAAGGTTGATGACGAAGTCGAGCAGCCGGAAACCCGAGTCGAGGAGCCCACCATAACCATCGAGATGGTGTTCCAATAGGCGGCTCCCGAGGTGGGCGCGACCAGCAGCAGCTTACAGGCTGCCGCATCGTCCTTGGCTGCGGATCTCATCTCCGTCGCCACGGCAACCTCCGAGCAAGCCGGCAATGCCAACACAGAAGCTGATGCCGAGAGCGCCGAAGCTGAGAAGACTGACGCGGATAACACTGCCACTGCTGACACTGCTGCCGCCTGAAACACTTATCTTAACTTTTCATCAGATCCCCGGGATGCCGGGTGCACATGTATCAAACAATTAAGTATTTTGTTGCTACTCCATTTTATTTCAGTTAAAGTTCTTAGCAACTCTGGCTCAATGCCGGGTTGCATTAACATGCAAGTCCCCGAGTTGCATTTTTTATCCGCTCTTTCCCTTTTATCTCAGCTCTTACCTGCAACTTGTTTCTTTGTTGGCAGTCGAGTCACAAGAGTTCAAAGTAGGAGTTTCAAATACTTAGCCACTTAGAAAAATTCATAGTAACGCTGCCCACCACTTAACCGGAAAGACAAAACAGCAAAAAACACTCTACTCGGTTGCCACACGCTTCCTTTCCTTTGCAACTTTTCATGTGTTCATTGACTCTTTGGCTTGTTCTCTGGCTTGCCATGAAGTCGGGTTGCGGACAGCAGCAGAGTCGCAGAGTGTCCGGTGAGTTTAAACACACTACTTTGTATGCTTTTGAAATTCTAAGTGGTTCAACCGAATAGACAAAGTAATGCAGAGTAAACACAAGGAACAGTTTGGACGAGGGCAGTCCCCGAGTTCAATTTCAGATTACCGAACAGGAGATTTAACTCGGATAAGAGAGTACATACATAGTTTGCTCACGAATGAAAACGGCGGAGTAGAGCTACATTCCAAGGGCGCTTGGATTCTTCTCCTGCTCTATCCGGCCTGTTCTTCTGGGATGGCTGTGCGTCAACAAGGTAATAGGCATCATTGTGTAGAGCCTTGCTCACAATGAACGGCCCTTCCCA
Source organism: Alopecurus myosuroides (assembly GCA_028641055.1). Taxonomy (NCBI): domain Eukaryota; kingdom Viridiplantae; phylum Streptophyta; class Magnoliopsida; order Poales; family Poaceae; genus Alopecurus; species Alopecurus myosuroides. The sequence goes on from CM054059.1 coordinate 153,144,840, forward strand.
CGGAGGAGATAGTTTGTGCATCCCGGCTGTGCGCTCCACGAGCCTAAGCATCACGCCTCTTCTCGGAAAACCCTTGGGTTCACTTTCCGGCTGTGATAACACCTCAAGTTTTGCTGGTAAATAGCTGAACGTGACAGAGTTAGCTCTCTTGCTTCTTCCAGCAGGTCAACGTCATTTTCTCGAGCTTCTGTAGCCTCTGCCTCCGTGTAGAGCGTTACACGGGGCGAGTCATGCTCTAGGTCAGTAGGCAACACGGCCTCAGCTCCATAAACCAGAAAGAATGGCGTGTAGCCAGTTGACCGGTTAGGGGTAGTCCTTAGACTCCACAACACCGCTGGCAACTCGTCTAGCCAACACCCAGGTGTTTTCAGCAGCGGCTCAATCAGCCTTGGCTTTATGCCTGATAGCACCATGCCATTTGCTCTCTCCACTTGCCCATTGGAGGCGGGATGCGCAACAGATGCAACATCTAGCCGAATGCGCTTATCTCTGCACAACCTCGCAAACCTTCCTTCAGCAAAGTTTGTGCCATTATCCGTGATAATTCTGTGCGGGTAGCCATACCTCAGGATCACATCCTTTAGGAAACTCACAGCAGTGGTTCCATCACACTTCCGAATAGGTTTCACCTCGATCCACTTCGTGAATTTGTCAACCATGACCAAGATGTGAGTCATGTTGCCTCTAGCCGGCTTGAAAGGACCCACCATATCTAAGCACCAAACAGCAAATGGCCAAGTAATGGGAATGGTCTTCAACTCGGAAGCTGGCATATGAATTTTACTTGCAAACCTCTGGCAGCCATTGCACTTTCTCACGATATCTTCAGCTTGCTTCAAAGCAGTGAGCCAAAAGAAACCATGCCGGAAAGCCTTGTTGACCAGAGCCCGAGAAGAGGCGTGATGCCCGCATTCTCCTTGGTGTGTTTCCACCAATATTTCTTCTCCCTCTTTTGGCTCTACGCAGCGCTGCAGCACACCAGTAGGACTTCTTCTATGGAGCACATCTCTGAATATTGTATAGCCCTTGGATCTTCTCTGAATTTGCCTCGAGGTAATCTCATCATTCGGCAAGGTGCCGTCTTTTAGAAAGGATAATATGGGCAGAGCCCAACTCGGTGTCTCCCGGATGGGAAACACTGGTTCGTCCACTTCCATTGGATCAGCCACCACTTCTTCTTTTTCTGGGGCGGGGACGAGTCCCCGAGATCTTGTGCACGCAGCGAGAACTCCCTCAATGAATGCGACAGTCCCCGAGTTAGGAGGGGCAGTCCCGAGTTAGGAGGGACAGTCCCCGGGTCGCAGGCGCCAGTCCCCGGGATGGAGACGGCAGTCCCCGGGTTCTCTTTTGCAGCCTCCCAGTCAATCTCCATTGGGACAGCTTCTTCACGAGGCAGAGAAGGAACAAAGATGGATTCCGAGTTGGGGGATGGCTTGATAGAGGGCTTCCATAAATGCTCCAAGGCAACCCCAGCCGGGATGTATTGCCGAGAAGACCCCAACTTGGACAGCTCATCAGCTGCCTCATTCTCTGCTTGGTGTATGTGTTGGAACTCGCATCCTTCAAAGAATCCAGTCATGGTTTGCACCAGGAACCAATATGAAGCCATGTTGACATCCAGAGCATCCCAAGTGCCTGATACTTGCTGCACAACTAGATCCAAGTCACCATAGCATATGATGCGCTGCACGCCAACCTCCTTGGCCACCTTCAAGCCATGCACTACGGCCTCGTACTCTGCTACATTGTTGGATGCCTTGAAGTGGATTTGCAGCACGTACTTGAGTTGATCTCGCTTGGGTGACGTGAGCACCACGCCAGCACCCAAGCCTTCCTTCACCTTGGAGCCATCAAAATGCATCTTCCAGTAGTTGGCTACCGGAGTACGAGGCTCATACTGCACCTCAGCCCAATCCACCAGAAAGTCCGCAAGAATTTGAGACTTGATTGCTTCTCTTCTTGCATACGTAGGAGCGTACGCGGCCAGCTCAATCGCCCACTTGGCTACTCTGCCACTTGCTTCCTTGTTTCCCATGATGTTCGAGATGGGAGCAGAACTCACCACAGTGATGGGATGCTCTTGGAAATAGTGCTTCAGCTTCTTGGCGCCCAGGTACACGCCGTAAGTCATCTTCTGGTAGTGCGGGTAGTTCTGCTTGGAGCTGGACAGCACCTCACTGAGATAATATACCGGCCGCTGCACAGTCTTGCCTTCTTCTTCTCTTTCCACCACCATCACCACACTGACTACTCGGTTAGTCGCAGCAATGTACAGCAGCATTGGCTCCTTGGGTAGCGGGCTTGCAGAGATTGGAGCGCTACCCAGCATGTCCTTCAGCTCCTTGAACGCCACATCAGCTTGCGGTGTCCAGACAAAGTTGTCATTTTTCTTCATCAACTGATATAGAGGCAAAGCCTTCTCGCCCATTCTGCCCAGGAAGCAGCTCAGAGAAGCCAAGCAACCAGTGAACTTTTGCACATCCTTCAGGGATCTCGGCAAAGACATGCTCCTCAATGCCTCGACTGGATACCAAGAAGCCGAGTAGCTTGCCAGCCGGGACGCCAAAGGTGCATTTAGTCGGATTCAGTTTCATCTTGTACTTGCGCAAGTTGGCAAATGTTTCCTCAATGTCACTAAGCAGAGTATGTGTTTTATTAATTTTGATGACAATGACATCTACGTACACCTGCACATTTTTGCCAATTTGATCATGCAAGCATTTCTGCATGCATCTCTGATAGGTAGCCCCGCATTCCGCAACCCGAAACACATGACACGATAGCAATAAGCCCTGTACGGGGTAATAAAGGCAGTCTTTATTTGATCAGCAGGGTTGAGAGCTATCTGATGAAAACCATAGTAGGCATCTATGAAAGACAAAAGCTCACAACCAGCAGTGGAATCGATCACCTGATCTATGCGGGTTAGCGGAAAGGGATCTTTGGGGCAGGCCTTGTTCAGGTCGGTGTAGTCCACGCACATGCGCCATGCGGTATCTGCCTTGGGGTCCTCCTTCTTCTTCTCAACCATCACCGGGTTGGCTAACCAGTCCGGATGCAAAACCTCCATGATGAAGTTGCTTATCAGCAACTTGGTGATCTGGTCACCAATGGCCCTCGTTCTCTCATCGCCAAAGCGGCGCATCGCCTGCTTCACTGGCTTGGCATCATGCCGCACATGTAGCGAGTGCTCAACCAACTCCCTCGGGACACCTGGTAGATCCTCATTGGACCAGGCGAACACGTACCGATTCTCACGGAGGAAGTGGATGAGCTTGCTTTCCTATTTCTCTCCCAACCTGGCGCCAATGATGGCAACACGGTCTGGGAACTCAGGATCAACCTGGACTTTCTTTGTCTCCTGGGACGCCTGAAATGCAGTCCCGTACTAGGAACTTGGCATGCCGAGCGCACCACCTTGCGCTGCTTGCGCCATCGCCACCACCTCGTACATCTTCTTCTTCTCGGCAGCAATGACCATGGATTCCGCTAGCTGGGAACCAGCAGAAGCACACTCCAAGGACCTCTTGTAATCAACCGAGATGGTGATGACTCCGTTGGGACCAGGGATCTTCATCTTCAGATATGCAGCATGGGTAGAAGCCATGAACTTGGTGAGTGCAGGCCTACCGAGAAGGGCATGGTAGGGGCTCTGAAGATCAACCACCTCGAACCAGACATACTCGGTGCGGCAGTTTTCCCTGGTGCCGAATAGGACATCCATCCAGATGCGGCCGATTGGAGCACAAGATACCCCCGGCACAATTCCATGGAATGTGGTCTTGCTGGGCAGCAGCATGTTCTCGCCAAGGCCGAGCTTCTTCAGTGTATCCAGATACATGATGTTGATGCTGCTGCCGTTGTCAATCAGCACCTTACTGAAACGGACGTTCTTCTCGGGTCCCAGAAAAGTGGGATCCAGCACCAGAGCAAAGCTACCCGGGTTGGGCATCATCTTAGGGTGATCAGCCTTGGACCAAGTCACCTCTTGGTCGCACCAGCGCAGATAGTTAGGCACTACCGGGATGACAGCGTTTACCTCCATCGCACGCATGTGCTGCGACTGTTTGTCGACTGGCTCGGTGACGAAGATCATGTAGCTCTCGTGGTGCTCCTGGTACTGGTTGCGGTTTCCACCACCATTGTTGCCGTTGTTGTTGTTGTTGCCTCTGTTGTTGTTGCGGGTGTAGAAGTTGCGGTTGCGGTCGTTGTTGTTGTAGCGGTAGCGGTCGTTGTTGAAGTTGCGGTTGGCTCCTAAAGCCACCTGGTTGACATTCTCTCTTCTCGGGAACACGGCCGGCCTGGGAGCAGGTGCCCGAGCTGGCTGCACAATGGCATTCGCAGCTGGCAGAGGAGGAGGAGGAGGCAGTCCCTCGTTCTTGATCTGTTCCCACCAGCTGCATTGCCGAGTAGTGTGGTTGGCAGGCCTGGCCGGATGCCGAGTGTGGAAGCTGCACGGACCATCCTTCATCTCCGTGAAGATGAAGTTTGGGGCAGGACCCGAGTTGCCGCTACCCTGCTGGGAAGAACTGTACGGTTTCTTGATGCCTTGGCCCTGATTCTGGTTTTGCCCGTACTGGGATCCAGCAGTTTTTTGCCTCTGGCTACTCCCAGCAGCCGTGGTCACAACATTCACCTCCTTGGGATCATACCGAGTATCAATCCGGTCACCCCTGCGCTTGTTGCGGAAATCATTGCGCTTGCTGCTGTTGTTGTTGTAGTTCCTTCTCGGCTTAGGGGAGTCCATCAGAGGCTGAGTTGGGTCGCCGAGTGCATACATGTCAGCAATCTTGATAGTCTCCGCGAGTGTACTCGGCATCTCGCGCTGCAGCTTCTGCCACAACATGCTGCCATGCCCGGAGCCCTGCACAAACCAAGTAATGGCCTGGGCCTCATTCACACCTTCACAGGTGTTCCTCAAGGTGCTCCACCGAGTAAGATACTCGCGGTCGGTCTCGTCTTCCCGCTGCTTGCAAGCGGACAACTGTTGCGGCCTACGGCCTCTTGTACGTGCTGGTGAAGTTGCTGATGAAGGCCTCCGAGAAGTCCAGCCAGCAATTGATACTGTCCCTGGGCAGGTTGTTGAGCCACGTCCGAGCTGGACCCTCAAGCATTTGCGGAACGTACCGCACAGCCCATCTCCGGTTGCCGCCTGCAATGTGCACGGCTGTGACATAGTCACTCAACCAGTCTTCTGGCTTGGTGATGCCATTGTAGCACTTGGTCCCCCTGGCCAGCTGGAAGTGGTTCACGGATGGCTCGTTCATGATACGGGCACCAAAGCATTCTGGGCCAGGCGGCCCCTTGTTCTCGAGTTGCGCGGACAGATTGATCCTGTCCAGCTTGAACCTGGCATCACTAGGCTCCAACATGCGTGAACCAAGGCGATCAGCAACATTCCTGGGGTCAGCATAACCGGCTAGCCCCATCGCCGAGTAGCCATCATCATATCTGTTCTCCTGCACGAGAGCGGGTTGCACCACAGGGTTGGCTGCTGGCGCAGCCGCACGCGGCTGCGCCGCAGCAGGCTGTTGTGTCCTCTGCCGAATAGGCTGAGCAGCAGGACGCCGAGAAGGCCCCGCGTTGTCTCCGCTGTGTCCCTTACTCTGAGCTTTATGGGCTTGATAGCCTGCTCCTGCAGTAGTGTGTTTCTGATCGGATTCTCGCGGCACAGCGCGCTGTTTCGCGGCGAGAACCGGGTCGTACACCTGCATCTCTCTACCTTTCCCAGAGTGCACACTCTGGTCCCTCTCGCGACTGGGATGCGGGGATGACGCTTGGTCATGGGACCTCGCAGCACGCGAGTGCACAATCTGAGAAGCGTCAGGACCCGGATTGGCTTTCCGGAACTCCTCATTCTGCCTAGCAGCCTCTAGCACTAGCTCATTGAGCCTCTCCTGCTGCCTAGCACGCGCGTCGCCAGCTAGGTTTGGCAACTTTGCGGCTACAGCCTCTGCAGCTCTAAGGGTTTTGGCGGGGGTGCTGTATCTGGGCCTGGTAGCAGTGTTTTGGCAGGCGGTTTGACTAGGAGCCACATCTACTACAACCAAATCGGCGCCTAGGTTGCGACGAGTAGCGCCTACCTTGCTATGCTTCCTAACAACCGGAGTAAAGCCATGGGCCTTGTTGTACTCGTTCTGATCTAGGCTAAGCTCGAGCCTAACCTTTTCCAGCTCCAGCTGCTCGGAGAGCAACTCCTGACGCTGCGGTCGAGCTGCGCCCTCATGGTCAAGAGCTCAAGCTCGGTGGGAGGCGGCATGCCCATCCGCACGGCGGATGCCGGTATCGTCGGTGTAGTGGAGAGAGGGGTGTTGCGTCCTTCTCGTAGGGCTTGTGGGTCTTCCCGCCAACACTCGGGCCAGCGAGATCCTCGATGACGCCCGCGGCAGCAGCCGCGCCCTTCCCGGCGTCGGCAGCCAGGCCGGCCACCATCACCTCCACGTTGTCCACAGAACAGCCAATCGGCCTGCCGCGGGCAGCGATCACAGCAGGAGGATCCTCCGCGACCAGCACCTCCTCCGGGAACTCGCGGACGATGGCGGTGGCGATGTAAACGAGGTGCGAGCCGAAGGAGAGCATCGAGCCGCCTGCCGGCTGGGGCCTCCCGCCGAAATCTCCGGCGTTGTCGGTGACGAAGTCGAAGGAGCCGAATCTGTTGACAAGGCCATAGACCACGCGCTCCCCAGTAGCAGAAACGAGTCCCGTCCGAACATGGACTCCAGCCAGCGCCTCTGTCTGCCCCACGGTGGGCGCCAACTGCCGTGGTTTTATCACGGCAGATGCCATGGGATGGCTAAAGTTGGGACCGATGGACGCTGGAGGTGCTCGGGGAGGGATCACACGGCGAGTAGCCGCGTGGGGTAGATCACATACACTGCAAACACCAAGATCTTACCCAGGTTCAGGGCCCTCGTGTGGAGGTAACACCCCTACTCCTGCCTTTTCTCTTTATGTGTGTATTACCGAGTAGCCACAGTACAATCAGGCCTTCAGCCGAGTAGCCACTCTTGCTCTCTCTAGTTCTCTCTAAGTGTTTCCAATGAGTCAGTCGACCCTCGCACAGGAGGAGGCGGGGCACCTTATATACTGGTGCCCAGCCGAATAGAAAACAAGCATAAAGTACAACGGGATGTGACAGGAGCCCTGCAGAACTGCGCACGCCTCCGGGTTCCCGCTGACACTCGCCCCGTAAGTCGTTGCGCCGTTCGGAGATGGGACCTGTCCACCCTTGTCAGTGAGATAGGGTAGGCCCCTAGTCTTGTCATGTCCCCTCTGTCAGTGACAGGACTAGACATGCGCCTACAGCACTGTAGCCACGCCGTGGTGCGGATAATCACGCACCCCGTAAGTTGAACCGCACGTCGTACGGACACAGGATACGTGGGATCCTGTGTCAGAACGGCTCCATTGACTTCTAGTTCGAGTAGGAATCCACTCCCTCTACCCGGACCACTTCCTCTACTCGGAAGAATACAACATCCTTGATTCTTCCTCCTGGCCATTGGTAGGTACGACCGAATAGCTGTCCACCGGGTAGCGGGTACCGGGTAGCCAGCCAACTTGGTCAAAACTACTCTTCTGATCTTGCTTTTAGCACTTTCCTTAACCCTACTCGGGGGTAACCCCCCGACAGGCAGGGTGCCGGGAGACAGCTTCAGAACCCCCCTGATCTAGGGTTGACGACGATGGGGGTTGCGGGACTTTTCGGGGATTGTTGATCAGGTGTTTATGTTTTTCCATCCGGGGGGAATAAATTGGCGAAAGGGCAAAGGCGGTGGAGCCCTGGGGGGGCCCACACCACCCCCTAGAACGGCCAAGGGGGCGCGCCACCCCATGGTGTGGGCCCCCTGGTGCCCATCTTTGTAACATCCCAAGTATGAAAAACTCCATTAGAATGTTTGCTTCTTGTTAATTTATGTTTTGCATCATGTCATCATAAGCATTGCATCTGTTTTCCCTTGTTTTTCTATTTGAATTTCAAACCAAATTTCAAATTCTTGTTTCATACTTGTTCTGTTACAACTTTCAAATAAAACTTTCAAATCAAACCCATTATTTGTTTCCATTAAACTTAAAAGTTCAAACTATTAACTTGCTCTTTTCAATAATTCAAATTAATACCAATTGCACTCAAAATTCATTTGAATTTTCAAACAGCAACCAACTTTGAATTTTTGAAAAACAGAAAGTTGCACAACTGTGCTTTTATAATAATTAACCTATAAAATTTATTCCCACAATTTTTCAAACCCCAAAACCCCTTCCTTTCTTCCCTTTTTCTTTTCTGCAAAAAAAAAACAGAGAGAAGAAAAAAAAATAAAAACAGAAAACGGCTGGGGGAGGCAGACCAGGCCAGCCCAAAAGCCCAGCCCACCTTTTCCACCCCAGCCACGCGCGCGCGGCCCGCTTTTCCTTCTCCTTCCTCCGTACGGCCAGCGTCAGCTGACGCCAGCACGCACCACTGCGCCCTCCACCTGCTCCCTGCTCGCCCTATATCTACCACCCGAGCTCCCAAACCCTAGCCTAGCCCTCTCCTTCCTCCCTGCCGCCGCCAGCCTCTTCCTCCATCCCTTCCTCCTCTCTGATTTCTTCCCGGCGACCGTTCGGGGAAGTGGCCGAGCATGGTGTCGTCGTCGACAGGAGCCTAGCGAGCGCCTCCGACCAGGCCAGGTGCACGAGCAGGACCGCCACCTCTCCCTCGTCCTCATCGACAGCTGCAGCGGGTCCCAGGGATCGCCACAACGCCGGAATTTCTCTGTCTCCTCGCCGGCCGTTTCTGAAACTCACCGTCATCTCGTCGTCCCCGACCAAGGCTGCCTCACCCAGCTACACCAACCACCTCCTGGTGAGCCACCCCGACGCCCCATGCCTCTCTCCAGCCCCCTCGTTTCCTGTTTCGCTAGCTCCAGTTCTGAATCCCCGGCAGCGTCCGCCGCCGTGCCGCCATGGCTGTAATCGCGCACGCCACCGTGCCCTTCCTGGCATCCCAAGCACGCGCACACGCTCCACAACCCTCAGCACGCACGCACGCACGCCTAGCGCCGCCCGATCGTGGTCGCCGCGCAGTTGCTGCCGCCGTTTCCCTCCGCCGTCGACGGGTTCAGACAAAAGACTGAACCTTTGTTCAGTTTTGTCAGATAAGCGCAGCTGCACCTCAAAACCGCACGCGCCTCGCTACTGTCACGATTCGATCCGCACCGTAGTGGCTAGATCTAACGGAGTGCAGCGCGAGGGCGTGGGTTCGATTCCCCGCAGCGCAGAATAAAAGCCCAATTTTTGCTCCTTTGCCACGCGTGCTAGCTGGTCCCACCTGCCATCGACCGCGGATGCCACGCAGGCACACACACGCGCGCCACGCAGCGCCAGCTGGGCGCTGGCCCACAGGCCAGTGACCCAGGGGTTGCTCTGCTGCGTAGAAAAGGTTCCCAGGGGCCTTTCTGTAATTCCTTTTTCGCATCCAAGCCCCTGGACCAAATCTGAATGTTTTTAAAATTGCAGAATAGCCCCCAAATTTCAAATTCAAATAACTTGTGCATTTCAAATCCAAATTAAATAAATAAAATATGTTTTCCATACCAAATTTAATTCTCTACATGTTTAAATCATTTGTTTACTGTTTTGAACATCTCAAATGTTTTCAAAAATTCAAATTCAAACTACTATTTTAAATTTGGTGAAATTCATAACTAATTCAAATTTAATTCAAATGGCACATATAAAATATGTTTTCCATGCAAAATTGAACCACCTTTCCAAATATAAACTTTGTTTCCTGTTGTGAATAAATAAAATTGGTTAAATAATTTAAACCTTGTTTAAATCATTTAAAATTGCTAAATTCATAACTTGGTCAAACTAAATTCTTTTTGAACATATAAAATATGTTTTCAAACAAAAAAAGTACAATCTTTCCAAATATGAATTTTATTTAATGTTTTGAACAAATAAAAATTCAAATAAATTCATACTTGAATTAAATTCATTTAAATCTTGTTTAAACTTGTTTAATTCATAATTAATTCATTTTAAATCCTTTGTCAACAAATGAAACATGTATTCCACCCAAAATTTTGTGTTCTTTCCAAATATGGATTTTTTTATCTATTTTGAACAATTAAAATTGGTGAAAACAACAAATGCTTGTGTAACTCATTTAAGAAGCCAAATTTCATAACTTAATAAATAAATTTCCAAACTTGGTAAACACCTTTTCAAATTGAAGCTATTGTTGTTTTCTTATTGTTTTCTTCATCCATGAATCATTCTAATCAACTTTCACATGATGGTTAGTTGTAGATCATTTAATTCAACCTTAATTCATGGGTTTTTCCATATGCAATCTAAATTGCATATGGGCCCATTTAATTATGTTACCATGTCAACTAGCTTACCTTTGATGCATCAATTAAATTTCCATGCATCATCCCATGTTTGTGCATTATGCCATGTTATTGATTTTTGTCTCTCTGCGTTGTTTGTTTGCTTCTTCTCGAATAGACGACGACGTTGAGACAGACGAGGTTTACGACACTACTTCTGAGGAGTTAGCCCAGTACCAGGCTACTGAGTTTGCAGGCAAGTATTCACTCACATGAACCATTGTGTCCTTTCCACACTGGATACCGATACTTTCCGTTGTCTATCCTGCTAGCCTTAAGATTCGTTGCTTGTGTTCCGATCCTATCACATGTTATCCTGTAACCCTGAGATAGCCTATCCTCCACACCTATACCCTGTTGCTTGTTGCCTGTGTCTTACTAGCATGCTTAGGGTTGTTTATGCTCGAGTCTGATGTCCGTTATTTCTGTTACCTTATTTATTATGTTCTGGGGCTCGATGTTAAACAACAACCTGTTAATGTATGAGGTAATGCTAATTTGATGTTAAGGCACCGGTAGGAGGCCGGGTATGGTTTTGAGGCCTGCTAGTGTCGAACTCAGGAAAAGTTCTTGTCCTCTAGATCCATGATGAGCGCGCTAACCGCATGTGGGAAGCGTGTATGGGCGCCCCCCTCAATTTGATTCGATTCGCATCTCGTCCAAATCGCCTCATTTAGTTCGGGTTTTCCATTTGCCGCATGCATATGCAGGTGCGAACCCGAGGCCAGGGTGGTAACTTTTGTAGTCGGCATTTAGGGAGACACGTTCTTAGAGTGCTATGAGGGTCTCCTTTTCTTCGTGGGGCTTGATTAGCCGTGCGCTCAATTGCACAGGGTTCTTTGGGCTTGATGCGAAGAAGAGTTGGGTTGTGTTGAGTGTCTCGCTTGGTGGGTTTGATCCCCGTCTGGCGGGATATTCTTACGTGTACGGCCAAATTGGTGCATCCCTGCAGGGTTAAATCTTCTCGAGAAGCCGTGTTGTCCGCGGTTATGGATGACTTGGTGATAGGGCTGGCTAACAAGGATTAGACAACTTACACCTAATTGATAATAATTTGACTAGTAATAGAATTATTGACACAATAACTTGAACCTCCACTAATCCAACTGTGTGAGTTATCCTCGGATTGCTTCTTTGGATAAGGGGCGAGATCCAGGATGGGTTTGTTTGAGGTTGTTGGTAGTTGGTTCCGATACGCTATCTTATCCCTTTCTTTTAGCCGGATGTTGTAGCGTGTCTCTGTAGTTGGTTAGGCAGCCCGCTGCCGCATCTTTGTATCACCTATTCTTCCGTTGAACCCAAAGCATCTGTACGTGGTGTTGCCGGGTACACTTTGGTATCTTGTGCGTCTTGCTTGCCAATACTCGTCTGTACTGACCCCTTTGGGGTTCCGTGTTCTGCAGACTACGTTTCCGAGGATCCCCATGGTGGCTACTACGTGGAGTATGACGAGGCTGCTGACGAGTAGATAGCGGACCCTGGCAGGATCCGAGACATCGTGGATGGGCTCCATCTTTTCGTTTCCGGCCTCTTAGGCCTATTTGGATCTTGTCTGTACTCAGACACTTTGGATGCTTCCGCTGTGATGTAATGATGACTTGTTGGGACATGTGTCCTCTTGATGATTGTATTTGCTATCTCTGCTCTAGTGAGAGCTATTTGCCACTTATTTCTATTTCTTTGTGTCTTAGAGATTTGTTGTGATATCACTTGTTCAAATTCCATTGACGTATCATGTGTGTATGTTATGAAGTACGTCAATGGAAGTAGTCGGATTTCTATGGGATGGTTTACGCAGACGATGAATAGTAGAGGATGGTTGTCACATGTTTACGTGTTGGTCTACTCATATTGAGATGCGGGTGCCGGTATGCCCCGTAAGCCATTTATCTACTGTTTAGCGGGCTGTGAGTATCCTCTAGAAGTCCGGGTGCGACAAATGGTATCAGAGCCTGTCTGCCTGTAGGATCCCTTTTACTGGTCGCAGTTGAGTCTAGAAACTATTTTGTAGCTATATAGGGAAAAATGAAACGTGAGAGTAGGAATTCTGTTCTTTTATTTCTTTCCCCACCCACCCTCCCTTTTTTTGGTAAGGAAGTGCAACGTTGTTTTCTCTTCTCATCTAAACTTTCAAGTTAGGATTTCACGTATCCTGGTTTCTCTAGGATGGTTATATCTACTAGACCATAGGAATGGAGGTGGTTGTGACATGATTTATCATGTTGCCTACTCACGATTGAGAACGGAGGCACATAAGCCCCGGAAGCAGATCCTCTATTCCTTAAGCAGTAGATATTGATCCTTTAGAAGCCCGGATGGGTTTTCCGTAGTACCTCAGGAGTGTTTGGTCTCGTGTTTCCCCAATGTTGCTTCGATATCCTGTTCTTCTCAACATCCTTTTCGTCCGTTGAAACCTTGTTGTTGCTTGCCACTTTAGTTCTTCTACCGGCGTCTAATCAAAAACTTCCCCGATCATCTGCAGATGGATCTCAGGTTCTACCCGCAGGTGGTTCGTATGACTCGTTGCGAGAGCACTGCCGGTTATTCGGAGATGCTGAGAGACATGGTCACTTTTCTGGGGTTCCGTTGGGCACCAGAGTACCAGGTCTACGAGCAGCAGCGAGAGTTTGACCAGACCTACTACTAGGCTATCGTCTACATTCTGTCAGATGATGGCATGAGCGTAGTCCACCGCTACGAGGCAGTAGGTTCCAAAGTGGATATGGCTGTGCAGCAGGCAGCTTATGTGAGTCTCACCGTCCTTCGTGCTGGCTACTGGGGATTTGACGATTCTATCTATCGCCACATCCCCCGTGGTTACATCACTTCGGAGGGAGCTCACTTCACTCTCTACGACAACTTGGATGTCTACGAGCATGATAACTCCAGGCTGCACACCACCGCTCAGTTTGTGAGACACAGTGACGCAGTTGCCAGCACACTATCTCAGGAGTTGGTTTCAGTCAGAGAGCAGCTCTACCTTGCTTTCACTCGTCTGGCGACTTACACCACAGACTTTGTTGAAGACGAGCGCTTTGCACGTTTCGATCAGCCAGTTGGGCGTCGTCTGCCAGATGCTGGAGGTTACGAGCCGATCAGAGGTCCACACCTTAACCTTGGTGCTGGTTACACTGGGATTCCACGCTTTGGAGCACAGGGAGTCGATGCTATGTACTTCACCACACCTAGAGTCACTCTCAGGCCACGTCAGATCTACGTGGATCATCGTTCCACATACTTTCGTGGGCGTCCTCCTCACCGTACCTCTCGCTGTACTCCTAGCCGCCGTCCTGCGTGATGAGCATGGGAGTACCGATGTATCCATTCTTAGCTATGTTTAGTTATCCTCTGGCATTCGAACCATTTATGGTGTGTTGGATATTCTGATGTATTTGAACATGTGATGATGTACCTGTTGGTTATCTATTCATGCGTCGGAATAATCTCTCTTTCGGTTGCCAAGTCTATCCTTTTCTATTGTTGTGCTAAAATGCATTTCCATTCAGGATGCCGCCAACAAGGAACAACGCGCCTGAGCCACCGCCAACCGCAGAGCTGTTGACTCAGATGACCCAAGTCATGGCGCAGATGGCCCAGTTTCAGACTAATCAGCACAACAACCAGACAGCTCCACGAGTCAGCATCAAGGAGTTTCTCAGTCTGGGCCCAAGAGCTTTCGTGGCCACACGCGAGCCTCTGGACGCTGATGACTGGATCCGTGAGATAGCTAAGGCTCTGGAGATTGCTCACGTAGCTGAAGAAGACAAGGTCAAGTATGCCTCCTATCTGCTAAAGGGTCAGGCAGCTACTTGGTGGGAGAATTTCCAGGCCATGAGAACTGGGATACCAGTCACGTGGAATTGTTTCAAGGAAGCCTTCCTGAAGCACCACATTCCAGATGGTCTCATGGAAAGGATGCGTGAAGAGTTTTGCTCTCTCAAGCAGGGCAAGTTGGACGTCATTGGGTATTAGAGTGAGTTCAATCGCCTCGCTCGGTACGCTGGAGATGAGGTGTCCACTGAGGCTAAAAAGATGGCAAGGTTCCATAGAGGTTTTAACCCGGAACTCAAGTATGCCCTCACCAACGTCAAGGCCAACAGCTTCGAGGATCTCGTTAACACCGCGCTCAATCAAGAAAATGGGCGCAAGGCGTTCGAGGAGTTTCGCAAGCACTCGCGTGAGGGTGGTTCCTCCTCCAACATGACCACCCCTCCGCAGAAGCGCCGCATCTGGGTGCCAAATGGTGCTGTCACTCGGGCTCCATACGCCCAAACTTCTCCAGGCTTCGCTCCCCGCCCACCCAACCCTGCTCAGATGCATGATCAAAGGGCTTCGATGGGGCAGCCAAGGCCAGGGCCTCCTTGTGTCGTCACTTGCTACAAGTGCAAGCAGACGGGACACTACGCTGACAAGTGCACGCAGAGGCAGCTACCTCCACCACCACCTCGTCCTAACACAAACCAGGCAATGGTGCGCGCTCCCCCGCCTAAGGCCTTCAACTCCAACAACAGGCCTGTCGGGAGGACCGCAAGGGTGAATCATGTCAAGATCGACAAAGCTGAGGAAACTCCTGACGTCGTTCTCGGTATACCCGTAAACTCTTTTCCAGCTAAAGTGTTGTTTGATACCGGGGCATCGCATTCTTTTGTGTCAAAGACCTTTGCCACAACAAACAACCTAATTGTGGTTCCACTAAGCAATCAAATCACTGTTCACTCCCCGGGATCTCAAATGTTGACTTCCAAGATAAGTAAGGACAATCAAATCTTAATTGGAGGTCGCATATTCCTTGCTTCTCTCATGTTGCTGGGAAATTCTGACATTGATGTCATTCTTGGTATGGATTGGTTGAAGGCCAATAAAGCAAGGATTGACTGTGCTCAAAAGTCAATAACTCTGTCCCACCCTTCTGGCCAGATAATATATTCTCCACATGAATCAAGTTCCATTCAGCTATGCACCCTTGATGCAAAACCTCTACCTTCACCTGAAAATGTTTCGGTGGTTTGCGACTTCCCTGACGTCTTTCCAGAAGAGTTGCCAGGGATGCCTCCGGACAGAGCTGTTGAGTTCGTGATCGAACTTGAACCAGGTACTGCTCCAATCTCTAAGCATCCCTACAAGATAGGAACTCCCGAGCTGAAGTTGTTGAAGGAACAAATTTATATGTACATGGAGAAAGGTTACATTCAACCGAGTTCCTCGGCTTGGGGTTGCCCAACTCTGTTCGTTGCGAAGAAGGATCACACAAAGAGACTCGTTGTTGACTATCGTCCTCTTAACGAGAAAACCATCAAAAACAAGTATCCAATTCCTCGTATCGATGATCTTTTTGATCAACTTGTTGGAGCCTCAATATTCTCCAAGTTGGACTTGAGAATGGGTTACCATCAAATAAAGATCAGAAAGGAGGATATTCCAAAGACAGCTTTCACCACTCGCTACGGTCTATATGAATTCACCGTCATGTCCTTTGGTCTCACCAATGCACCGGCGACCTTCTCTCGACTCATGAATTCCGTCTTCCATGAATACCTCGACAAGTTCGTTGTGGTATATCTTGATGACATTCTTGTCTACTCAAAATCCGAGGAAGAGCATCAAGAACATCTTCGTCTCACTCTCATGAAACTTCGCGAGCATCGTCTCTATGCCAAATTCTCCAAATGTGAGTTCTGGATTTCAGAAGTTGCTTACCTTGGTCATGTCATCTCTGCCAAGGGCATAGCCATTGATCCAGAAAAGGTTAAAGCAATTGTTGATTGGAAACCTCCAAAGACGGTGAAGCAAGTAAGAAGTTTTCTTGGCTTGGCTAGCTATTGCCGTCGCTTCGTCCAAAACTTCTCCAAGATTGCCAAACCTCTCACTGACCTCACAAAGAAGGACAAGAAGTTCGTCTGGTCTCCACAATGTGATGAAAGTTTCAATCTCCTGAAGACTAAACTCACTTCTACACCAGTTCTAGTTGGCCCAGATCCTTCCAAACCTTTCCAAATATTCTGTGATGCTTCTCTCCAAGGTCTAGGTGCAGTTCTTATGCAAGAACGTCAAGTTGTGGCTTATGCTTCACGTCAGTTGAACGCACATGAGCTCAATTATCCCACTCATGACCTTGAACTTGCAGCAGTGGTGTTTGCCCTCAAGAAATGGAGACAATACTTGTTGGGCAATCGCACTGAAATCTTTTCCGATCATAAGAGTCTGAAGTACATCTTCACTCAACCAGATATAAACCTTAGACAAAGGAGATGGATTGAAAAGATCAAATACTTTGATCTTACCATTTCTTACACGCCAGGCAAGGCTAATGTTATGGCCGATGCTCTCAGTCGCAAGTCGTATTGCAATAATCTCATGATCATGGAAAGCCAACCTCCTCTTCATGAAGAATTCCAGAAGCTCAACCTTGGTCTTGTTCCTCAAGGCTATCTTGCAAACTTGACAGCCAGTCCAACTCTCGAGGACAAGGTTCGTTCTGAACAACTTCGTGATGCTGAAATCAAGAAGATTGTAGAACACATCAAGGCAGGAAATGAGAAATTTGAGTGCTTCTCAATTGATGACAAGGGAACTGTGTTCTTCGAAGGATGCATTGCAGTTCCTCAAATTCGAAGTCTAAAAGATGTCATTCTCAAGGAGGCTCATGAAACTCCTCTCTCCATACACCCTGGAAGTACAAAGATGTACCAGGATCTCAAGACACTGTATTGGTGGCCTGGCATGAAACGTGAAATTGCTCAATACGTTTCTGAATGCGACGTTTGTCAACGTGTTAAGGAAGTTCATCAGAAAACAGCCGGTCTTCTCCAACCTCTAAAAATCCCTGAGTGGAAGTGGGACATGATTGAAATGGACTTCGTCACTGGTTTTCCGAAGTCCAAGAGGGGCAACGATGCAATCTTCGTTGTCATTGATCGACTCACTAAAGTAGCTCACTTCTTTCCTGTCAAAGAAACAATCTCAGCTAGTCAGTTAGCAGAGCTCTACACAGCAAAGATTGTTCCTCTTCATGGTGTTCCATTGGAAATAAGCTCAGACCGTGGAAGCATCTTCACTTCTCATTTCTGGAAAAGCTTTCAAGAAGCTTTGGGCACCAAACTTCTGTTCAGCACAGCCTACCATCCTCTGTCTCAAGGGCAAGTCGAAAGGGTCAATCAGATTCTCGAGGATATGCTCAGAGCATGTCGTATCTCTTTTGGCATGAAATGGGAGGAATGTCTTCCATATGCTGAATTCTCCTACAACAACAGCTTCCAGGCAAGCCTAGGCATGGCACCATTTGAGGCTCTCTATGGCCGCAGATGCAAGAGTCCAATCAATTGGTCTGGAGCTGGTGAACGTTCACTCTTAGGCCCTGACATTGTTAAGGAAGCCGAAGAGAAAGTTCGCATCATCCGTGACAATCTCAAGATTGCTCAGTCTCGTCAGAAAAGCTACTATGACAGCAAACACAGGGACATGGTCTATGCACCTGGAGACAAAGCATATCTCCGTGTAACTCCCCTCAGAGGCACTCATTGTTTTGGTGTCAAAGGAAAGATTGCACCAAGATATATTGGTCCTTTCAACATTCTCTCAAGGCGTGCAGAAAATGCCTATCGTCTTGAACTTCCAGAAAAACTATCCAAAGTGCACGATGTGTTTCACGTGTCACAGCTCAAGAAGTGCTTCAAAGATCCAGGTCGTGCAGTTGATCATGATTCCATTGATCTGCAAGAAGACCTCTCTTATGAAGAGCATCCTGTTCGCATTCTCGATGAGGCCGAGCGTAAAACTCGCAACAAGAGCACAAAGTTCTTAAAAGTGCACTGGTCTCATCATTCCGATAAAGAGGCAACATGGGAGACCGAAGAGGATCTTCGCAAGAAGTATCCGAACCTTTTCTCTTCTCAGTAGGAATCTCGGGGCGCGATTCCTTCAAGGGGGCGTTTTGTAACATCCCAAGTATGAAAAACTCCATTAGAATGTTTGCTTCTTGTTAATTTATGTTTTGCATCATGTCATCATAAGCATTGCATTTGTTTTCCCTTGTTTTTCCATTTGAATTTCAAACCAAATTTCAAATTCTTGTTTCATACTTGTTCTGTTACAACTTTCAAATATAACTTTCAAATCAAACCCATTATTTGTTTCCACTAAACTTAAAAGTTCAAACTATTAACTTGCTCTTTTCAATAATTCAAATTAATACCAATTGCACTCAAAATTCATTTGAATTTTCAAAAAGCAACCAACTTTGAATTTTTGAAAAACAGAAAGTTGCACAACTGTGCTTTTATAATAATTAACCTATAAAATTTATTCCCACAATTTTTCAAACCCCAAAACCCCTTCCTTTCTTCCCTTTTTCTTTTCTGCAAAAAAAAAACAGAGAGAAGAAAAAAAAATCGAACCCACGCCCTCGCGCTGCGCACCGTTAGATCTAGCCACTACGGTGCGGATCGAATCGTGACAGTAGCGAGGCGCGTGCGGTTTTGAGGTGCAGCTGCGCTTATCTGATGAAACTGAACAAAGGTTCAGTCTTTCGTCTGAACCTGTCGACGGCGGAGGGAAACGGCGGCAGCAACTGCGCGGCGACCACGATCGGGCGTTGCTAGGCGTGCGTGCGTGCTGAGGGTTGTGGAGCGTGTGCGCGTGCTTGGGATGCCAGGAAGGACACGGTGGCGTGCCCGATTACAGCCATGGCGGCACGACGACGGACGCTGCCGGGGATTCAGAACTGGAGCTAGCGAAACAGGAAACGAGGGGGCTGGAGAGAGGCATGGGGCGTCGGGGTGGTTCACCAGGAGGTGGTTGGTGTAGCTGGGTGAGGCTGCCGTGGTCGGGGACGACGAGATGACAATGAGTTTCAGAAACGGCCGGCGAGGAGACAGAGAAATTCCGGCGTCGTGGCGATCCCTGGGACCCGCTGCAGCTGTCGATGAGGACGAGGGAGAGGTGGCGGTATGAGGTAATGCTAATTTGATGATAAGGCACCAGCAGGAGGCTGAGTATGGTTTTGAGGCCTGCTAGTGTCGAACTCAGGAAAAGTTCTTGTCCTCTAGATCCATGATGAGCGTGCTAACCGCATGTGGGAAGCGTGTATGGGCGCCCCCCTCAATTTGATTCGATTCGCATCTCGTCCAAATCGCCTCATTTAGTTCGGGTTTTCCATTTGCCGCATGCATATGCAGGTGCGAACCCGAGGCCAGGGTGGTAACTTTTGTAGTCGGCATTTAGGGAGACACGTTCTTAGAGTGCTATGAGGGTCCCCTTTTCTTCGTGGGGCTTGATTAGCCGTGCGCTCAATTGCACGGGGTTCTTTGGGCTTGATGCGAAGAAGAGTTGGGTTGTGTTGAGGGTCTCGCTTGGTGGGTTTGATCCCCGTCTGGCGGGATATTCTTACGTGTACGGCCAAATTGGTGCATCCCTGCAGGGTTAAATCTTCTCGAGAAGCCGTGTTGTCCGCGGTTATGGATGACTTGGTGATAGGGCTGGCTAACAAGGATTAGACAACTTACACCTAATTGATAATAATTTGACTAGTAATAGAATTATTGACACAATAACTTGAACCTCCACTAATCCAACTGTGTGAGTTATCCTCGGATTGCTTCTTTGGATAAGGGGCGAGATCCAGGATGGGTTTGTTTGAGGTTGTTGGTAGTTGGTTCCGATACGCTATCTTATCCCTTTCTTTTAGCCGGATGTTGTAGCGTATCTTTGTAGTTGGTTAGGCAGCCCGCTGCCGCATCTTTGTATCACCTATTCTTCCGTTGAACCCAAAGCATTTGTACGTGGTGTTGCCGGGTACACTTTGGTATCTTGTGCGTCTTGCTTGCCAGTACTCGTATGTACTGACCCCTTTGGGGCTGCGTGTTCTGCAGACTACGTTTCCGAGGATCCCCATGGTGGCTACTACGTGGAGTATGACGAGGCTGCTGACGAGTAGATAGCGGACCCTGGCAGGATCCGAGACATCGTGGATGGGCTCCGTCTTTTCGTTTCCGGCCTCTTAGGCCTATTTGGATCTTGTCTGTACTCAGACACTTTGGATGCTTCCGCTGTGATGTAATGATGACTTGTTGGGACATGTGTCCTCTGGATGATTGTATTTGCTATCTCTGCTCTAGTGAGAGCTATTTGCCACTTATTTCTATTTCTTTGTGTCTTAGAGATTTGTTGTGATATCACTTGTTCAAATGCCGTTGAAGTATCATGTGTGTATGTTATGAAGTACGTCAATGGAAGTAGTCGGATTTCTATGGGATGGTTTACGCAGACGATGAATAGTAGAGGATGGTTGTCACACGTTTACGTGTTGGTCTACTCATATTGAGATGCGGGTGCTGGTATGCCCCGTAAGCCATTTATCTACTGTTTAGCGGGTTGTGAGTATCCTCTAGAAGTCCGGGTGCGACAATCTTCGACTCCTCTTCGGTCTTGTCGATGCTTCCGGGGAAAATAGGAACTTCGGAATTTGTGGGGTCCAATTCCGAGAATATTGCCAGAACAACTTTTCTGAAATCAAAACAGCAGAAAACAGGGAACTGACACTTGGCATCTTGTTAATAGGTTTGTCCCGGAAAACGTGTAAAAATGACATAAAGAAGGGAGAAAACATGTAGCAATTGGCATAATATCATCATGGAGCATCAGAAATTATAGATACGTTGTAGACGTATCAAGCATCCCCAATCTTAGTTCCTACTCGTCCCCGAGTAGGTAAACGATAAAACAATAATTTCTGAGGTGACATGCTACTAACATAAAATTGATCATAAAAATGAAAAAGCATAAGTAAGCTGAGATCATAGAACTTTTAACATAAACATGATAAATAGAACTATAATAATAAAGCATAGCAATAATTTTGCATCATGAAAAGTATTTCAAATAAAAGGTCATGAATAACAATGCAAAGAAAGATATAGGTTTGTTTCAAGTATAGAGAAAGCATGCAAAGTGATATTTCGCTAGTCCTTAAGAGTGGGGCGAAACATAAATGCCAGGACACCTTCAAAGTTCATGAGGAAGATGTAACATCCCTGATTTTTGGAAAATGCAAAAATCACAAAAATTTGAAAGTTTTTGTTTTCATGTTATGCAAGTCACCAAGAACCAAATGAGATGCAAGAAACCAAAGGAAATAACGCATGTCAATGAATTTGGAATTAAGAATCCACTATGCCACTATTCCATAAACCAAAAACCTTATTCAAATATTTTTTCTCTATTCAACTATTATTATCTTCCCTTAGCAAGACATATCCTATAAACTGTTTTCAACTCAAATGCTCCTTTGAAAATGTTTCATAACATTCAAAACTTGAGGGTCACAAAACCCCAAGAATGTTTTCACCATCCATAAATGTTTTATGAACTTCGAAATAATTTTATGGCTACAAAATGTCTATCCAAACCTTAGGATTTTTAAATAGTTTCCCCTAACTATATGTTTTCCAAATAATTGTTTTCTACATCTACCTCAAGGATTTAGTAATAAAATGATTTCCATAAAAACCCTTCCTTGAAAAAGGGAACTTGACTTATAGAAAAAATATATTTTCAGTTGTGAACACCACTGGTTTTATTTTACCAACTATTCAATTAATTAATCCCCTTTTTGAAGAAAAAAAACAATATTAAGTTACTATTAACCATTTAATCATATTTTGAAAACAAAATTAATTTAAGTATGTTGAAACAACACATAGATGTGTTCAAGTGAAAGGTTTTATTTTCCCGAAACCATAGAAACAAATTTTAGCTTATTTGAATTTATAAATTAGAAGTTATGATTTTTTTTAAGGAAAAAGAAAAGAGAAGGAAAACAGCAAAACAAAAAAGGGAAACCGGCCCAGCCGAGCCAGCCCAATCCCCTCGCCACCCCGAGCGACACGCAAACACAGCAGCCCAGCCCACAAAACCAGCCCAGCCTAGAAATCTCTATCTCACTTTCATGCGGGACCCACGCGTGACGTCACGAGGACGTAACCTTCCTTCAACCTCGCGCCGAATAGTTCGGCCGAGATTTTCGCCGCCGTAATCACCGCCCCCGGCCACCGCCTGCCGTCCCTATCGCCTCCTATATAAAGCCCGAGGACCCCTCTGCCGTTTGCCCCAAACCCTAGCTGGAGATCACCTCGAGGCCGCGCTATTTTGCTCGCCGGAGAAGATCCCTGTCTGCCGCCGTCCTTCGCACTCTCCGGCCAGGTGAGCAAGCTTCCCAGCCCACGAACACCCTCCTTCGCTTCCCCGTGACCGTGCGCATCCCCTAAAGCCTCGGTTTTGTTTATCCTCGCAGGGAAACAAATGCGCCGTCGAGTTTCGAACTCGCGGGAGCCCGAGCCGCTCCGTCGTCCACGCGCCGTCAACAGGATCCCGACCAGAAGCTCCCGAGGCCACCCCCTTCCTCGCCTTGACGCTCCGGTCGTTGTCGTCTCCATTGAGTCGGACACCCCCGTAATCGTCGCCGTCGTCAACGCCCGTGAGAAGCGCCGCCGCTTCTCCATTCTCCGGTGACCTCGCCGCTCTCTCCTTCATTTTCTTCCGTCCGATCAGATCTGAACGCCCCAGATTAGATCGCCCCCGAAGGGGTACGCTGTCGTTGGATCTAGATCCAACGATCCAGATCCAGTTCACTTATCCACGGCATCGCACAGTCAGCGCGCCACGCCAGCGCCCAGTCAGCACAAGCGCCCAATCAGGATCGGCCACGTGGCTCAGCATTATTTAAATTTTTCTCCCGCTGGAATCAATTAGCAGTTTTATAGATTAGTCCCTGCAAATTCAAAACCTCATAACTTTTAAACCACTTGGCCAAATGTGCTGATCTTGGACTTTTTGAAATCACCAGAACATGTAGAATATTTTGGCGTTAACCAAATTAAAATTTGACAATTTTAAATATGATCATTTTCAGATATGCTTGTTTGATGAAATTTGACATAATTCAAATTCCGCAAATCCAATTTTTGCAAACTAAATTGTTTTGAGTTCCTTAGAATGCGTACTAACATAACAATAAGCCCAAAATATTATTTGAACAATTTTAGAATGGATTTAGAATTATATGGCCATTTGAGCAAATTTGACTTAGTTTAAATTCTATAAATAATTTTAATATGTTTTCTTAAGCAATGTTGCTCCATATGGCAACCTTAATCCATAGAAACCAGTGCCATAGAATTTTGGACACATATGAGCCATACCCATGTATTTTAGGCCAAGTTATCACACACATGTTTCACACCATATTAAAAATGACTTAGGAAATATTTTGCATAAGTGGTTCTATGTGTGTATGGCTATATGAAACCAAGGCTAATTCCTTCGTGAAGTTTCAACTTATACTTAGCCAACAAATGAACCTAAAAACACTAGTACAAATGTTCCATCAACTTCTTGTCTCCCCATGCTTGCTTCAAGATTTCACCAAGTTGGGATTTGTGAGAACCATGAAGTGCAATGGAGGACTTAACCATCTAGAGATTTTTCAACATGAAGATAGAAGACCAATGAAGGACTTAGCAAATAAAACAAACTTCGGAAGCATCTCCAAGAAGTGGAAGCACTTAGAAGAAAACCAGAGAAACTTCTAGAAGACTAACCCCCTTTCTCTCTAAGTCTTTTTCCTTCCCTTTTCTATTCTTCTCCTTTCAACTTGATGGCAACATGAAGAGAAACAAGGAAGATCATTGAAGAAATGACTTAGGCTCCACAACAATCTGAAGCATACTCCATCAAGTGCAAGTACATGAAGAAATGAAGAAGAAGACTCACCTCTCCCATTCTATGCTCTTGTCTCATTTCTCCTCTATTTTGACTTAGTGATATTTTCACATTTGTTAAATAAAAAACTTAGTTGTGACCATACCACTTGGTAAAACAACTAGTGAGAAGACCATGAAGACTATCAAGACCAAGAGAAGCACCTGACCAAGGAAGGAAACAACTTAGATGGCATGAAGATGATCTTCAAGAAGGCAATCACATGAGGACTAGAAGCAATCCATACAAGTTGAAGAATAAAAAGTTATTTTTCCAAACCATTGACCCAAATGGAAAATCCCAAGACTTTATCTTGTTTTCTCTATTGTTAAGAATTTAGTTGAACCTAGACCTACGTTAACCCAAAATGGAAGCATTAAATTAGATCACTCAAATGTTTTGATAAAAACAACTAAGTGTTACACTTTGTTATGTGTTACCTTAGTTGAAATAGTGAGATCACCTTGGTGAAATCTTGGAACTTACCCAACAAGTATAGTTATAGTAAAGTTTGATCACATCAAACTCAACGTAATGCATCCCAAGTAAACTCTTGGAACTTCCCCCAACAAGTATGGTTATAGTAAAGTTTGATCACATCAAACTCAACCTAATCCATCCAAAGTAAACTCTTGGAACTTCCCCAACAAGTATTGTCGGATATGTACAAACTAGGGGTATATCAGATGGTAGTCAAAGTGCCGGATTACCAGGGTGGCCCAAGTGGTAGTGGGCTAAGGTTCATTGGGCGGCCCAGTAACTCGACGCACAGAAGCCGGATTCTAGAAGGACCCGGATCACGGCCCACGTGATTTGGCTTGGAGGAGAAGACGGATTCCTTACTTTCCAAGTTATAGTTACCGTAATCTTCTAGGTTTCCTATTCTGTAAGCCCTAATCCGGCTATTATATAAAGCCGGACGGGAGATAAGTTTCATAACGAATAACAGAGGAGAAGATATAGGATAACTCGCCGGGAAGTTGATCCTCTGCGAATAGCTAGATCTAAACCTCACATTGTAATTCTATATCCAGGCTTTAGTCCTGATTAGTGAGAAGTGCAGGAGTAGGCACGCCGTACTGTCGCGACGTACCGAACCTGGGTAAATCCTCTGTTCACTGTCCACCACGCGATCCCGTTACCCCACGTCTCTACCGTAGTCTCATGGCACCCCCGTCTATGAAAACTACTACGATGTCTCGACAGTTGGCGCCCACCGTGGGGCAAACGACGTCAGGCGTGAAGTTCCGATCTGGGATACTCGGCGGAATCGGAAGATCAATCACTGTCGGAAGCTTGGAGTTCGACGACGACGTCGGACGCTTCCTCGACAACGGATCCTATATACCGGCGCAAAACCACCTGGTAAGTGCCTGCGTGTTGCCGATCGGATCTGCTAACATCTTTATCGGACTAACTGCAGAAGCAATGGGGTTTTGCGGTGGAAGCAAATTTATCCCACCCGCCCTATACCCAGTCGAGGATGACTATGATACCGGATTCTGCTCAGATCGCCGACAAAAAAGTGACACACACTTTATCGGCATGGTGCAATCCGAAGTCGCCGAAAACACGGATGATGGAAATCCTGTGCAAGAAGCAGACAAAAACACACCCGTCACAGAGACGGAAGATCCGACACCCGTCATGCAGGCGGAAGATCCGGCATCTGTCAACACGACGATGAACTCGGAAGCTGACTCTGTACTAGCCGCCATTGAGGCGAGATTGGAATCAGAAACCGGATCAGATGATTTTGATTCCGAAGACGAAGACGCGGACGCCTTTGAAAGGAAAGTTAAATCTTTTCAAGAGGGATTCCATGAAGTGCTAATGGCGAAACCGGCTGATACCACGGATGCCGGCAGCCAGGAAAGCCCTAAAACCCCTCCGCCAGAGGAAGAGAGAGAAGACGGAGAAACTTCTCCGATATTTCCTAATGTAAAGGAATTGACAGAAGATGAGCCTGTCAAAAAGCCTCCCTCTTCCAAGAAAAAGCACCGTGCTGCTAAGAAACTCCAATACAAAATCCGGAAGAAAAAATCAGCTGATCTAGCTGATGAAAACCTGGAAGCAGGAGATGTTAGCGGAACAAAACCTGCGGAGAAGAAAATCAAAGAAATCCTTGCTCCGCCAATGACGGAACAGGAAGAACAGCAGCTGTTGCAAACGCCAGTGGGAGTAAACGAACCCCCTGAGATGCTGGAAGCCAGGAGACGAGCTTTCCAACGGCAACAGCAACATCTACTCAAAACTCGCGAACACCTCCAAAACATCCAGGATGACATTAAGCTCATGAAGGAAGAAATCGAGGAGTACGAGAGAAAGAATAGATCTGGCATTAAACCTACAAGGTTACCCGGAATCGTAAGACCGGAAGTACTGCCGCCAAAAGAAAGGTTTCACAACCCATCTTGGCAAAAGCAGGTAAACTGCAAAGATGCCAGAGGCAAACCAATATACAAAACCGCAGCAGAAAACGCGGAAGCAGCGTTTGCCATCCTCAACAATGACTTATACTCTAATGGTGAAAAGCTCCAGGGGTTGTATGCTTTCCTAGGAAAAGCATTGCAACAACAGCAGCGGGCCCAAGAACGATTAGGAAGACTGCAGGATAACTCCGCCCTATGCAAAACAGCTACTTGCGCCGCTGGAGCACCCGGACCAGAGGAACCTGGAGATTCAGACAATTCAAAGGATAAAAAAGAGGATCCGAGAAAAGACAAGAAAAACCCCGACAATAGGGATGAACCGTCCCAAACCGGATCCCATCCCCCGAAAGGTGGACTCAAACCCCACGATCGGGAAGAAAAATACCGGAATGACGGCAAAACAATGCCACCACCGAGAAACCCAGCTGAGAAAGCCGGAAGATACGATATACCTCACAGACGTGAGAGATCCCGGACACCTCCTAAGGATAAAAAAAGGCACAGGAGCAGGACTCCGCCTAATCCAAAAGGACGTGATCATGGAAGAGATAGATACAATCCCGGAAAAGCGCGTCCGCGCAACAATGGAAAAGAAAGGAGTAGATCCCCTTCTGTCCATTTAGCTGGAAGATATTCCGCACACATTGATAGAGCGGAAAAGGATGATCTATACTTTGGTCCTAAGTGTTTCACTGACAGGATCCGAAGGATAACCCTGCATTCTGGCTTCGCCAAAGTTGGTCCAACGTACCAAAAATATACCGGCAGCACAAACCCGGACACCTGGCTCTCAGACTACTATACAGCCGTCCAGATCAACAATGGGACAGACCTGGAAGCTGTCAAGTTTCTTCCCCTAATGTTACTGGATGGAGCCAGAGATTGGATCAATTGATTACCATCAAGAACCGTCGACAGCTGGGATAATATGGCTAGAGTATTTACTCAGCATTTCTGGGGAACGTACAAACGCCCGAACAGCATCAACCAGCTGAACCGTTGCACCCAATTCGAGGATGAACCATACGTGGATTTCATCTCCAGATGGACGACAATGAAGAATAGTTGTTCTGGAGTAACTGACGTACAAGCAATGCATGCTTTCGTCAATGGCCTGAAACCCGGACTTGTACCGTTCATGGTTGGTTCCAAACAGCACAAAGATCTCGGATCTATGCTTACAACCGCCAACGAACATGCTACAGCCGAAGACGACATCAGAGTAAGAGGGGGAAATATCAAATCGCTGATACTTGCCAAGAAAACTCCTCGTTCTGACAAAAAAGGAACTCCAGAAACAACGACAAAACCCAAAGAGGTCAACATAGCCTTTGGAAGTGAAAAAGGGAATAAGTGGAAAGGACGCAGTACAGATCCAATCAACTACACTCCAGAGGAGTGGGAGAGGATTAAGTCAGAACCCTGTGTCCACCATTCACAATTTGGGAAACCCACCCATACAAACGCGCAATGCCGGCTGAATAAGCACATGAAAGGCAGTGCAGGATCCGGAAATAAGGGGAAGGGTTCCAAAAGGAAACCCACCAAACAAAAGCCAGAAGCTGAAAAAGAAGATAGTGAATCGGACACTGATGAAAAAATCTAAGAACAACAGCGAAAGGGCGAACCCAAATTTCCGAGAGTTGATCGAGAAGCAATGCTAACATTCCTAGCAACTCCGTCAGCAAAGGTGGCCAAAAGAACACTTCGAGAAATAAACGCGGTTGTTCCGGGAACCCCGAAATTCTTGAAGTACTCCAACACACCAATTACCTGGGATCAGTCCGATCATCCCGGGAATATCCCTGAACCCGGCACACAAGCTCTTGTCGTAAGCCCTATTGTCCAGAATACTAGGCTAAGAAGAGTGCTGATGGATGGAGGATCCAGCATTAACATAATGTACCTGGATACACTGAAGCATCTGAAGATTTTCGAGTCCCAGCTCAATTACAGCAACATATGCTTCCATGGCATTGTTCCTGGCAGACAAGCACGATCCCTAGGAGAAATTTCCCTAGATGTCACCTTCGGAGATAAAGATCACTTCCGGCAGGAAAAAGTATCCTTCGAAGTAGTGCCGTTCGAAAGCGTGTATCACGCAATACTCGGACATCCAGCTTTCGCCAAATTCATGGCAAGATCCTGTTATATTTATAACAAGCTGAAGATGTCAGGACCCAAAGGAGGAGTAATCACCATACCTGGTGATTTCATGCTGGCAAATGAGTTGGAGAAAGAAAACGCCCTTTGCGCTCAGAGAGTCATAGCAAAGGAAGAACTGGAGGAATTAGCCAAGGAGGTATCGCCGACAGAAATGCCGGCAGGAAAAGAAACTCGGAAGCCAACAGATAGCTTCAAGGCGTCTGAAAATACAAAACAGGTAATCCTAGACCCGAAAGATCCGACAAAATTCATCGTCGTAGGGACTGGGATGACCGACAAATAGGAAGGCGAGCTCATCAAGTTCCTCCGTGAGAACTGGGATATTTTTGCCTGGTGTCCAGCTGACATGCCAGGCGTACCCAGGGAACTTGCTGAGCACCAACTCAAGGTGATTCCAGGATCAAAACCCGTCAAACAAAGTCTCCGTCGATTTGATGGAAGAAGATGGAAGGCTATTGGCAATGAAATTATCCGGCTTTTAGCAGCAGATTTCATCCAGGAAGTAATCCACACTGAATGGTCTGCAAATCCGGTATTAGTACCGAAGAAGGACACTACTGCTCTTAGAATGTGTATAGATTACACAATCTTGAACAAATTGTGTCCAAAAGATAGGTTTGCGTTACCGCGAATCGATCAAATAATAGACGCCACTGCAGGCTCTGAGCTTTTGTGCTTTTTGGACGCATACTCCGGGTACCACCAAATACGCATGAAAAAGGAAGATCAAATTAAGACTTCTTTCATAACCCCATACGGGACGTACTATTACGTAACCATGCCATTTGGCCTGAAGAACGCGGGCGCAACCTACCAGCGTTGCATGCAACGCTGTTTGCATAGTCAGATTGGCAAAAACGTCCATGTTTATGTGGACGATATTGCTGTCGTAACCAAGGAAAAAGATACACTCCTTGAGGATCTGCGAGAAACTTTCGAAAACTTGCGCACCTACAAGATGAAGTTAAATCCATCTAAGTGCGTATTCGGGGTTCCCTCAGGAAAACTTCTGGGTTTCATCGTTTCTCACAGAGGAATAGAGGTTAACCCGGAAAAGATCAAAGCTATCTTGAACATCTCGAAACCTACGTGTGTGAAAGATGTCCAAAGATTGACGGGTTCCGCCGCTGCCGTCAGCAGATTTATTAGTCGGCTGGGGGATAAAGCCTTACCACTCTACAAGTTGCTGAAGAAATCCGACAAAGTCAAGTGGATAGCGAAAGCCTTGGAGTATCTAGCAGTTATGTCCCTTCCGTACTTAGTTCAATTTCTATGTAAACATCTTTTGATATCATGAAATAAAGTTGTCGGAATTCTGGTATCCATGTCTTTTCAGTACAAAGCATGATTCCACCTTATCTATTTCCCAATGATCTTACAAAATACTCAATGTTAACCCGAATTGTGCCTGCGTACTCGGCGTTAAGAAACTGAATGATTTTTCAGCCTGCTAACGGCTAAAGGAAACTCGAATTGCCTGCGTGCCCAAGTTTCATTTAAAAAATTCCTTGCTTCTCTAAGCATTTTCTGATTGCTTATGTGTTGGGTCACTGGAGCTAGTTAGTAAAAATGCCTTTAGTATGATCCATGTTTCCGAGTTTCAACTGATTGGTTATACCCAGTTACTCGACATGACGATTCATAATGCTATCGAGCCATTTCAAACACTAAGGACAGTTAAAACATATATGCCAGAGAACTTAGAAGACAAAGGAATAGTAAAATCCGAAAAACTTGCAAAGAATTTCATAATTAAAATTGCAAAAGGCAGAATTCTCATTCATACAAAAGAAATAGAAGCATTACATTTTGAATTACACTGTAAAAGAACAGTAATGCTCCTATTGTCTACTTTCACTATCCAGGTTCAAGGCAGCCCTTCAAGCATCCGACTCTTCCTCGCTGCTATCGTCCTCGGGGGCTGCAGGGACCTCCTCTTCTGGATAAGTGACGGAGATATTCACCATAGAAGCAATCTGGGTGGCGTGGCCTTTGATTTCATCAAAGATTGTATTTCGCTGAGTTTCCGTGTATCCTTGAGGGACACCGGACGCCACGCGCCAAGATTTTGCACCAGGGTAGTGCATACGCATAAGGCCGAGAGCCATGCGTGCACCACCCCGTGCAGCGGATCGAAGGATGGATTCCCTGGACTCCGCCACCTCCATGATAGCACCCGGAAGTTTTTCAACTTCCGAGAACTCCCCAGTCCTTGAGGGAATGAACCTGTTGACCAGCTGCATGCTAGCAGCTCTGATCGAAGTCCAGGTCTTCCCAAAAGCTCGGATCCTATCAATCCGAAAAAGATCTGGGCTATCTCCTATTTTTCAGCAAAAACAACCAAGAAGGTTAAGTAAAAAAGCAAAGAAACACAGCAAGACTGGGAAGAATGGTAAATGCAGAAATAACTTACCGACAATTTTGTCAATTTCGGAGCCTTCCTCCAGGCGCAGGTTCAGAGCAGCCTCCAAGTCCCGGATGGTGGACTGGTCCTTCTCTGCCTGTGCGGAAGCCTTGGATTGAGAAATTCCAAGGGCCAGATTCCTGGCTTCCAGGTCTTTTTGAGCCTTCACAAGATCCTTGTGAAGGTCCAAATTCTCCTTTCGGAGAAACTCGGCATTGCCGGCGTCTTTGGCTATTTGCTTGGCCTTAGCCAAAGCAGCTGAAAAGCAAGGAAAATCCGAGTTTAGAAAACTTCCGGAATAAGTACTTAGACAAAAATTGCATCGGAAACTTCAGAGGAAAAACACTTACCTGTTGTTTCCGACAACGCCAGCTGAGACGATGCCAGCTCTGTCTCTCTCTCCTCAAGAATAGAAAGAAGATTTCTAACTTCTTTATTCTTGATGGAGAGTTTGTTGAAAACTTCCATGTTAATGGCTTCAGCGGTTTGCTGGAACATGGCAAGGAAAAGAATGAACATAAAGCATCAAAGAAAAAAAGGTTACATTTTGTTTAATGCTTGGGGGCTAGAGTTACATACCTGGCTCATTCGTTGCAAACCCGCCAAGTTTTCATTGAACCCTTTTGCGTATTTCGC
Source organism: Alopecurus myosuroides (assembly GCA_028641055.1). NCBI lineage: Eukaryota > Viridiplantae > Streptophyta > Magnoliopsida > Poales > Poaceae > Alopecurus > Alopecurus myosuroides. The sequence goes on from CM054059.1 coordinate 153,176,609, forward strand.
AAAAAGAGTTTCGGCCGCGCTTAGGCCGTCATTGATAATCTTGAAGTCCTTGTCGAAGGTGGGAATCTCCTCGTCGAATGTCCGAGAAAATTTTCCCACCTCTGGAGCCGCCCTTTCCCTCGTGTCCGTGTTCGACACAACGGGCTGGCTGGGCTCTTGCGGCTTGGTGGTGGGGGCTGCAGCATGCTCTTCCGCCATCGTGGACGGTGTGTCCGGGGCGATGACGGGAGAAGGTTGAGCGCCTCGGCTGGACACAACTTTGTGTTTCTTCAGCTTTTTCGGCTTTAGGTTGGAGGGAGGCAGGCTAAAAACAAAAAACCCGGAAAAATTTAAACTCCGAAGGCGAAAGAAAAACTTCGACAAAAGAAAATAACCCGGATGATCTAACCTGGAGGTGGCGACGGGAATTCCGTCAAGGTCGATAACTTCCTCAGAGGAAGGAATCTTCTTGCGCTTGCGCCCACCTGTAGAGACGGTGCGCAATGCATCCAGCTCAGCTTCGGAGGCTAGCTCCAAGTCTGGAAGTTCAGCAATCTGTTGAAAATAAAAATCAGGGTTAGAAGCGAAAAAATCCGAGAAAAGAATGTTAAACTCTACCCAAATAACGGAAAAAGTACCTTGGGAGCCGGATTGTCGGCCGTATACATAGGCCGACTCGCTTCGTATTGGTCGCGTGATGCGACCAACTGGTTCACGTGCCGTCGAAGATCCCTCGCGGACCAGTCTTTGCTGGTTGTCCGCATTGGGTCGTTGGCACCCGTGTAGTCGCAAAGAAGGCGGCCACTGTGATTGGCCAATGGATGGATCCGCCTATCTAACCAGCAAAGGACCGTGTCCATGCCGGTTAGAGGTGGATCGGAGGAAGTGAGCTTGGCGATGCGCCGCTTGATCCTTAGAAGATCAGGCGGCAGAACCTGGACGGCTTCTGTTCCCCAATTGTCTTGGGGAACAGCAGCAGTGTTTGAAAAAGGTGGAACCCCAATGGCCTTTTTTGGGAATGGCACGTCGGGATGGTAGAAGAAAGAACCCGTCCAAAATTTGACGGATTCTGATGTCTTGATCTTGGGGAACCGATCTTCCCTAAACCTCCGAAGAGTAAAGGAGATGGTTCCGCAGGTCGGGAGTGCGCCCTCCGAGGGGTTCCGCTTAACCCCGAAACAATACATCCAAAAATCTAACCTAGGTTCTAAGCCTAAGTAACCCTCAAATAGGGCCTAGAACCCGGCCATATAAAGAATGGAGTTGGGTGGCAGGTTATGGGGTTGGATGTTATAGTGGGAGAGGATTTGGAGGAAGAAAGCGGAAGGTGGTAGTCCCATACCTCTTAAGAGATGGGAGGAGAGAAGAACCCTTTCGCCATCGTTCGGCATAGGTTCGTTCTTGTCCTCAGGGATCCGCCATTTCCCTTTCAGGATCAGTCCTTCCTTTTCCAGGTTTGGAAGGAGGGCTGGCGGAATGCTGCAGGCAATCCAGTTGCCTGCAGTCTCTACCTCTTCGTCCGCTCCGGCGGCGGCGAAGGCGGCAGCTTCCGCGGCGGCAAGCTCGTCGCCGAGAAGTTGGATCTTTTCCTCCGCCGTCTCGGGAGTGAACGGCGGGGAAGGCACGGAGCTCGAGCCCGTGAGGTTCTAGGCGGCGGAAAGATCACCTCCGCCCGCCGCAGAGGCCGCGGTCTTTTCCGGCTCGCCGCCGGCGTGCTTTGGGGATCCTAGCTGCGGATCCAAGTCGTTGATGATGTCGTCGACGGTGAGCGCAGCGGAGCGGGTGGGGGACAACGGCGAGGATGCCATTTGGTGGCGGCGCGTTGCGTTTCCGGTGGTGCTCTGGGTGCGATTCGTGCTCGAGAACTGTTCTTCGCTCGATGGCTCGTGCGCGGCAATGGCGTGGAGAGTGAGAGTGCGGAAGGATTTCAGCGAGGACGAAGACGGCTATTTATAGCCGGAAATCCGTCAAGATACGTGGCAACGGCTATTTTGACCGTTGGATGATCAACACGTGTCACTCGCCGGAAAATCCGGGAAATGAAACAACAGGGTAATGATAGCTATCTCCTCGTTTCCCGTGAGAATCTGTCAGAGATACGTTACTGGGTTTCCCGCGTGAAACCCAAGCGTCCCTTACGTCAGCACGTCTCAAGCGCTGACGTAGGAAGTTCCTTCTCCGCGAAGGATCACGAGAGAAAAGCCGGATTTTCAGGATTCCGAGTTTCACGTTACCATCTCTTTCAAAAAGAAGAATAAGAAGAATCAAGACTGCTGATTGCAATTTCTCGGACAAAGCACACTTGGCGAAAGACGGAGAATCAGAGTTTTAATCCTTCTTGGGGGCTACTGTCGGATATATACCAACTAGGGGTATATCAGATGGTAGTCAAAGTGCCGGATTACCAGGGTGGCCCAAGTGGTAGTGGGCTAAGGTTCATTGGGCGGCCCAGTAACTCGACGGACAGAAGCCGGATTCTAGAAGGACCCGGATCACGGCCCACGTGATTTGGCTTGGAGGAGAAGACGGATTCCTTACTTTCCAAGTTATAGTTACCGTAGTCTTCTAGGTTTCCTATTCTGTAAGCCCTAATCCGGCTATTATATAAAGCCGGACGGGAGATAAGTTTCATAACGAATAACAGAGGAGAAGATATAGGCTAACTCGCCGGGAAGTTGATCCTCTGCGAATAGCTAGATCTAAACATCACATTGTAATTCTATATCCAGGCTTTAGTCCTGATTAGTGAGAAGTGCAGGAGTAGGCACGTCGTACTGCCGCGACGTACCGAACCTGGGTAAATCCTGTGTTCACTGTCCACCACGCGATCCCGTTACCCCACGTCTCTACCGTAGTCTCATGGCACCCCCGTCTATGAAAACTACTTCGATGTCTCGACAAGTATGGAACCAAGAGAATGAATCTTTCAACTCAAACCTAGACCTTGTCATGTTTTCACTTGTTTGTTGCTTGTCAGTATGTTTGTTTATTTTGTTATTGTGTTTTCAATTAATAGATTGTACAGAGAGCAACTATCTTTTGCGAAGAGAGTGTGATATCTTCACCAACTTCAACAAGGCAAGTAACACATCATTCAACTACCCATTATTTTCTATATGCATTAGTTGATTTTGAGTAGTATGCATGATAGGAAATTTTAATAAGTTATATTATGCTATGCTATTATCCTAGTAGTGTGTAGCCATCTCTTTTACCCTTGTTATTTTGATAGCCTTAGAACTTAGTAGATGCTATGCTATATTACAAGATGGTTTTACTAGACGTGGAGGAAAAATTCTAAGTATAACTAATAAATGAACCACCTGGGTGGAAGTGGTAAGACTGGATTATGTTGAGTGTTTCCTCAGGGCCCTTGTCTAAGGGTTATTCCACTTGAGGTTGTCACTTGCGGATGGCCACCCAGGAACAAAGAGATTAATAAGTCCCTCTAAGTCTAGTAGCTTACCGTGCAGCCTTTTGACATATGGGCTCTGTCTTGATCAACTAAGTTGTGAAAGTTCAGCCCAGGCTTGACTAGCAGATGTAGCAAAATTATAGGTGAAACGGTCTTGCCGGTGGGTTTGGACTTCTTCTTCTGAAAGATCTCGTCTCAATTCTCTCCTTTCCATGATGCACTGCGGGTGTATAGGATGTTTGGGCTAATTTAAGACAAAGGGTGAAAGTGCACAACCTCTGTAGAGTCAACAAACTAAGATCTTAGCCGTGTCCCCGGTTATGGACAACTATGAGCAGCTGGACAAGGATTGACGGAAGAATCTCATCACCAATTTCAATAAGTAAAATTTTGACCAAGTGAAGAGTATTGTGGTGCTTGGATCTTAATCCAATGTTGCCACCCTTTGAAAAGAAAAGTTTGTTTTACAAAAGAGATAGGACAAAACTGGCTTCATGCAAACTTAGCCTAAACTCCACTCAGCCAAATAAGCATGTAGTATTAGTCTTGCCGTTTATATCCACCATAGTGTTACTTGCCAATAAATTAAATTGTATTGACTCCCTTGTGGATGCATATTCCATATTGCAGATGTTTCTGAAGACGAGTGAGGATTTCGTTTAGGATCTCGAGACTATCGCCAACATGTTTTGCCTATGGCACATGAAGAAGATGGGCTCAATGTTGTACTATGTTAAAATCAAAAAAAAATGTTGTACTATGTTTTCAGCTGTATTTCTTTGTTTTCTGCTAGTCTTCTAAGACTATGCAAGTTGTAATACTATTTTGTAAAGACTGGATCATGCGATGTAAGAGAATTTGATGCATTTGCATGATATTTCATTTTGTACTGTGGTGCTAGCAAATGATCCAGGGACTAGCACAATAACACGTGCATTCCATCTTTATTAAAAGTTGGGATGCTACAAAATGGTATCAGAGCATTGTGTTGCCCGTAGAATTCGAGACCCTAAGTTTGGAAAAGACCCTAGGATTGAAAAATTTCTATGTTCAAACTTTCTAGAAACAAAACAATCATCTTAATTCTTCTCATATCTTCTCATCTGTTATTCACTTTCAAAATTTTCTAGATGACCTACCTCTTCAATACCATAAAGACAGGAATGTAGATCATCATACCAAGAAGTGCAACGAGTTTTTTTTCTCCACATGAAGACCTACTCTCAAGATTTTTGAAGAAACTTGAAGAAAACCATAGACTTCACAACATTCAACAACACCTCAAGACATGGAGAGAAGAATTTGAAGAAAACTAAAGAAGATATAGACGAGACCAACAATCTAGTTACTTTGTTAGAACAACGTTAACGTGTTAGTGTATTGATCATACCAATGAGTGTGGTATGAGAACATTAGTATTTTCTAAAAACCATGTTGTTTGGTGTGGTGAATGTGTTGCTATATGTTTGTTATGTGTTGTTTGCAAGATGAGTTTCCCTGATCTAATGTGTTGGGGTAGGAATTTTTGTAGCCTTCTTTGTAATCTCTACTCATCCATGCTAAGCCAAATCAGATCCTATACCCAATCACCAACCATAGTGAGGGGATATTTGGTATGCAACAAACTATGAGAGCACCCCAGAAATCCTACAGCCAGTATCCTACCGAGACACAAGCCATCCCATTTGAGGAATGCTAGTATCAAATTGCCTTGTTCTATGTGAAGGAACAATCACATCCATGATCAATGCCAACTCCCTCATAAGGAGCAGCAAGCCAATCAACAAGTGAAGAAAGACAAGTGAACCCCAAGTTGCATGAGATATGAAGATTTCAGATCCAACTACATAAGAGTTTTACACAACCCACTAGTTGAGAAATGATAGTTTAGCTCAATTTTGTCTTACAGAATGGAAACTTTCTGTTAGACGAGTGAGGTGACCTAGTGTTATTAAACAAGATTCATCAATCCAAGTACAAGGTGATGATTGAGTGCAACATGGATTGGCCCCCATGGTGACTACTCACATTATTTACTTTTGCTACGAGGAATGTTAAATCTGAGTGACATACCTATTAGAGAAACGACGATGTTAAACCTAAACAATAGAATGGTAGAATACAATAATGACCCTAAGTTAGTGTGGCTGAAAACGTACTATTTTCGGTGAGGATCAGGCCAACCTTGGATGTATCAAGCAGTGGAAGATTTTTTTTTCCCTACCATGAGAGTTTCTTTAGAAATAGCAGGTCGTTTGCCTTCAAGGATGACAATAACAAGATGGAAGATTGCCAAGGACATCATAACACCAAGTTGAGAGTGACCCATGGACTTTTGATTAACCCAAAGAGTGACACCCCAGTGTCAAAGGTAGTTCAACGGAATTCGGTTGGTTTGTAATTCTACCCTGGGGGAATGTTCTACTCAAGCCATCTTGAGTTAAACCACACACTCAAAGCTATGTGAATAGAAACCTCCTATTGGAAGTGGATATGGACACATAGAACTCTAAAGGTTCTATATACGGATTCAAGAACCCAAATACCAAGGTGTTGAAATATGCTATGGAAGATGAAATATGACTCCAGCCGAAGATATAGTAAAACCAGCAACCAGTTAGACAAAAGTTTTATACTACCCACAAAAGTTTCTTTTAAGGGTGGTAGCCCACCCAGTTGTTTTGAAACCCAGTTACCCAAACCTAATCTTTTTTTCTAGCCTCTCCAAATATCGGGACGAGATTTCTTTTAAGGGTGGTAGTCTGTAACATCCCTGATTTTTGGAAAATACAAAAATCACAAAAATTTGAAACTTTTTGTTTTCATGTTATGAAAGTCACCAAGAACCAAATGAGATGCAAGAAACCAAAGGAAATAACGCATGTCAATGAATTTGGAATTAAGAACCCACTATGCCACTATTCAATAAACCAAAAACCTTATTCAAATAATTTTTCTCTATTCAACAATTATTATCTTCCCTTAGCAAGACATATCCTATAAACTGTTTTCAACTCAAATGCTACTTTGAAAATGTTTCATAACATTCAAAACTTGAGGGTCACAAAACCCCAAGAATGTTTTCACCATCCATAAATGTTTTATGAACTTGGAAATAATTTTATGACTACAAAATGTTTATCCAAACCTTAGGATTTTTAAATAGTTTCCCCTAACTATATGTTTTCCAAATAATTTTTTTCTACATCTACCTCAAGGATTTAGTAATAAAATGATTTCCATAAAAACCCTTCCTTGAAAAAGGGCACTTGACTTGTAGAAAAAATATATTTTCCGTTGTGAACACCTCTGGTTTTATTTTACCAACTATTCAATTAATTAATCCCCTTTTTGAAGAAGAAAAAAACAATATTAAGTTACTATTAACCATTTAATCATATTTTGAAAACAAAATTAATTAAAGTATGTTGAAACAACACATAGATGTGTTCAAGTGAAAGGTTTTATTTTCCCAAAACCATAGAAACAAATTTTAGCTTATTTGAATTTATAAATTAGAAGTTATGATTTTTTTTAAGGAAAAAGAAAAGAGAAGGAAAACAGAAAAACAAAAAAGGGAAACCGGCCCAGCCGAGCCAGCCCAATCCCCTCGCCACCCCGAGCGACACGCAAACACATCAGCCTAGCCCACCAAACCAGCCCAGCCTGGAAAGCTCTCTCTCACTTTCACGCGGGACCCACGCGGGACGTCACGAGGACGCAACTTTCCTTCAACCTCGCGCCGAATAGTTCGGCCGAGATTTTCGCCGCCGTAATCACCGCCCCCAGCCACCGCCTTCCCTCCCTATCGCCTCCTATATAAAGCCCGACGACCCCTCTGCCGTTTGCCCCAAACCCTAGCTGGAGATCACCTCGAGGCCGCGCTATTTTGCTCGCCGAAGAAGATCCCTGTCTGCCGCCGTCCTTCGCACTCTCCGGCCAGGTGAGCAAGCTTCCGAGCCCACGAACACCCTCCTTCGCTTCCCCGTGACCGTGTGCATCCCCTAAAGCCTCGGGTTTGTTTATCCTCGCAGGGAAACAAATGTGCCGTCGAGTTTCGAACTCGCGGGAGCCTGGGCCGCTCTGTCGTCCACGCGTCGTCAACAGGATCCCGACCAGAAGCTTTCGAGGCCACCCCTTGCCTCGCCTTGACGCTCCGGTCGTCGTCGTCGTCTCCATTGAGTCGGACACGCCCGTAATCGCCACCGTCGTCAACGCCCGTGAGCAGCGCCGCCGCTTCTCCATTCTCCGGTGACCCCGCCGCTCTCTCCTTCATTTTCTTCCGTCCGATCAGATCTGAACGCCCCAGATTAGATCGCCCCTGAAGGGGTACGCTGTCGTTGGATCTAGATCCAACGATCCAGATCCAGTTCACTTATCCACGTCATCGCACAGTCAGCGCGCCACGCCAGTGCCCAATCAGCACAAGCGCCCAATCAGGATCAGCCACGTGGCTCAGCATTATTTAAATTTTTCTCCCGCTGGAATCAATTAGCAGTTTTACAGATTAGTCCCTGCAAATTCAAAACCTCATAACTTTTAAACCACTTGGCCAAATTTGATGATCTTGGACTTTTTGAAATCACCAGAACATGTAGAATCTTTTGGCGTTAACCAAATTAAATTTTGACAATTTAAAATATGATCATTTTCAAATATGCTTGCTTGATGAAATTTGACATAATTCAAATTCCGCAAATCCAATTTTTGCAAACTAAATTGTTTTGAGTTCCTTAGAATGTGTAATAACATATCAATAAGCCCAAAATATTATTTGAACAATTTTAGAATGGATTTAGAATTATTTGGCCATTTGAGCAAATTTGACTTAGTTTAAATTCTATAAATAATTTTAATATGTTTTCTTAAGCAATGTTGCTCCATATGGCAACCTTAATCCATAGAAACCAGTGCCAAAGAATTTTGGACACATATGAGCCATACCCATGTATTTTAGGCCAAGTTATCACACACATGTTTCACACCATATTAAAAATGACTTAGGAAATATTTTGCTTAAGTGGTTCTATGTGTGTATGGCTATATGAAACCAAGGCTAAGTCCTTAGTGAAGTTTCAACTTATACTTAGCCAACAAATGAACCTAAAAACACTAGTACAAATGTTCCATCAACTTCTTGTCTCCCCATGCTTGCTTCAAGATTTGACCAAGTTGGGATTTGTGAGAACCATGAAGTGCAATGGAGGACTTAACCATCTAGAGATTTTTCAACATGAAGATAGAAGACCAATGAAGGACTTAGCAAATAAAACAAACTTCGGAAGCATCTCCAAGAAGTGGAAGCACTTAGAAGAAAACCAGAGAAACTTCTAGAAGACTAACCCCCTTTCTCTCTAAGTCTTTTTCCTTCCCTTTTCTATTCTTCTCCTTTCAACTTGACGGCAACATGAAGAGAAACAAGGAAGATCATTGAAGAAATGACTTAGGCTCCACAACAATCTGAAGCATACTCCATCAAGTGCAAGTACATGAAGAAATGAAGAAGAAGACTCACCTCTCCCATTCTATCCTCTTGTCTCATTTCTCCTCTATTTTGACTTAGTGATATTTTCACATTTGTTAAATAAAAAACTTAGTTGTGACCACACCACTTGGGAAAACAACTAGTGAGAAGACCATGAAGACTATCAAGACCAAGAGAAGCACCTGACCAAGGAAGGAAACAACTTAGATGGCATGAAGATGATCTTCAAGAAGGCAATCACATGAGGACTAGAAGCAATCCATACAAGTTGAAGAATAACAAGCTATTTTTCCCAACCATTGACCCAAATGGAAAATCCCAAGACTTTATCTTGTTTTCTCTATTGTTAAGAATTTAGTTGAACCTAGACCTACCTTAACCCAAAATGGAAGCATTAAATTAGATCACTCAAATGTTTTGATAAAAACAACTAAGTGTTACACTTTCTTGTGTGTTACCTTAGTTGAAATAGTGAGATCACCTTGGTGAAATCTTGGAACTTCCCCAACAAGTATGGTTATAGTAAAGTTTGATCACATCAAACTCAGCCTAATCCATCCCAAGTAAACTCTTGGAACTTCCCCAACAAGTATGGTTATAGTAAAGTTTGATCACATCAAACTCAACCTAATCCATCCCAAGTAAACTCTTGGAACTTCCCCAACAAGTATGGAACCAAGAGAGAATGAATCTTTCAACTCAAACCTAGACCTTGTCCTGTTTTCACTTGTTTGTTGCTTGTCAGTATGTTTGTTTATTTTGTTATTGTGTTTTCAATGGATAGATTGTACAGAGAGAAACGATCTTTTGTGAAGATAGTGTGATATCTTCACCAACTTCAACAAGGCAAGTAACACATCATTCAAATACCCATTATTCTCTATATGCATTAGTTGATTTTGAGTAGTATGCATGATAGGAAATTTTAATAAGTTATATTATGCTATGCTATTATCCTAGTAGTGTGTATCCATCTCTTTTACCCTTGTTATTTTGATAGCCTTAGAACTTAGTTGATGCTATGTTATATTACAAGATGGTTTTACTAGACGTGGAAGAAAAATTCTAAGTATAACTAATAAATGAACCACCTTGGTAGAAGTGGTAAGACTGGATTATGTTGAGTGTTTCCTCGGGGCCCTTGTCTAAGGGTTCTTCCACTTGAGGTTGTCACTTGCGGATGGCCACCCAGGAAAAAAGAGATTAATAAGTCCCTCTTAGTCTAGTAGCTTACCGTGCAGCCTTTTGACATATGGGCTCTGTCTTGATCAACTAAGTTGTGAGAGTTCAGCCCAGGCTTGACTAGCAGATGTAGCAAAATTATAGGTGGAACGGTCTTGCCGGTGGGTTTGGACTTCTTCTTATGAAAGATCTCGTCTCAATTCTCTCCTTTCCATGATGCACTCCGGGTGTATAGGATGTTTGGGCTAATTGAAGACAAAGGGTGAAAGTGCACAACCTCTGCAGAGTCAACAAACTAAGATCTTAGCCGTGTCTCCGGTTATGGACAACTATGAGCAGCTGGACAAGGATTGACGGAAGAATCTCATCACCAATTTCAGTAAGTAAAATTTTGACCAAGTGAAGAGTATTGTGGTGCTTGGATCTTAATCCAATGTTGCCACCCTTTCAAAAGAAAAGTTTGTTTTACAAAAGAGATAGGACAAAACTGGCTTCATGCAAACTTAGCCTAAACTCCACTCAGACAAATAAGCATGTAGTATTAGTCTTGCCATTTATATCCACCATAGTGTTACTTGCCAATACATGAAATTGAATTGACTCCCTTGTGGCTGCATATTCCATATTGCAGATGTTTCTGAAGACGAGTGAGGATTTCGTTTAGGATCTCGAGACTATCGCCAACATGTTTTGCCTGTGACACATGAAGAAGATGGGCTCAATGTTGTACTATGTTTTCCGTTGTATTTCTTTGTTTTCTGCTAGTCTTCTAAGACTATGCAAGTTGTAATACTATTTTGTAAAGACTGGATCATGTGATGTAAGAGAATTTGATGCATTTGCATGATATTTCATTTTGTACTGTGGTGCTAGCGAATGATCCAGGGACTAGCACAATAACACAGGTATTCCATCTTTATTAAAAGTTGGGATGCTACAGAAGACTAGAACAAATAATTTGAGAACAAGAAATAACACATCATGAATCAATTAATAATGTTTCTGGAAAAAATACACATAAAACTCAGAATGGCAAAAATGCTCTCTCAATTATGCATAAAGTTAGAAGATGGAGACTCAACATAAAAGTAAAAGAAAGGCCCTTCGCAGAGGGAAGAAGGGATCACTCATGTGCTAGATCTTTTTATTTTATTAAACAGAGGCATTAAAAGTTTGACACTCCCCCCATCCGTATTTCACAAACCATGGCTAACTGAATTCTCGGGTGCCTGCCAACAATCACATACCATGGAGGAGTGTCTATATTTTGGGAGATGTATGCTAATGTCAACGAATGGTAAACAGAAAATACAGTACGTCACAAGCCAACTGGATTCACAAGATCGGCTCCCATATGAAGGAAACATCTGGGTAGAAGGTCACCCCTCTTTCTCTTTTGTTTACACAATTATGCTTTGACTGATAAATCAGGGGCAAAAAAAGTGAAGAGATTTTGTGTGTATTAATTTGGGGCTGGGAACCCTGATGCCAGCTCTTCTATCATTTGGATAAGCGGAAGAAGCCAATAGTCCAGGGTGTGAAATCCAATCAACAAGTGAGATAAAGATTCTCTATTTACGTCCTCATGAGCAAAAACAGGAACACAAAGCAGGAGTTATTTTGATAGTTTTAAAGGTAACACATGAGCAATTTACTTGGAGTGGCAGTTAAATACCACATGTAGGAAGGTATGGTGGACACAATGGGAAAACCTTGGTTTTAGGGAGTTGGATGCACGATTAGAGCTCATAATCAGTACAGGTGGAGGCTAGCAAAAGACTGGGAGCGACAAATCAAGAGAGCATAAGAGCCATAATCATGCATAGCGACATAAACATTATTAAATAAAGCATAAGAGGTATCACAAGTTCAAAAACTAAATGATCATAGAGTCTATTAGTGACTGGTTCATAGTCGTAAACATGGTGTGAGCATGCGCCAAGTCAACCAAATAAAACATTCGAAAGACAATACCATAAATTTATGCTTTAATATGACAAGAACAACTCATGAATCTTTCAATGGCACATTAAATACTCTCATATATTTGAGGCTAATCATGCTACTCAATAACGACAAGGCTTTAAATATAAAATAACATCTAACATGATACGAAAAAGTTCTAGCCACAGTCTATACAAACTTCTACTTGCACCATTAAAAATTCTACTTCAAGCAGCTGTTTCTTATCCCAACAAGAACCATACAAGATATGTTTTAAGAAAAAATCTCCAAATGCTACAGCAAGCAAACATGAGAGTACTCACATAACACTACTAAAACTAACAACTCTGATAAGAGATGCATGCAAAACAGGAGCTAAATAAATGCAGCAGCCAGACAAAGATTAAGAATACAAAGTATTCCCATGAAAAAGCGGAGCGTGTTACTCTCCAATAAAAGAATGCTGGGGTCCAACCAAGCTTATTACAAAAATAAAAACAAACTAAAAGTAAAAATAAAAGACGCTCCAAATAAAGCACATAAGATGTGACCGAATAAAAATATAGTTTCACTAGAAGTGACCTGATAATTTATCGATGAAGAAGGGGATGCCTTGGGCATCCCCAAGATTAGACGCTTGAGTCTTCTTGGAATTTGCTGGGATGTACCTATGGGGCATCCCCAAGCTTAGGCTTTTCACTCTTCTTAATCACATCATATCATCCTCTTCTCTTGACCCTTGAAAACTTCCTTCACACCAAACTTCTCACAATCTTCATTAGCAATGTTAGTGCAATCAAAATAATAAATTCACATGGTTCAGTTTCAACACAAGCCTAACACTCAAAAACACATTATCTGCTGTCACAGCTTATTTTTAAGCTCTTTTTCTCAAAGGAACACCAAAAGAAAGAGATTAAGATGCAAATGCAATTATTGGCAGAAATCTGTCAAAAACGGACAGCATGTAAAGATGATTTTTTTCGAACATTTTCTGTTGCTCAAATCAAAAAGTGGTCAACTCAGAAAAGTTGCGTATATAGCCCAGGATTACGCACAAACAAACTCAGGTCATTTTGAATTTTCTGTGATTTTATACGAATTAAACAGTGGACAGCAGAAATATGTTTCCTGCGCAGAAATCCGAAATATAGTCTCAACTTTCCACTAGAGGCTTTACTTGCCTCAATAAAAACACAAAAGAAAAGATACAAAAGGGTTTAAGGAAATACACAACACCCAGGTGCAAAGAAAACAAAAGAAAACAAAGGAAAATGGGTTGAAACGGAGAAATAAAACGGGTTGTCTCCCGGTAGCGCTTTTCTTTAACGCCTTTTAGCTAGGCATAGAAAGCAACTCAAGTATTTTCAAGTGAAGAAGCATCAACATCATGAACTTAATCTAAATTATTATTTGTAGAAATAGGCACTCTAGGTCTTCCTGAAGATTCAACATGAAGGTCAATCTTAGTTTCAATAATCGTTTTAGCAATTTTCAGCACATACTGAGATTTGGGTTTAGTTATCTTGGGAACATACATGAATCTTTGCTATTTTCCCACAAAGGCGTTCTCCTTTTTGAATTTAAGAGACTAAAAAGTTGAGATTAAAATTCCCATAGCCTCCTCTAGTTTACCAATCCTAGAATTTAGATCATCATGAGTGTTGCCAGCTTCTAGAGCAGTGATTCTTTTATCAATAGTTATTATTGATTCGTTAACTTTGTTAGCATTATCAAGGAAAATTGGTAAGTTCATTTCTAAAGAGTTTAGTTTATTAATAACATCCTCCAAAGTGGTCTCAGTTTTAACAGTTATAGCGGGGGCGTTACTACCAAACTTTCAATCAAATTGCAGGCTTCCAAGGCAGGAGTTCCTAGAAAATTTCCACCCATAAGAGTATCTAACACATACCTATACCAGCCAGTAGAACAAACATAAAAATTCCTCAGGAGTATCAAGGTAGAATATTTTTTTGTACACCTATTATGAGCATTGTTTATTCTATACCAAGCATCTTTTAAACTCTCTTCCCCTTGTTGCCTAAAAGAACGAACCTCAACTTCAGGAATACTCATTTTAGCAAAATAAAAGCAAGCAAATAAATAACAGCTATAAAGTAAACTAATTTTTTTGTGTGTGTTTTATATAAAGAAGCAAAACAAGACAATAAACAAAATAAAGAGGTTGAGAGTGAGAGACTCCCCTTGCCAGAAGACTTCTTTCTCCCCGGCAATGGCGCCAGAAATTCTTGATCGCTTGCAGAGTTGACTTTAAATCCCGAGGAATGGTGCCAGAAATTCTTGCTACAGAAACTATGGATGGTGCGTTGGGAACCCCAAGAGGAGGGTGTGATGAGTGCAGAGGTAAGAATTTCCCTAAGTTAAGAACCAAGGTTATCAATCCAGTAGGAGAAAGAGGATCTTCGAAAGGTTGATGCCACTGACGGTGGTGATGGTGCCTCACCGGTGTCCGCAACAACGAGGAACCTGCACACAACACAACCAAAATACTTTGTCCCAACGGTACAGTGAGGTTGTCAATATCACCGTACTTGCTAAAAACAAAGATTTGACGTATAGTGTGGAAAATAATGTATGCATGCAGTAAGTAAAGAAAGCAGGAAATTGTAGTGGTTTGTTTAAGAGTGTAGGAAAATGGACCGGGGTTCATAGGTTCACTAGTGGCGTTTCTCCATAAAAGAGAGCCTGCTGGGTGAACAAATTACAGCTAGGAAATTGACAAATAAAGGTTGCACCATAGTTCACATTCATGACATGAAGACTACTATGATATTTAGTGTGGGCATTACAACAATATACATAGACCGTAATCCAACTGAATCTATGACTAATAATCCACCCTCATGTCATCATCTAAACCCCCTTAGGTATTAAGTTGCAAGCAACAGATAATCGCATTAAGAAATGTGTGTAACGTAAGCAATGATTGTACAGGCGGGCACTCACACCGCTGTTTTCTCCCTAGTGGCAACAACACATCCCCCCCCCCATCATGTTTCTGTCACTCGAGCACATGCGAAAAGGAGGCATGAACCCACTATCGAGCATAAATACTCCCTCTTGGAGTCACTAGCAACTACTTGGCCAGAGCAACCACTAGCAACGGAAAGCATGCAAGATCACAAATAACATATGCAATAAAGACTATAATCAACTTGGCATGAGTTCAATATTCATTAGATCCCAGCAAACACAGCACATTGAGTTACATAAGAACAATCTCGATCATGTTAGGCAGCTCACGAGATCTAAACATTGAGGCATAGGAGGAGAAGACAACCATCTAGCTACTGCTATCGACACGTAGTCCAAGGATGAACTACTCACGCATCACTCCGGAGGCAGGCATAGTGATGATCTCCTCTCCGGCAGGGTGCCGGGAGACAACTTCAGAACCCCCCTGATCTAGGGTGGACGATGATGGCGGCTCCGGAACTTTTCACGGATTTTTTGTCAGGTGTTTAGGGTTCTCCATCCTGGGGGAATAAATAGGCAAAAGGGCAAAGGCGGTGGAGCCCTGGGGGGCCCCACACCACCCCCTGGAGCGGCCAAGGGGGTGGCGCCACCCCATGGTGTGGGCCCCTTGGTGCCCGTCTTCGACTCCTCTTCGGTCTTCTGGATGCTTCCAGGGAAAATAGGAATTTCGGGATTTGTGGGGTCCAATTCCGAGAATATTTCCAGAACAACTTTTCTGAAATAAAAAACAGCAGAAAACAGGGAACTAGCACTTGGCATCTTGTTAATATGTTAGTCCCAAAAAACATGTAAAAATGACATAAAGAAGGGAGAAAACATGTAGCTATTGGCATAATATCATCATGGAGCATCAGAAATTATAGATACGTTGGAGACGTAACATTGATGCATCGAAAAATGGCACATCTTTATCTATGTTTAAACCATATCTTTGTCATGAAAATTATAGAGATATCAATCTAAACCTGCAACTCATCACTAATGTGCAATTTATTTGCAAATATCCATGTCATTATTTTAATTGGAGACATTGGAGAGGAATTAGGGCTAAAAGGAAGGAAAAGATAAAGATAAGAAAAATCATTTAAAGCTGTTCTCTCAGCTCACCTAACGACCCAAGTATGGCCAGTGGCGACGGTACTGCCCACCGACCGACTGTCAGAAGCACCATCAGATCCAACCGAGCAAAAGTCATCGAAGGACCCAGAGCTAATTCGTGAAAAGAAATCGCCCGAAAACGGTAATCAATTTGCTGGAGCCTTTATAAGCAGAAGAAATATCCCCCACAAGAGAGCCACACACCATACCATCTCCACCACATCAGCACTATCCTCTCCACGCAAGACCATGAAGTGCTGCCGCTTCTCCACCACATCATCTCCATCGGCAACATAGTCATATCCATAATTCTACTTTATAATCTAGATCCCATTGAGATTGGCAACATTGTGAGAACTATCAATCTATTCAATCAAAGTACTATTATCATCTCAATGTTTTCTATTGCTTGTATGACCGCGATGTGTGAGTAGTCTCCCTTGGGCTATGGGAGGAGGCCTAACTTTGCAGCTATGTTCTTGATCTAACCCATGCGGTAATTAGTCTAATGAGTTCATCTATGATATTTGTGTGTGTTCTACTATCTGTGACTCGCTCCTAGGACTTGTCAGGTACCCAAGACCCTGATAAGTGATCAACGTAAACGTATAGTGAGAGTTAAGTGGAAGGTTGATCAGAAACGTGTGTGACATGAGGATGAGTAAGACTGCTAGAAGCGGGTCTCTCGGGAATAACAATGACATCACCGTGCTTAATTATTTCGTATTTATTTTAGAAGAAAAAAAACCAAGGCAAACCAGCGAGAAAAAAAATATATAGGGTCGGCGGTTGGATGAATTACTGTTAACCCGTGCTCGGAGGCATAGTGGACTACATATGCATTGCCTACATATATCTAAATATCATATGTATTAATTATACTAAATTGTGTTTAATTTTATCTTATTTATCCCATGCTACTAATGCACTGCTATAGGTGAAACCTTAAGCCCAGGCCTACTTTTAATCATTGATAACAACCCTCTTTTGCAAAACAAGATTGGTCCAGTAAATAGGAATGAGCAAGCTTCATGTGGATTCAACAATTGGTCATCAAGCACCTATTTCACGGTTCGATAAAAA
This sequence comes from Alopecurus myosuroides, assembly GCA_028641055.1. Classification (NCBI taxonomy): domain Eukaryota; kingdom Viridiplantae; phylum Streptophyta; class Magnoliopsida; order Poales; family Poaceae; genus Alopecurus; species Alopecurus myosuroides. The sequence goes on from CM054059.1 coordinate 153,193,792, forward strand.
CCTTGGGTTTGAAGAGAAGAAGCTATATACTACATTCGGTAATCCAGATCAAAGGTGTCAACAATCTCATTACATCTACAGAAGTGGCATTGTTTGTTGCCAGTGCATCCCCTCTTCAGGAGGTTTTCCTTTGTCGGAATCATAGTTTTGATAGTTATCCAACTAAAGATTATCACCTTCAGTGGAATTTTTATTTTCAACATGAACTTGTGAGAAAAGACTCCATTCGATCTCAGGTGTGAGTATAATTTGCCAACTTTTAATTGGCATGTACTGCCTATTTTCCATTTCACCATGTCATTCAAATATTTTTCAACTTGTGAGAAAAGACTCCATCCGGACTTCATCAACCATATTTTTCAAATATTAAAATTGTAACAGCAAATCACCCCAAGGTGTTCCCCTGAATCTGAAGGACCCCAACCATCTTTTTTAACTGAGATAATACTAATGTTTATGTTGAAGCAAATGTTGAAAGCTCTAGGGAATTGTATTTTTAATGGTGAATTGTTCACCTAGTAGTCAACCCAGAACAGTCTTCTCACCATTGTTTGTTATACTCTTGGTAAATTACTTTAATAATACATTTACCTTCATCAGCCCTTGCTAGAAATGAGTGCATCCAGGTCCAGCAGTAGCTTGGGCAACACTTTTTCAGCAATGTAATTTTTGGAAAGGAGCTCTTGCTAGGTTCCGTCAGAGTTTTCTAGCTTCTAGAGCCACTTACAAAGCATATTGGTATTCATTGTTTCCATATCCAACACACATAGACCAATACAATGTTTAGAACTACACATTGTCTGCCAATCAACCAGTTGGTATTTCTTGCTATTGTCAGTTTCTTGCCAGATCAGCCTCTTCCTATAAATATCCCACTTTCTTAACACTCCTTTTGGGGCCAACGGGAATGAAAGCATATATAAGGGTAGTCTTGACAAACATGCATGCATAACTTTAACTCTATCACCAGAGGATAAGATTTTCCCTTTCCACCCTGCTAATTTTCCTACGAATTTGTCATCTATAGGGGGGCACTAAGATATGGCTAGTCTCTTCTCATCTATTGGCATCATAAGGTATTTCATTGGGAGTTTACTTGCCACAAAAGTGAAAATTTCAGTGTATTGTCTCTCTGTGTGTGTGTGTGTGTGCATAGCATCACCCAGACAGAACACCCCGTTTTTTGGAAATTTATTTTTAAGCCTGATAATTGTTCAAAAAGGAAGAGAATGAATTTAACATTCCTAGCATTTTCCAAGTTATCTTCAAGGAGCATAATTGTTTTATCTACATACTTTAGGACGGATATCCCCCCATCAACTAGGTGGGGTAGCAAACCTGAAATCACTCGCAACTCTTTTGCTATGTTAATCATTATAGCAATACCATCACCTACAATGTCAAATAATAGAGGGGATAGAGGGTCCCCTTGTCTAACTCTAGCATAATTCGGGAAACATGGACCAGTTTGGTCATTTAATTTCACTACCACTCTAACCCCTCTCACTATTTTCATGACCCAGTCAGAGAACGTGTCTCAAAATCCTTTGTCTTTCATCATTTGAAGGAGGAAATTACACTTCACTTTGTCATATGATTTTTCAAAGTATATTTTAAATAGAACTCCTGGCATGTTTAATTATGCACCTCATGTATTGTTTCATGAAGAATGACAATACCCTCTGTGATGAATCTATCCTTAACAAAAGCAGTTTGAGTCTCAACAATAACTTTGTGAATCACTTTACCTAATATGTTTTCTAGTGTTATTGTCAGTATTTTGTAACTGGCATTTAGCAAACAAATTGGTCTAGATTTTTGGATAACCAAAGCATTAGGAGACTTTTGGAATTAGTGTCATCACACCATGATTGAGCATGTCAATGGATAGGTGACCTCTGTGAAATGTATCAAACATTTCTTTTAGATCATTCTTTATAGTTTTCCAAAAATCTTGATAAAAATCAGTTTGTTATCCATCAGAACCAGCTGCTTTGCAGTGTTTAAGACCGAATACCACCTCCTTTATTTCTTCCAACTCAAAAGGAGCACTCCACATCTCCATCTCTCATTTTGTCACTATCTAGCTCATCTAGCCTTAGATTATTCCTATCACACTGGCCAAACAAACTCTTATAGTACTTAGTTACATGCTTTAAAATATTTTCATCACCTAGGACCTCACTCCAATTATTGAGAAACACATATATCTGATTCTTTTTCTTTCTGCCACCAGCCTTCATATGAAAGTACTTGGTGTTTCCATCTCCTTCAACAAGATCTTTCTCTTTAGCTTTCTTCCCCCACTTTGGCTCCTCAACTCTGATAAGTTTTTTTTGTCTCCCATGCATAGAAACCTGATTCTCTCTCTTTCTGTAGCGTTTAAAGGAGTAATTTCGGACTTTTTATCCAACATGTCTAGCTGAGATGTTAATTTTTTTCTCTCCTATAAACACCTTCCATGTTCATATGCCACAATGTGATATCTCTCCTAAATATCTCCTACCATTTTTCAATGTCATGTATATTTAAAATTCTGTTGCACAAACTATTTTCAACTATTTCCCTGAATCCATTTCTTTCTCTCTGGCAGTGTTCAAACCCGAAAAGGTTACAATGTTGTGGAAGGGTCCCATAGTACATCAATAAAGTCACATGATTTGATACATGTCTACTCATCCCTGTCATAGTGGCAAGGGGAAAGGGTGAAGCCCACTAAGGAGATACCAGGATTCAATCCAGTTTCTCAAATGTTGTCTCCAGCAGATTATCATACCAAGTATATAATATACCAAGAAGTTTTGGTTCTTTTAATCCATTTATTTATATAATGGAATTGAACCTCTGACTCCTTTTTTATAGAGTATTAGGTTTATTCTTATCACAGACTTTCCTAATGATATTAAAATCACCTCCAATGATAGTGGCGCATGAGCATTTGCTGGGCATGTTGGCTAGATAAACAAGAAAATGGTCCTTGCCATTAGGATGGGCTAGACCATAGACTTAGGCGAGGTGAATTTTCATCTTGAAATTTCTATCCATGATATGCATTCTAACAAAATGGTCACGACATTCTTGATCCATAATTTCATACATGTATGAATCGACCCCTAGGAGAATCCCACCGGATCTTCCATTAAGGGTACTGAGTTCCCGGAAAAATTCCTATTTCCTGTAAGTTTTTTAAACCATTGAGGAGTGTAATCATTTTTTATGGTCTCACTGAGACCAATGAAGTGTACACCCTCTTTGCTGATAAGATCTTTGATAAACCTCTGTTTATATGGGTCTTCAGTTTCCTTAATATTTGCAAAGCAACCTATCATTTTAAGGAGGTATTGGTGCCTCTCCCTTTCTCATTAACTAGCTCTACCCAGGGGAGCACAGTTTGATAATTTTTTTTGGAGAGTGCTTAATTGACTGGGTCTTTTTAGGACTAGTATGTAAAACACCTCCCAAATCATCTTCCTGGCCAGAGATGAGATCATTGGTTTCCTCTGTCACCTGAGTGAACATTGCCACTATTGGGTTCTACCATTTCCTTATCAATTTTACTTCCATCCAACACGTTTTGTCTTGATATTTATAGAGTTTTAAGAATATCAATAGCATCATGAATTCCACCCGTGTTTTTGTTATCTCTAACACCAATCAGATGAGCCATGTTAACTAGCAGTTACCTACAAAATCTAAAACAGTAGGAGTGGGATTTGAGATTTTTTTTACCTTCAATGTTGTTATTAAGAGCAGTTATGTCAATTTCCTTCTTGGTCATCTCTGCATCTTCTTGATCTTTGATCTTGTACAGCTCCTCACAGCAGTTTCAGTCTTATCTAAATGTTGCTTTCTCCTGTCACCTCGTCAGCAATGTGGGTGGAAAAAGAGTGTTGAGAATCAGGGAAATATCATCTCCCATGACGTCTATAGCTTTATCTTGATTGTCTTCATAGTCCACCAGCTCCTCATCTTCCTCTTGAGAGACCTTCTTGGATTTAAGATCTTGGAGAGCATGTTGATTCAAATTAGCAGTCTCACTCAATAGGGCCACATTTGTCACTACATGTTGAAGAACTGAATTTTTGTCCAAGCCTGCCTGGGCCAAGCAAGTTTTTTTAACACCTTCGGGTATGAGAGTCTTCCCTACCACAACTGCATATGTAGAAGCATTTATGGCCCAGTTGAGATTTTCCCCTCATGAGCTTGAATATCACCAGGTATCCCAGCAGAGGAAGCTTTCTGTTTTATTGATGCCTATTGTTTTGTTTTATAGCCTCGTCATTTTCTCTTTTGTTGTTTTGTTGAGGGCCCCTAGATTCAGACCCCACTAGGTTAGAAGGGGGATTGTCTATAGTCCCATTTTCTCGTATCTTCTCCATTTAAAAAAGGATTTCATATATCCATGGCTTGATTACCCATTCTTTCTTCACTGGGAAGTTCTTGGCATTCATGAAGTTCACTTGGAATCTGACGACATCCAAGTCAGCAATAATCTGCATATCAACATCATCCACATCTCAAATGAGAGAACAAATCTCACAGATTCCTTTGTAGTGCTTCATTGATTTGGGGACTCCTTCAGTACCCACCTAGGCCGTGAATAGCCTCCCCTTTATTTCACCTCCTACACAACTTTTATCACTTTAATGAATGCATTATCCCCTTTCATTTTGGATTCATCAAACTCCACCATCATGTCCAACTTCTCTGCTGATGGAAACTGAACAAAAAAGTCAAATCCTTTCTCTACCACTTCCCATGTCCACTGCCACTGGAATTGTTGATAGATCACACCATACAAAAGAGTAGCATATAAATTACCCCTAACAACCCTTACAAGGCCAAGAGTAGATATCTTTCATGGATTATGCACCAACTTAGCGTATTGAGCTGAGAAGTATCCCAAATCAGGGTCAGCCAAGCCAACGGCTGGCATTACTGGTTTGGGATAATTAGGCCAAACTCATTTTTCTGTGACATGGCTATCACAAATGAAGCAACAGAAATTAATTGCACATTATTTGGAATGGTGTCCCTCTACTTCGCATTTGCAACAAACTACAGGTCTACTCCTAGATGCGGGAGCATCAGAGTCGGAACCAACAAGAACCTGAACGAGTGGAATCGTAGATTTTTGGGTCGCGAGTGGTTGAGCGCCAGATTTCTGCTTCACCTGCCATAAAGAACCAACAAGAACCTAAACGTGTAATCCCTCTTACGGTGTGCATGCTATCCCATGTCAATCCACCAGTGCTCCGCCGTCCAGGACTTGGCACCAACAAAGAGAGACAACCTTTTGGCGTTGCTAATTGTTAGCTCAAATCACTTGTGATTAGAGCTATATGATTCTGGTAGTTTATCAACACATGTGAGAGAATAGTAATAATAGCTAGGTCTAGAAGAAGCCCTGATCCAATTAGAGGGGCTCTAATTAGACCCTCTCCTACCCCAACTCGGATTGGACTACTTAGGGAGTCCAACTCCACCTCTTCATTCCCTTTTCTTTTCCCTTTTGATTTTTTCTTTTTATTTATTAACCAAACTAAAGAAACTTCTAGAAGGGGTATTGTGCCATGCTTGGAGGCCCTAGGGCCCACCATCCAGCCCCCCACTTAGTGGTGCGGCGGCAATTTTCGCCCAAAACTCATCCGGAACCTTATGACCCCTATAGATAAAATCATCGACCTTATCTAATGATGTTATAAACATATTTCTAACATCCCCGGACATCTCATATCCTCCGTTTTCTCTCATATAAAATTTATCCTACCAGTGGCATTATTTATCTCTTATAATAACTTTCCCGAAACCTCTCCTGTTGATACCGGACTTGTTTCTGTGACATCGTATCGACATATAAAATTCATAAATAATAACAACAACTTTATTCTTTCAATTAAAGGTTGGCACGGCTTAAGCATGTGACCCGTAAAGGCTCGATAACACACGTACATTTTCGGGAACTTACTGAATAATAACCAATTGCACGACAGTGGACGCCCATTATGGCTCCTGTATGCTCACGAAGATCGAGGAAACCATACAAGTTACTCATTCCAATTATTATCTTAATTTCACGATATTAACAATATCACGAGGTGAGACTATGTGATTTAGTGTGATCAAACTCTTTAATCATAGCACATATATAGCTCGTTACCGATATCGTTCTCTTTTCTCATCCATATCCCCGATATCCTTGTGATAAATCATACTATGTCTGGACAGACGGTTGGTTGACATAGGTGATTCTGAGAGGTACCAGAGCATGTATCTCTCTATCTTCTAGAGGAGTTAAGTGCTAGTCTTGAACGATCTCAGTTCTTTTACACTTTCTATATTATACCTAGATGTCAACGTTATGATCCCTAGTTACGGCTAGATGGTTGAAGACATCCAAAGTATAACTTTCGATTGTGCGGTCACTAGATATTCTCATACTATAAGAATTATAGTCAATGACAACTGCATATGTACTTTGCTAAATACATTACAATTGTTTAGTCTCTTTTAACAAGAACATATACTTGGGTCAATTCAGTACTATTGTTACTCTAGCAATAAACTCTTATATTTTTCTAGACTTTAACTAAGTCCATGATCAACAAAACGTGATAATCTCATAAACCATAAGCTAATATCAAAGACAAGATTAGGAACTCTTGTTTGTTTATGTCTTCACACCGGCACAAAGATTTTTCTTCGAAAACCCACTTTTCAAGTGCTATGGCGGTTGAAACATGATGACATAAACTTAATTCTGAACTTGGTTGATAACTGAATATTATTGTCTCTAGGCCATATGTCCATCAATACATCCAAAATTATCTATTTCCGTTGGCTAAAATTGATATGGCTTATACCCGGAAACATGGTGTTCTTCGTATTAGGGTGGGCTGCCTCGATTACACTAAGATTCCTCAAAGCTACCCTCTTTTCATTCATGATGGGATATATGATCTCACTTTCGATGGCGGAACCGAATGGAGAGGATGACGACGATGATGAGATCTTGGATGATTTCATGGATGCTCTGGCCTAAACTTCTGTCAACACACCTAATGTTAGCTCGGGGAATACCAAGGTTGATGAACCAATGATGGACACACAGAACACCACATCCAATATGCCGAGTGGCTCATGTGCTAAGAGGACCGGCGTGATCTTCTCACCGTTAGTATTGAGTTCAATGGAGCGTACCAGAGAGGAGTTGCAAGCCTTGTTCACACCGGTTGATGATACTTTGATGCAGGGGACTGATAAGAAAACACTACACACATTGTCGCGATCACCTTCTTCTTCCGCGCGTGGTGATGAAGTAGGTCGTTTTTTGGCAAAAATTGGATGATTCCTTGCCGAGGGGTGCTGCCGCGGTGCATTCTCTGCCGCGAGTGCCTGCTGCGGGCCGTTTTTCGCCTGGAATCGATGTCGGGCAGCAGAATTCGACCGATTCCCTGCCGCGGAATGCTTCCGCACCGCAGCGCGCTGGTTCTCTGTCGCCGAGGCCGTCTGCAGGTTTTTCGCCTAAAAACCCTGTCGGATAGAGATTTGCGACTACTTCTCTGCCGGATATTGCTGCCGAGCAGGTCAAGCATGTTGTTGCTCTGCCACGGGGGCAGTCTACGGAGGTGGATACGGGGAATGTTGGGATCAAGATACGGACGTCATTAAGTGTTCATTTGGTGCCAATTTTATCAGTACTGAAGGCTGATTCAACGTTGCTCAAGGGGGTTTGACCCCGGTAGTTCAATCTGTTCATGAGGAGCGGCTACTGATTGTTGCTAATTCAGAGACGCTGACTGTAGTGTCTACTCAAAAGGAGGATGCTATGATGAGGCAGAACGAGGTGATGATTGCTCCTAGTGTTAAGTCAACGGGGGGAGTGTCTTATGGAGGAGGGTATTCTCTTACACCTACTGTCCCTTTTGTGCCTAAGAAATGCTGCAACGGTAATGTGGTTACACCAGGCTCCAAACATGGGAGGCCTTCTAATGAGGAGGTGGTGGCGTTCGGTGGAGTACCTGAGTCGGGGAGTGCGGGGATTCGATCTAGTGCACGGTTGCGTGCACTTCCTGACGCCGACACGCCTATCTCGGAGAGAGCGGCACAACTTGAAGCTCAGCGCGACATCAACTTTTCAGGTACATTATCACGATCTTTTACACATTTGCCCAATAATAATATTGTTGATTTTGCATCTAGGTTAGGTGTTTCTTTTGGTACTGATAAACCTGAAGTTGATTCTGCTGTTAACGCGCTTAAAGATTTAGAAACTTCGAGCCAACTGGTTTTTTAGACAGTGATCTTAAGAAAAGGGGTTCCACATATGCTAATGGTTTGGTCCAACGAATGTCATCATCACTGGATGAAGATGTTCATGTTTTAGAGGAATAAGGCTTGGGAGATTCGGTGAATCTTTCTCAAGGCGTGAAGGTCACGCGTTCCCGTATAAATAAAAAAAGTGTATCCTCTAAACCTAAAAGAAGAAGTAGTAGATTGAAATCTCTAATTCAAAAAGATTAAGATTAAATGAAAGGGGTTTTTTGGAACACGGATGGGTTTGGTGACCCGGCTAAGCACCTAGCTGTCAATGAGATTGTTCAAGAGTTGCATTTAGATTTCGTTGCTATTTTGGAAACTGGTAGGTCTAGTTTTGAGCAACGATTACTATCTCATCTAGCAGATGGTCGACATTTTAGTTGGTACTTCTTACTACCTCAAGGGAGGTCGGGAGGGATTTTGGTTGGCTTCAATAATGATATAATGACTGTTCAGACGGTTGTTGCGGGAGAGTTTTCTGTTAAATTTCATTTACGCATGAAGGACAATGGTTTCCTTTGGGCATTGGTAGTGGTCTATGGGGCTGATCAAGATGACAAAAAACCTGTCTTTTTGTCAGAACTAGTACGCATTTGTGAGAGTGAGACTCCGCCTATTTTGGTAGGCGGAGATTTCAATATTTTGCGAAGACCCAACGAGAAGAGTAATGATAATTTTAATACACGTTGGCCCTGGATTTTTAATGCCATTATTGAGAGTTTGGATCTCAAGGAGTTAGAGATGTTGGGGAGGAAGTACACTTGGGTTAGTAGACGATAGGTAACTACTTATGAGAAGTTAGATCATGTATTAGCAAGTGTAGAGTGGGAACAGAAATTTCCACTTGTTACTGTTCAGGCATTGGCAAGAACAGGATCTGACCATGTGCCCTTGTTTGTGGACTCGGGTAGTTCGGTTCATAGGGGAAATAAATCAACTTTCTCGTTTGAGTTATCATGGCTTCGACAGGAGGGTTTTTATGAAATGGTCAGAGCGGAGTGGATGTCTCTGCAGATGGGTGATTCACCTATTGAGATCTGGCAAAACAAAATTAGAGATATGCGTAGTTTTCTACGGGGGTGGGCTAAAAATATGAGTGGGGAGTATAAAATTCTGAGGGATAAACTTATTCTATTGATTAATGAACTAGACATTAAAGCCGAGACTATGCCCCTTTCGGATGATGAAAGAAAGTAAAGAAAGGGAGGCTGATTTGTATCTAGATAAACTTAGACGTGATGATGACTCCAAGTGGGCCCAACGTGCTAAGATGAGACATATTCAAGAAGGGGGGATAACACAAGGTATTTTCACCTGATGGCCAATGGAAAACATAGAAAGAAAAAAATCAGTTAGAGCAAGATGAGGGGACTATTGTTGGTCAACAGAACCTTAAGTTTTTTATTTCTGAATATTACAAGAAATTGTTTGGGCCATCGGAAAAAACAACAATTAAACTTGATGAGGGTAGGATTGCTGATCTACCTAAGTGTCCATTGAAGAAAACACTCTTTTAACTGCTCCTTTTTCTTAAGAGGAGGTTTTTGACGCCATAACTCAAATGGAACTTAATAAAGCTCCGGGACCAGATGGGTTCCCGACTGAGTTCTATAAGAGATTTTGGGATGTGATCAAGTTTGACATGATGTCTTTGTTTGCTCAGTTACATGTTGCGGAGTTGCAACTTTATAAGTTGAACTTTGGGGTGATTACCCTCTTGCCTAAGAAGGAGGATGCAGCAAGAATTGAACAGTATAGGCCCATTTGTCTTCTTAGTGTCAGTTTTAAAATCTTTACTAAGGTTGGGACCAATAGAGTTACTGCGATTGCGCAGCGTATCATCAAACCCACTCAGTCTGTGTTTCTACCTGGTAGAAATATTTTAGAGGGGGTGGTGGTCCTACACGAAACAATTCATGAACTTAAAACTAAGAAAATGAATGGGGTCTTACTTAAAATTGATTTTGAGAAGGTTAGTTGGTCATTCTTACAACAAACGCTTAGAATGAAAGGGTTTTCACCGCAGTGGTGTGACTGGGTGGCGAGATTTGTTCAGGGAGGGAGTGTGGGCATCAGGGTGAATGATGATATTGGTCATTATTTCCAAACATTAAAAGGATTAAAACAGGGAGACCCGTTATCACCAATCCTTTTTAACCTCGTAGCTGATATGTTAGCAGTCCTTATTGCAAGGGCAAAAGAGGATGTAAGTGTTGGGATTCTAGTACCTCATTTAGTTGAAGGTGGGGTCTCGATTCTCCAATATGCTGATGACACAATCCTGTTCCTTGAACATGATCTTGATAAAGCGATTAATATGAAACTAATCATTTCACTATTCGAACAAATATCTGGATTAAAGATCAACCTTCATAAGAGTGAGATTTTTTGCTTTGGGGATGCGTTGAGTCACTGGATGAGTACCGTCACATTTTTGGGTGTGATGTGGGACAGTTACCATTTAAGTATTTGGGTATCCCGCTTCATTATAAAAAACTCTTGAATAAAGAATGGCATCCGACTGAGGATCGTTTTGAACAGAAGCTGAGTACTTGGATTAGTAAATTACTCTCATATGGAGATAGGTTGGTTCTTATTAATTCGGTTCTCTCTAGCTTGCCAATGTTTTTTGTCTCATTTTTTGAGATACCTATTGGGGTACGGAAAAAATCAAACTTCTTTAGATCTCGCTTTTTTTTGGCAAAGAAATCAGAAGAAGAAAAAGTATTGGTTAACTAGGTGGAATATTATTTGTCGACCTAAGGATCAAGGTGGTCTGGGGATCGAGGTTCTAGAGATAAAAAATAAGTGTCTCCTCAGCAAGTGGCTCTATAAACTCCTTACCGAAGATGGGGTGTGGCATGAGATACTCCATAATAAGTATATTAGGGATATACCACTACAGCAGGTGGAAGCTAAACCCACTGACTCACCCTTTTGGAAAGGATTGATGCGGGTCAAAGGGAACTTCTTCGAACGGGTACAGTACATGTTGGGAGATGGTCAGACCGTGCGTTTTTTGGAAGACATTTGGTTAGGGGACAGTACGTTAGCTGCCCAGCATCCGTCTCTTTATAATGTGGTGCGACATAGAAATGTTCTTGTCTCACATGTATTGTCGAATGATCATCCTAACCTAGTGTTTCGGAGAGCGTTGACTGGGGATAAATGGGACGCATGGTTGCCTTTAGTTGAACGCTTAATGAGCATATCCAACTCTAATAACCCAGATTCTTTTAAGTGGAAATTGACAACGTCTGGTATTTTCTCGGTAAAGTCCTATTATGAGGATTTAATGAATGGAAGTACTAGATTTCTGCGTAGATATATATGGAAAATAAAAGTGCCACTTAAGATCAAAATATTCATGGGGTTCCTTTATCGTAAGAAATTGTTGACAAAAGATAATCTGGCTAAAAGAAGTTGGACGAGCTGTTCCAAGTGTGTTTTATGTGGTAATCCCGAGACTATTGAACACTTATTTATTTCTTGTGCATTTGCAAAAAAGATTTGGCACTGGATCCATTTTACTTTTAGTATTACTCCACCGTTATCGATTAACAATTTGTTTGGGGGTTGGTTAAATGGGATGGACAGAAATACTAAAGCTAGTATACGCATAGCTAGTATACGCATCGGTTTTAGACGGAAATACATAGGTTCGAAAGCAGTCTCACAGGTTATGTGGAAACCTGGTGATTCACACTTTTGGGCTGGACTTATGGCGAACAAAAATTCATTTTTTCGCTATGGGGTATTTCAGATTAAGGATGGATCGCAAATACGATTCTGGGAAGATAAATGGTTAGGTAATACCACCCTCCGAGAACAGTATTCAGCTTTATACACTATAGCGCGACATAAGGATGATACGCTGGCTACGGTCATGCAAACATCACCTCCTAATGTTACGTTCAGACGAGATCTAATTGGGCTAAGACTTGTTTCTTGGCAGAACCTAGTTCATAGATTAACTACGGTTAATTTAACAACAGGCACCGATGAATTTCGCTGGAATCTCACTAAGAACGGAATGTTCTCGGTGGATTCCATGTATAGAGCCATGATCCAAACAGACATGCCAGTCGATATTTTCAAAAATGTATGGCGTCTGAAGGTACCACTAAAGATTAAGGTCTTTGCGTGGTATCTTCGGAAGGGAGTCATACTGACTAAGGATAATCTTGTCAAACGTAACTGGCATGGGAGTTCTAAGTGTGTATCTTGTTCTCATGATGAGACGATTAAACACTTATTCTTTGATTGCACTTTTGCGCGTTCTATATGGTCCGCTATCCAAATGGCTTCGAATATTTATCAGCCCACATCAGTCGCGAATATATTCGATAATTGGTTAAATGGGATAGATAAACAATTCAAGACTATTATTAGGGTAGGAGCGCTTGCCGTTATTTGGTCGCTCTGGCTTTGTAGAAATGACAAGATTTTCAACAATAAAAATTTCTCTCGTATGCAGTTTCTATTCAGGTGCACAGGTATTCTCCATTCGTGGCCCACATTACAGCGGGGGGAGTTTTGAGACCTTTTTATGGAGGGGTGTGCACGGCTGGAGCAGGTGGCGAGGGATATTTTTATCCCACATGGATGGCCGCGTGATCTACGGATACAAGCTCCATAGCATCGACTGTCTACGTCTACGTGATTTGATAGACTTGTCGTATCTTATTTTGTTTTTTGGATTTCGGCTGTGTGCATTTTATAATGCAGAGGCCGGGTGTAATGCTTAAACATTTTAAGTAATAAAAGCCCTTTATCAAAAAAAAAGTATACGCATCGGTGTATGTGCTTTTCTTTGGGCAATTTGGAATTGCAGGAATGATGTTATTTTTAACAAGATGGAAGCTGGTCATTTTTTGCAGATTGTACACAGAGCCACTCACTGGATCCACTTGTGGTCGCTCCTCTCCCCAGAAGGGCTGCGTGGACGTTTGGATACAGGATGTGCACGATTGGTGGCGGTCGTGTGGGCTATCTTCAGCCAGGGTGGGTGGCTGCACACTAGGAGAATACAATATGTGTAGACTCCTTTCTTTCAGTCTTTTTTGGTGGCTCAATTTTATAGCCACGTTGCACTTTCGTTGAGTTGTAATACGATGGAATAATTTCTGCTACTAGATGTTTTTTTAATAAATAAGCTGTGTGCATCCAGAGGCTGGGTTTTCCGTTTCAAAAAAAAAGGTGGACATATCTTGTATTGGTGAATACTTCTTCCCTCCATGTCTAACCTCCTTACATTGATACAACTTTGTTACTTCCTCTCAAATAAGTTTCCCCATCTGCTTGTTGTCCTTCCTTTTGGCAACCCATTTTGTTGTATGAGAGGAATATGCTCACCCTTAATATCGATGTCTCAGTTAACTTGATAGTTTTTATGCTTCCTTCGTATGCAAACTACTCGTGTTTGTAGCCCACCCTCTAAGAAACTTCTGAAGCTGGCGGATCTTATTCTACCATCAGTCCATGGGGGTTTGACTGTCTGACCCCTAGTCTCCTTGGCCCATTCAGTTGGAACTAACACTACTATGCTAGGAAGTTTGGAACCAAAGTCGTATTTATCACCAAGGTGGGATGCATCACGCAACTCAATACAAAGTGGCTTGTGGTAAGATACCACCCAGCACGATACCAAAATGGTGTGACCAGCATGTCTCAATGTTGTCAAGGACACGATCTAACTTTTCTACTCCTATATCAGATCATGTAAATTTTTGGCCCAGGTCTATTGATGCCTTGAGAGAGAGAGAGAAACAAATCTCAGTTACATGTTTTTCAATAATGTCATTGAAAAGTAATGTCCATCCTCTATTCGGAGAATGATGTTAAAGTCACCCTCAACCAACATGTGTAGCAACTTTGGTATCTGGGCAAGTTAAAAAAAAAACAAGACCGACCAGGACTAGCTCATGGTGGTATATTTTTCATAGAAAGAGCCACCTTTTTGAGAATTTTCGAAAATCCGCTCCCGATGGGAGTCGAACATAGGTCGTTGGGCACGCCACTGCACCCCCAACCACTAGGCTAATGCCCCGTTCTCCTGGGCAAATTTAGATATAAGCTCGGGATTAAGTGATTACCGTGTGGCATCGTATACCGCCACTAGATCCTAGTCGAAATTTTCCTCCTTCAAACGAATGTGGAACTTTAGAAATAAGTCACTAGTGTCGACCTTCTTGATTCGGAGTGCTACCGTATTTGATACTAACAAAATGTCATCTTACCTATCGTGAGATGGGAGGCGGTGCCATGCAAAATTCAGTGAACAACTTAGTTGCAAAAGAGCATGAGCAAAGTTGGAAATTCCTGCCAAATTTGAAACAACATAATCTAACATACAGTATGTAGTACTCCCTCCGATCCATAATAATAGGTGCTGAAGTGGATGTATCTAGACAGATACATCCACTTCAGCACCTATTATTATGGATCGGAGGGAGTATCATATTCGGTGGATAAATGTATTTATCCAAGTCAAGAAGACCTGAACAATTCGCTGAGGCAGAAACCCGAACGGTGAGAGTGAGATATCAGTTCCGTAATCTGACACTGGTGGGCGGACGGCGGTGGCGCTTTCCCGTTGGGCGTTGGCGTAGCGACGCCGGCACCTCGGCGCGCGGAGAGGAACGACACTCCACGAGTCACGCTATCGTCGGCGAGAAGCGCCCAATGGTGCATCAGGATCCAAGGGACCAGGAAAAACATGACGATTGAGTGTACTGCTGAGCGCGTCACTCTCTTCTAGAAGGTCCAAGTCCAACGTACTGCTAGGCGACGTGTGTGATATTGTGCCACCAACCCACGATAGCCGCGAGTGAACATCGACATTCAGCGAGGACTAAAATGGTGAAAAAACACACGGCAACAGGCCAAAAAAAATCGGCAGGAAAAAAGAAATTGAGAGGGCGGAGAACACAGAAAAGCTTTTCTCCGCAGATGAACCAAGTACTACGTCACCGTTTAGCTAGCAGGTGTCTCGACATAGTCTTTGTTTCCGTTTTGGGTTTGGACTCTCGCGATACAATGTAGATCGGCCGGAGCCGGTCGGCTGTCGTCTGCGATGACCAAGGCGCCACGCCCGTCCCTGCCGCAGGGTGTGTTCCAGGCCCGCCCAACGTCGTCCACCACGAGCTTTCTAGCAAAAAAACAAATTAAACCGGCTGGGCTCCGGGAACTCTCTACTCACACAACACATACATCTCGAATCCTGCTTGTTCACGTCGCCGTATATGGATCAATCAACTCATTGCTGGTTCAACCGAGTATCTTTTTCAGAATCGCATATCTCCGATCAATGATATGTAGTATGCGACGTCACCGGCCAGTGGAATTGCTGTCCAAACTTAATTGGAGAAAGCTCCTTGTCACCGATGGAAGTTAAGTTGAGTACCACTCATTTTCTGGTGGATGCAGAGATCTTTCGCAACTGTATATCTATATATATAGTGTCCCTCAATCTAGGTGCTATGAGAGCTGCAAGAAGTAGACACTACTACCAAGTAACACAGGCGCAAACCGAATGGCGGTAGACTCCATGGAATCGGTGGCCTTCGTCGCGGTGCCCTTCCCGGCGCAGGGCCATCTGAACCAGCTCCTGCACCTCTCCCTGCTCATCGCCTCGCGGGGGCTCTCCATGCACTACGCGGCGCCCGCGGCGCACGTCCGGCAGGCGCGCTCGCGCGTCCACGGCTGGGATCCGGAGGCCCTCGCCTCCATCCACTTCCACGACCTGGACGTCTCAACCTACGAGTCCCCGGCCCCTGACCCGACCGCCCCTTCTCCATTCCCCAACCACCTGATACCCATGTGGGAGACCTTCACCACCGCCGCGCGCGCCCCTCTCGCGGCTCTTCTCCGGAGCCTGTCGGCGACCCACCGCCGCGTCGTCGTCGTGTACGACAAGATAAACACCTTCGCTGCAGTAGAGGCGGCGCGGCTGAGCAACGGCGAGGCGTTCGGCCTGCAGTGCGTCGCCATCTCCTACAACCTCGGCTGGCTGGACCCCGGCCACAAGCTCCTTCGGGACAACGACCTCCGGTTCCTCCCCATCGACGTGTGCATGTCCAAGGAGTTCGTGGAGTACGTGTTCCGGGTAGCAGGGGAGCAGCAGGACGAGGGAGGCGTCCCCTCGGCCGGCCTCGTCATGAACACGTGCCGCGCGCTGGAGGGCGAGTTCATCGACGCCATCGCCGAGCACCCGGAGTTCAAGGACCAGAAGCTCTTCGCGGTCGGGCCGCTGAACCCGCTGTTGGACGCGAGCGCCAGCACGCCGGGCAAGACGCGGCACCAGTGCATGGACTGGCTTGACGCGCAGCCGGAGGCATCGGTGCTCTACGTGTCCTTTGGGACCACCACGTGTTTCCGGGTCGAGCAGATCGAGGAGATGGCCGCGGCGCTCAAGGGGAGCAAGCAAAGGTTCATCTGGGTGTTGCGCGACGCCGACCGTGCCGACATATTTGCAGAGTCGGGCGGCGAGACCCGCCACCAGAAGCTGTTGTCGGAGTTCACCAAAGACACGGAAGGGACGGGGCTGGTGATCACCGGGTGGGCGCCGCAGCTGGAGATCCTGGCCCACGGCGCCACGGCGGCGTTCATGAGCCACTGTGGCTGGAACTCCACCATGGAGAGCCTGAGCCACGGCAAGCCCATCCTCGCCTGGCCAATGCACTCCGACCAGCCGTGGGACGCGGAGTATCTGTGCAAGTACCTCAAGGTCGGCCTCCTGGTTAGGCCATGCGAGAAGCATAGTGAGGTGGTGCTGGCGGCGTCCATCCAGGAGGTGATCGAGGAGGCGATGGTCTCGCACAATGGGATCCAAGTGCGGCATCGGGCGAAGGTCCTTGGTGAAGCCGTCCGTGCCTCCGTGGCAGACGGCGGCTCCTCGAGAAAAGGCCTGGACGACTTCGTCGCTTACATCACGAAGTAGCGCAAAAACGTTCCCGGCGCCTCAACCAGCTCCGGAGCGCCTTGGGATCCCAGCCGTCCTCGCCTGCCGGACGTGAGCCTTGGGCGCTGCGTAGTGCAGGGAGAGCCCCCGCGACGCGACCAAGAGGGACAGGTGCATCAGGCTGTTCAGGCCACCGATTCGATTCGATCGTGGCTTCATTGATATCAGCATATGCAGTGACGGAAGGGGCGCTCCGTCTTTCATCGCTTTGAACCGCATCCTGCGAGCACTGCGACTAGGGTGGAACAAACAGAGGCATACGCCTCTCTTTTTTTCTCTGCGCGTTCGTTCCGTCGCGAGCGAAAGGAAGAACAGACGATGAAAGTCAAAATCGACGTGCCGGCCCCATGTACGCAGCTACTGCTCATGATTCGCTTATTAATTCTACACTCTGCCTCAACACGGGAAATTATCCATCTGGTCTCAATACAAAAACGTACTGTAAGAAGTACGTCCTCATATTTTGAATACTCAACCAGCTGGATGATCGCACGAGTTGGGCCATCTCATCAACAGACTAGTATAAACTCCATACAACGCCGCATGAAAGCTTTCTTCCATCTTCCATGGACGACAATACTCGGGCTCGCTCGGATTTAAACCATCTACGTCTGCAAGCCCAAAGCAATAATACACCAGCATTTCTTTCTTTACCGGCAACTAATACCAAGAGAGAGAGAGGAAAAAAGAATACAAGGGAAAATATCATTTCCTGCAGCTGCTTGCACTGCCAAGCACGCCTCATCGCCAGAGACATCACGCTTTCTGGATCAGGAGGCTCGCCGGCTGGCATGCTTTGGGGTCCGCGTCAACGGCAGGACCATCACCGGCATGACGGCGCCCGCGAGCTGCTAAGTACAGAGGCATCAAAGTCGGTGGCCGCAGGAGGTCCACGGGAGCAGGGAGGCGACGGAAATGATTTCACACTACACAAAAAAAAAAAAAATGACTTCGGTGAATAAGATAGACATATGCATGTAACAGCAACTTAATTATGTTTCACAGTTCTATCTTATGTGTGACCACTCTTTCATAAAGTTCGCCACCTGGAAACTCATTCAGGCTTCAAAACTGCTCTCCACTGGTAACACTAGTGACAACCTTAAACTTTCCCCGTTTCTAGCCTGAAGATAAATGCAAACCTGAAGCTACCAGTTATGTGGTAGGATAACAGAAACACTCCCTCCGTTCAACAATACTTGACTTCCATCTGTACAAATATGAGTGTATCTATACACTAAAACATGTCTAGATACATTTATATTTGGACAAATGGAATTCAAGTATTGTTCAACGGAGGGAGTAGCTGGTAACTGTTGCTTGCAGTTGCTCCTAACTATCTATCTTTAACTGACAGACAGTAACATGATTTTACTCTGGTGCAGCCTTGATGATATACTACAATGCTTCAATGAACCAGCCAAACCCAAACATGATAGTCTAATCAAAATGTCCTACCTATGCAGTAGAGCAATAATTGTCACTGTCGACTATCGGAGATGATCAAAGTATAACAAATTGAAGCAAACACTAATCATATAACAACAACACACTAACCTAAATTAGAAGATGACCGGCTAGATGGCCGGAGCACATTAATTCTGGATAAAACACGACAACAACTAAAAGATCTGGATAAAAATGATATTAATTCTGCTGTAGCACAAAAGCCTAACAAAGTAGTACCTACGCAGGTCAATTATAAGCAGGAATGAAGCCTAAATGCTACCCATCATAACACAACAAATTAATGCAAGGTAGCTGCTTGACTGGTATATTTTGCCAATCTGCAAGCAAGTGAAGAAAAGTTTCACGTGTAGCTCCCATGGAAAGCACGGAGCTTATGATGTGAAATCTCAGTGCTAAGCCAAAAACACGAGATGATTTCATATTTGACAAATAAAACATGAAGGTCACAGGTCAAAGGCAAGATACGAGGTGCAAGCTGATACAAGTGTAAATTAACAGGATAGACAAGTGTTTGCTGGCTTGTGTTGTGCGGCTGGGTACATCTCATCTATCTACACGTATAGATCATCGAAGAGGCTGAGCCATAGAGACATAGAGGATGGTCGCCACCTTTGCATGGCAGTAGCCTGGCCAGCGGTGAAGGAGGAAGTAGTCGAAACAAGGGTCTACAACTGCATGTGAGGCGCAGGAGGCCGCGCCCAGCCTCCGGAACTAGGACGGCTGGACTGAATGTGCCAGAGAAGACATTGATCCCTGTAACGACAGGCATGAGCCAACACGTAGCATCAAATGACTGGAAAGGGAAGTTAACCATGATCAACACGACAATAACTGCAAGATCTGGATAAAAATAACATTAATGCTGCTGTAGCACAAAAGCCTAACAAAGTAGTACCTATGCAGATCAATTATAAGCAGGAACAGAGCCTAAACACTACACATCATAACACAACCAATTAATGTAAGAAAGGTAGTTGCTTGACTGTTATATTTTGCCAATCTGCAAGCATGTGGAGAAAAGTTTCACATGTAGCTCCCACGGAAAGCACAGCGGTTTTTTATATGAAATCTCAGTTCTTTGCATCGCACAAGATGATTTCACACATGACAAATAAAACATGAAAGTCACAAATCAAAGGCAAGATACCAGGTGCAAGCTCGTAGATGTGTAAATTAACGGGATAGACAAGTGCTTGATGGCTTGTGTTGTGCGGCGGGGTACATCTATCAGAACTCATTTGGACCACGGAAATGGAATATCTTTACATCATCGGTCACACCAACAATGTGATTCAGTAGACAGTATATCCCAAAATCACATGATTACCAAGTCGATCGAGGCGTCCCTAAGCTAAGCGCACCGGGAAAATTGAGCAGATACCTTGAGCATGCAGGAGCCCGTTCATGGTGTTGGGGTGCAGGACGACGACCACGCGGCATCAAGAACACCCGTTCTTGTTCGACTTCCAGCTCCACATTCCCTCTCGTTTGTCCAGACGGCAAGCGTCGACGGAGAGCGGCCCTGCGCGTGTAGGGCATTTTGTGTGAATTAATGCAGCGACAGATGGAATTCTTGGCTGACTAGTGTTGGCGAGCAGAGCAGCGTAATAACCTTGTCAGTGGTCTTGGTCTTTCACCGGCAGGGCAGGCAGGTTGGAGTGGACGCGGGCGGCCTTGCCCGTCCAGGGTCTCCTCCTCCTCCTCGTTATCTGCAGGGCAGGAGCATGAGGGGGGGTGAAATGGAGGTCTGGAGTGGGAGAGGAGATGGGGAGCTTACTCACAGTGGTGGGTGTGGTCGACGCGGGCGCCGTGGAGGGACTGCTGCTTAGGGGTGAGGCGGCGCTGCAGAACGGGCCGTGGCTGCGCCGAGCCCCATGGCGACTCCTGGCGCGGAGGAGAGAAGAGGGCGTCGGCGGCGTCATGTCGATCTGGTGTGCGAGCGAGGTGGCGGCGGCGCAGGTGAATAAGAATACGGCGTGAGAGATGGGGAGGGACGGGTGGGTAGAGACAGGAGCGGTGGCGTGGAGGACGGTGGGGTGGGCGGCGGCGCCGGTGAGCATAGCAGAGAAAGAGAGGGGACGGGTGGGTAGAGAGATGGGCGGCGGCGTCGAGGAAGTTGGCTCTCGGCAGCGTGCGTTTGGGGGCTGGAAACGATTGGATGCTACTCAAATTTTCGGCCCCTTCGTGTCACGCGTGCTGCGTTTCGGCCCGCTGCGTTTGGGCTTCCAGAGTAGGCTTCGTGTTAAAATATACCGGATCCGTGAAAAAAACAAAGTGCATAGTACGTTATGAACGAACACGACGATGTGGACGTACGTAGCGCCCACACGTGCACTGCTCCTCCCTATTCCTTTGGAATCGAACTTGACTACTAAGTTGTTTCAAAGACTTGGTCTAAAAATAAGCTGTTTCAGATACTTTCAGGAAATAATTAGAAAACACTTAATTATCTTGATAGAAAGGAAAATTGCTCTCCTTGGATGGTCAAGAGATCTTATTGAAGGCCGTTTCTCAAGCTATGCCTGTCTTTACCATGTTAGTATTCCTTTTCCGAGGCGTATTTGAAAAGAAATCATAGACTCGATTGCTCAATTATGGCGGGGAGACGAAGCTGACTCGCGAAAGATACACTCGTTTATGTTGTGTCCCAGAAAGACAAGGAGGTACGGGTTTTCATAATTTACACCCATTTAACTTGGATATGCTGCGAAACAATGTTGGCGATTGGTTAAAAATTTGCAATCCTTGTGTGCACGCGTATTAAGAGCTAAATATTATCAACACGGGGACCTTCTTCAGGATGGACCAAAGAATGGTTCCTCGTTCACATGGCAAGAATTGTGGCACTTTCCAAAATACGGAGAATTGGAAATGGAGAAGAGGCGAATGTTTGGAAGGATCCGTGGATACCGGCTAGTTCGGACCGAAAATTGATTCAACCGAGAGGGCATGTTTTGATCTCTAAGATTAGTGATCTGATTGATCAAGGGATGGGCGGCTAGGAGATGAACAATTAATCCAATCACTTGTCAACCCAGTGGATGCTAGAAGGATTCTCCAAATATCGCTTAATATTGGTGCAGTTGAAGAGTTTGTGGCATGGCATCTCAATCGTTGCGGCATTTTTTCGGTACGAATGGGAGCACCGCTTCAAGGGTGGCGATTTGGCGAAAAGTTGTTTTCTTTTTCATCTTGCATTGATGAATCGGCTATGATAGGGAAAGGTTACCTTTTTCTCGCATTGTCTCTATGACGCAAATAGTGTCGCTCATGAGGTACCAAGTTACTGTTTTACTATTAATAATTTATTGTAATTGGTTGACGAGCCTCCAGACTTTCTGGTGGATAAACTACTGAACGATGCAACTGTGGTTCAGTTTTAATAAAGCTAGCCGTGATGACCTTCCCTAAAAAAAGTTACCTAGTATGTTGGGAAAACTAAACAAGAAGAAAAATCACGAGAGCGGCCGGATAGCAAAGCACAACAACGGGTATAAAGATGTATATATAGCTTCATAATTAATCGTTCATGTGCATATTGAGCTACAACTGGACGAGGCCAACTCTTGGAGGGTTGCAGGCTTGTTTGGGGTAGACTAGCATAGGTGAAACGGTGGAGGGTTGGCGAGTGATTGGCTTATGTAAATTTGTGGATGCGAGCTTGGCGTATGTGCCATCGTCCACGATGTAAATCTGACCGCTGACTATTCTTCTATGAAAACGATGCACCCTCTCTTTAGAAAAAAAGTACGTTCCCGCATGAGTTGCTGTCACACACAAAAAAAAGTATCGACCGGCTGGCCGCTGGTTCTCAAAGCGAAGCATGTCCATACGCAAGCTAATTATCCCAAGACAACGATGGACGTAGGTGCTATTGTGTTTCTTGTGGGTCTAGCGTCATGCGCCCGACACGGCCATGCATCGTACATCCGCGACGACGATCGGTGTCCATTAAGATAGAACGCGACGACCCAGCATGCATGCCTACCATGCTTTGCGTCGACAAATGGGTAATAGGCGATGGGATTTTTTATCTCGCTAATAAATCTCGTGCGGCAGTGTGGAGCTAGTTTCTTGTTTGCATGCACGTACGCGAGTTGCTAGCTTGCATGCCCATCACAGCGTAGAAAGGTTACAGACTCTTTCCTCGCATTATTTCATGTGTCCCCGTGTTTGGGAGGCCCCGACATCAACATGTATGCCCTCTGATTTTTTTATTTATCAAAAATGGGGATTTCCCATGAAATTCCTATTTACTTATGTTTGAATAGTTGTATGGAACATTATATGTCCAAAAAAGAGGCCAAGATCTTGAAAGAGTTGGGGCGCGGTAGTCTCGAAGTTAGAGTTTTGCACTTTAGGTCAACAATCATAGTTTGGGGGTAATCCTGTTTTCTGAAGCAAATGCCACTTCAAAGTTGTCTATTGGAATTTCGTATTTACACCACTCTTACATACTTATATTATGACCCATGACAGACGGAATTTTTTTATGACCCTTTCTAAGGCCTCTGTGTCCGATAGGCACCGTGACTTCTACACCCTAGTTTTTCATCAAAAGTGGTGATTCCCTGTGATTTTCCTCATTTTCTAGGTTCATGGTATATCAGATACGGTATATGGTCTCTGTTGTCTAGGTCCAGGGATTAGGGTCTAGATCATATCTAGAGTTTCTTAAGAAGGTGCCATTTCAAACTTCTATGTAGAATTTTCGGTATAGGATACAGGTTCTAGGGTTTATGGTCTTGTGGTCGAGATTTTAGGGTCTATTTCTATGTATATAGGGTATATATAGGGAAAGGGTCAATATATAGGGTTTATATCTATATATATCATTGATCCCTAAACCCTAGTATAAACCACATATTCAACCAGTGGCGAAGCCAAAAATAATAATTCATCATTGGTTTCATCCCATGCACGACATAGTGTACACAATAAGTGACGAGTTAGTAATTTTGAGAAAATTAGTAGTAATATTGCAAAGGATTTGCATAGTTTCATTAGGTTTAGTTGAACCCAATGATTATGTGCTGGCTCCGCCACTATTAAATTAGAAACCCTAGATACACCCTAGTCTTTAGACTTTAGAACTTAAACCTAGATCTAAATAGTATACATAGACAATCGCTTTGGATCCTAGCTAGCTAGGTACTGCTCCATACACAAATACTCTGAATTTTATTGACCCCCCATTGAAACTCTTAATCGAGTGAAGGTGCCGCCTTGGAGCCCATGACCTCGACATCGTCTCCTCGCGGAGTGTCGCGGCTGTTCCTTAACACCTTCGTATATTAATTGCTTTGGGTGCGTGTGGTGTGACGTGTTTGAGTGTGTGTTCTGTGGTGTTGTTGGTTTATTTATACATTGGAGCAAAAGCCTATTTCTGAGAAAGATCTAGTTTTTGCATCGGTTCGGTTGCGGCCCGCATGACATGAACTTTGGTTAGTGCTTGTTAGGCGAATCACGTGCCATGGGAATACTCTGATCCAACACCGACGAGTTTTCTTCCTTTTTTCGTCTACCCACACGCACTTTATTAATGCCTGCCAGCAGTAATTAGTTAAGGTTTTAGGGTTAGGTGCTCGTTAGACCGACCGAAACGACCCCGATCGACCGCAAGAGATAAGGTAGCTCGCTCAACCTTTCTTGCCGCTTCTCTAACATCCTTTTTTTTTCACCCGCGCACTAGATGAGCTCTATGTACGTACGTGATTTTTTCTTTTCCTGTTGAAGAAATGAAGCGAGCGCGACTCCTTTAATTTTAATATTCTGATATATGAATACGTGCATGCATGTGTTAGTGTGGTGAGCAACTAATTCGAACATGCATCTGTATCTGTGCTTGGTGTGACTAGTTGTAGGCGTTCATGCATGTGCACGTATATATAGTATCCCGGTTGTGTGTATCGTCCTGATGCAGAGGCCGGGGCGCATGCTCCCATTTCTAAACAAAACGTATATATAGTGTCACCCTGATCACATCATACTAGTCTATATCAAGCTAGTTTAAAGTGGAATCATGACACCATACTAATCTGCAACAAGAAGAAAAGCAGGTCCACCTTGGCCACGGAGAACTTGCCGATGACCGACGGACCGCGCCGACCTAGCTGATGGCACTGCTCTATGCCCCACCACATGCCATCTACATAGAATTTCGACCAACCGTCTGGAGTCGGGGAAATGGGCCAGTAGTCAAGGAGAGGTTGAGGCGGCCAAGGTAGTCACGTCGACGCATGCATGTGGCGGAGATCAAGAGCTTGAAGGTGATACATCCCTTAGACCAAAGAGAAAATATGTCAGCGCCAGAAACCCGGTGAGTCATCCGTAGAATTCACATCATGCCTAGATTTTAGGTATCAAAGAAGCGCTCGCCTTGAAGACGATCGAGCACTGATTGCATGATACAAGTATACCTATAACATGGGCTTCCTTTAATTTTAGCAGCAATAATAATCGTAATATAATGCATCTTTTTCCAACATGAAATGATAACCCTAGTAATGAGCAACAAGGAATGACACATGAAATAATTTGTCGCTTCGTTCCGTAGCCTATGCTCGTGGAGTTTTTCATTTTGTTCTGAAGGCCGGAGTCATTAGTTCCCCTAGATTCATGCACCCACTTATTCTTGCAACCCCTCTTTCTCTTATTTTTCCTCCTATTTTAACGGGTGCCAATTAATTCCTTTCTATATAGGTTTTCATCGATGTTATTTTTAATGGGGAATAGTCCCGAAGGATTTAGGGTATGCATTAATTTGGCAGTGGGCACATAAATACAAAAATGACCTCACAAAAAGTGATAATTACAAACTCAATTCCTCAAATTTTACAGCAAGAACCTAAAAAGTATCACATAAACACGATCAAGTCCTTGCAAAGCCACCATCTATGATCTGCGTCCAGGCACAGCTAGACCCGTTTCCGCCGGCGCTACCACTTGGGCCAACCGGAGCCTTCATGGACGCACTAAGAGAGGAGAATATCCTTCACTGAAGGAGTAAGAAGCTCTCACCTTGAAAACGGTTGAGCATGGATTACATCATACAAGTGTACATATAACATGTCAAAGCCTAGAAAAGAAACGAATTAGGTCATAAAATAATAAACGTAATCATGAATGTTTTACTAACATGAAATACTAACCCTAGTAAACGACGGATGGCACATGAAATTATACGTCCGTTCATTCAGGGATGATGTGTTGGTGGTGTTTTTCATCATGATTCGAAATGGAAGGCCCGAGTCATAGTTAGCCCTGAATTCATACACCCGCCTATTTATGCGACTCCCTTTTCTCTTATTTTTTTTCTCATCTTTTCACGGGGGCGGTTAATTCCTTGCTACATATATTTTCAACGACACTGTTTTTAGATGAGGAAAATCTCAAAGGACCTAGTGTATGCATTATGGCGGTGGGTACACAAATACAAAAAAGACTTCACACAGAGTTGAATCACAGTAAAGTCCTTAATTTTTACAAAAAGCGACCTAAAATGGACCACGAAAACACAATCAAGCCCTCGCAAGTCCTTGTACATGCTTGGCCTCCATACATGGTCATCTCCGTTGCACACGAGGATGCTACCACTTAGGGCTTTCGCGCCGAGTTAGCAGAAGATCCTCTAGTGAATGAGAAAGAAGCTCTCGCATCACATATTACATCATACACGTATAGATATAATATGTCAAAGCCCAAAAAAGTGACTAATTATAGCACTAAATAACAACATAATAATTCATATTTTCTAACATTAAACATAACCCTAGTAATGCATGGCAAGGAATGACACATGAAATAATAGTCCCCATTCGGTTGTCCTATGCTCATGCCATTTTTCATTTTGTTTCGTAATGGAAGTCCCTAGTCATTAGTTTACCCTAATTTTTCATACCCACTTTACTCCGTGACCCCCTTTCTCTTATTTTTCTTCGTATTTTCACATGTGCTAATTAATTCCTTGCTATATGTATTTTAACCGACACTGAATTTTTTTGATCGGTGAAAGGTCTTGAAGGATCTAGAGTCTGCATTACTTTGGCGGTGGGCACACAAATGCAAAAAGGACCTCACAAAAAGTGATGATTACAAACAGTTTTCAAATTTACAACAAACACCCTAAAAAAGGATTGCAAGAACACGATCAAGACCTTGCAAGCCATCACAGATGCTCTGCCTCTAGGCACGACCAGCCACATTGCCGCCGGGGACGCTAGCACTTGGGAGCAGCTCGAGCCTTCATGGACACGCCAAGATTGGAGAAGATCCTCCACTAAAGGAGTAAGAAGCTCTCACCTTGAAAACGACCGTTCATCGATTGCATCATCCAAGTCCCATAAAACTGACTAATTATAACATAAACATAATAACTGTAGTAATGCATGATTTCTCTAACATGAAATAACAATCCTAGTATTGCGTGACGAGGAGTGACGCATGCAATAGTATGCCTCTTCATTCTAGTAACATGAAATAACAATCCTAGTAATGTGTGACGAGGAGTGACACATGCAATATTATGCCTCTTCATTCTGGTATCCTATGCTCATGGAGTTTTTCATGTTGTTCCCAAAATGGAAGCCTTGAGTCGTTAGTAACCCCTAAATTCACACACCCACTTAATTCTGTGATCCCGTTTTCTCTTATTTTTCGTCCTATTTTCACGGGCGCCAATTAATTCCTTGCTATGTATATTTTCACCGGCACCATGTTTTTTGTTGGATAAGCTAGGGTTTGCATTAATTTGCGTGGTGGGTAAAAAAATACAAAAGGGCCTCGTAAAAATTAGGAATTGTAGACGCCGACGGGGTGATTCACTACACACCGACGGACCAAGACACCGACGGCACCCGTCGGGCTAGGTCTACGCTGACGGGGTTGTGGTATACTCCTACGGGCCGTCGGCGTCTTGTCTGCGCCTTGTAGTGTACGTAGCTAGCTAGCACATCCAAAATCATCGCGAACCAAGAAGACACGAAAGGTTGCAAGCGTTATGAAATTCATCTGGCTCCAGCCAATGAGATCAGAGCATATGCCTCCATGCCGATTAACCATCTCAGCCATCCATCCAACCGGACATCTAACGATACAAACAAATTTGAGCACGAGGGGGCCAAACAAAATTTCAGCAAAAGAGGGAAATCAAGCCCAAAATCACTGAAGACCAAGTCTGGGCGATGCTTTAGCCCGAACCAAGAAACGACCCTTTCATTCCCTTCCCAGCGCCTCGATCCCCTAATTTTTGCCGCCTCCAGCGACCCCTAGCGCCGCTGATCGATCACCACCCCGGCACCACCGCCTTCTCCTCCACCAGTTCCATGGCGTGGAGCCCTGATTCACTGCCCCACCACAAACCCTAGTTGAGTCGACCGATACTTTATGGAGGCGACACCACTACTACTATAGCTTCTAGAACTAATAAGGTTGACTTCTTTTTGTGATATCTAGTTTGCTTCTAGGTCCAAGGAAGAAAAAACTGAAAAGTAGTGTGCAGATAGTACCGGGCAGATGTGGCGTCGGTGTTGTTGAGAGCATTAGACGGAGATCCTGGCTACGGGGTTTGCTAGCGGGTTATGGGGAAACTTATATGTAATTTTATCTCATATCATAAAATAATGGCCATAATAATGCATGCTTTTCTAACATGACATAATGAACTAGTGACGCGCGATGAGGAATGACACATGAAGTAATGGATTCCCTTCATTCAGGTGTCCTATGCCCATAGAGTTTTTTTTTAATTTGGTTCCGAAATGGAAGGGCCGAGTCGTTAGTTAGCCCTAAGTTCTCACACTCACTTAATTATGTGATTTCCTTTTTCTCTCTTATTTTCCATCCTATTTCCACGAGAGCCAATTAATTCCAGTGGCGCCAATAATTCCATCCTATTTTTCACAGACAAGATTAGGGTCGATGGATGAACCACAAATGCTCAATGCATGCCCTACTTTCATGCTCGATTGTACGTGGATATAGTTGAGACGTGTCAATGTTTGTGACCCGGCGAGGATTGATCGCTAGCTTCCGTAGTACATATGAGTTGATTTTCATAGCTAGCATCGCGCATCCATGGTCTAGCTAGTTGAGCTTTTCTTTCCTTTCCGAGTTACAAAGAACAATATAAGCAGATAAGTGTGTTTGGCTCATAATTAAAAGAAAAAGTCAGCATGCATGCCATACATACATAGTACAAATGGATATATCTCTAGCTTACCCAGGCGGTAGGATGAACTAGCTAGCGGCATGCAACATGAAATGTAACAAATAGAAACAACCCACGGATCCGGAAAGCTCCGGTATATATTGGTAATTAAACAATTACTATGGGTTATATGATGCCACCAACATGGGGTGTAGATCCATTGTTTATCCAGGCTATTTTTGCACCACTACCTAGTGTCTAGAGCAATGTTCTAGGTATATCGTTTAGATCTCGGTTTTAGGTCTAGGGTTTAGAGTCTAAAGACTAGGGTGTGGCTCGATTATTAGGGTTTAGGGTCTAGAGTTTGAAATCTAGATCTAGACCCTAAACTCTAAATAATTTGACCTACAAAAATGACAATTGTTCACTCTACGCCCGACGGTTGAGAGATGCACTCATGCAACATCGATCCCTTTCGTGGTCGGTCATGTACTCTCAGTCTCTCACCTATTTATTTTTATACGGGCCAGTCGGGTCACAACAAACTAGAGTATAGAGGCTACATATGCATGAACCACCACCCCTAAAGTTGGCCCCATAAGTAAGAGAGCACAACAGGGTCGTAAGCGCGTCTAATTCACCTATATCGTCATCATCACCAAAATCTGATGATCATCATCATCGTCCAGAGGAGTCAGTCGTAGACCCTGAAGCTATCTGGGCGGCCAATGGTCATGTCTACCCAAATCGCCTCCATCACCTACCCAGGGATCGGCCTTCCCAACGGATTCCTCGAGAGAGTGCGATTCGACAACCACAAACTCATGGCGGGAACGAGGTCACCCCTGGTGAAAGAAAACAAGGAAGAGAAGGGTGATGGTGACTGATCCCATTCTCCGTAGCACCAACATATTGAGGTACATGATGACGTGCTACAAAAAAACACTTGTTTCTTGACACCCTCGATCTCTGTCATCCTAATTTTGGCCAGCCAAGATTTACTAGTCCGTGTAAATCCCATGCATAAAGGCGGAAGTAGGACATGATGACGACGGAGTTGGCGCGGGGCAGATGTGACAAGGTTGTGGTAAACTTTGACGAGCTCACTCCAGTTCTAGGCCATATGTCCATGTGGAGTAGCAGCAAATTTAATCATCATGGCCGTGAGCGTACATGAACTACCACCCCTAAATTAGGCTCCCCATAATTAAGGAATAGAGAACAATAGAACTACGATCTATTCGCCTGCATCGGCATTGCTGCCAAAAGCCAATGATGATGGTCATCGGTTCGAGGAGTCGGCCAACGACCTGAAGCTATGCGGGTGGCTACCAAGATCGCTTATGCGAGAGAGAGTGTGGTTCCACAACCATGAACCCACGACGGTAATGAGGTTACCCACATTTCTCTATGTTATCCTCATTTTCGCAAGCCAGGCCCTGCGGAGGCTGGCCATGACGAGGGCCCTCATGGCGCCCGTCATGATGCGTCCTAGCTTGTGGCCTACGCCGTCGGCTCTTCCATTGGCTCGATGGAGCTCTTGGTTCTGAATATAGCAAGCTGGTGCAGGGGCGGAGCCACAGCCCGGTATGCCCGGGCGGCTGCCCGGGCTCAGCTAGCTAATTTTTTTGAAGTATTATAAAGAAATAAGGTGTCAGAAGAAGAGTTTGGCCACACAAACACTGAACAAATCACTTTCAGCTACACTCTACCCGGGCTAAAAACAACAGCCTAGATTCGCCACTGGCTGGTATTACGTAGCATCGATCATCTCACAAAAGAAATATAGTTGTTGCACTAGATAGCACCGTGATATACATTTTCATAACCAAAACCCAAAGATGCACATCGCGCTAATCTTACGAGGAAACACATCCATCGGAGTCATGCATAAAGGCAAGAAATCCATCCGGCTCCAGCCAATGAGAAGAGCGGATAGGCCTCCACGCGGACCACTCGTCACAGCCGTCCGCCCAACCAGCCACCAAACGATCGCTCCACACCGGAAAATTAGCAGGAGAGAGAGGAAAATCCGGCCCAAAATCTGGACGAGACTTCGGCCCGAACCAAGCCACTCCTCGCGCCTCCTCCTATCCTTTCCTCTCTCTCTCTCTCTCTCTCTCTCTCTCTCTCTCTCTCTCTCAGCGGCCTCGATCCCCTTTGCGCCGCCTCCGTCGCCGGTCGATCCCGGCCGACTCCAGCGACCCTGGCGCGCTGACCGCCGCCCCGACACCACCACCCTATCCTACACCTGCCCGATCATAAACCCTAGCGGCGCTGGATCCCGGCTTGTCCGCGCCGCCTCGGACTCATGCATCGTGTCTCCTCCACGGCGTCGTTCTCGATGCCGCCCCGACCGCCGGCATCCTCTGTTCGTCCGGTGCTCACGCCGCCGGTCCGAACCTTGGGGTCAGGCCAGGGATGAACGCCGCCGCCCTCTAAGACGAGCTACAGGTACGTCGGGAAAGGGTTGTGCACTTAATTGTATTTTTTTTTTGCATTTCGTTCCATCGAGCCAAACGGTTCAGTCTTTTTCCTATTTTCTGAATTTTCAGAGTTGTTTACTTACATGCTGACACCGATTGGAGCAGTAAGATGTCCGCCACTCCGATTCTGAATGATGTACGTTTGCTTCCTTCAGTTTAGTGCACTGCCATTACGTTTGATTCAGAGTAAATGTGATTCTTGAAATCTTTTTTCAGATTCGTAGAACAAATGTCATCTTGACCAACCTGTGCGAGAGAGATTGAGAGGGAGCCGCTGCGCAGCTCGGCGGTGGCCATCGCAGCGGCGCTGTTGCTGGCATCGACTCCGGATGGCGCCCACATGCCCTCCGGCCCGGGCCTCCCCGCTGCACGGACCAGCGGCCGAGAGGCGTGCGAGCCCCCTGCCCTGACCTAGCCGAGCCAACGACCCGAGGCTGTTGCTGCTGCCTCTCTTCGTTGAGGTGATCTGCCACAGTGAGTGTAAATGTTCCAGTTATGTGTCTATACAAAGTGTTGATCTGCTGATTTGTTCTTCTCTTAATCATTTTATGTATCAAGAAAAATTTTAGGCATTCACACATTCAGAGCTCTTGTTACTGAGATGCATCTCTTTTTTTGTAAAGCAAATAATAGAGCAAAACTTGGCTTGTAGCTTACTTTAACCCGCATGTCATTTCATTGATCTACAAGGTACAAAGACTAGTACATCAGACTGTGACCAACATTGGATGCAATTCTTTTATTTTTCTCCAAGCAGTAGTACAGTATAATTTGCTGACTCCAGCGTATATACAACCATTGGTTTGCTTTTAGTTTTGTAATCTGCAGAAGTAGAAAGAGACCTGTAGAAAATTACATGAAAATATTTTTTTAATGGGTAAAAGTATGCAATGATTCTTCCAAAGTAAAAAATATGACTTCTGTTTGTTACTTTTTACTTACTTGCTGTCAGGTCTGTTAACGAATAAATTCATCGGCCTTCTTAAAGGAGCAGAAGGTGGAATCCTTGACTTAAATAAAGCAACTAAGACATTTGAGGTCTAGTTTAGTATACAACAAAAGATTACTGCTTTGCACTGTCTTAGGTGATCGGTCTTTTGTGATTGTATGGAGTTTAGTACCTTAATGTCTTGTAGTTTTATGTATCTCTGTAGGTGCAAAAGAGGAGGATATATGATATAACAAATGTCGTAGAAGGTGTATACTAAAGGGCCTGAAGAATATGGTTCACTGGCATTCGCGTGTTTCTGTTTTTAATGCATTTTCTTGGTCCTTGCTGTGAACTGATGAAATTTATACGTCAAAAGGGGATTTGTCATGTTACTGCCTAAGTATATGGAGCGCCAAACTTCTGCACCGAAGGCAAACTATACCTTTGCTCATTTTTCTGATGTTGCCTGTAGTTCCCTGATCATAAATTAATATGACACAAATCAAACCATGAGTGTAGCAGCAGAGTCTTTCTTTACTGGATGGTGTCTGTCAACTGTCAACGATTAGTTGGCGCAACACGCTCAGCTTATGTACATATACTAGCCTTAAGAATTGTAGTAATACATCATTCTAGCCCTTTGTCGTAATACATAGTTTTTCTCTTCGCTAATTGGCAATTGTTGTTGTTCATTTTACAATTTTATTCTTTTCATGTAACTGTTTATAATTTTTTGCTCCCCATGCCATTGATATAGGAGATGACCCAGCCCTCATTGCGGCGTGGCTCATCAGAACATGCGGGAGAGAGATTGAGAGGGAGGCGCTGCTCATCTCGTCGGCGGTGATCGCAGCGGTGCTCTTGCCGGTGTCGACACTTGACGGCGAGCACATGCCCTCCTGCTTGAGCCTCCCTGCTGCACGGATTAAGGGCAGAGAGGCGTGCGACACCCCTTCCTAGCCGACGACCATAAGTTGTTGCTGCTGCAAGTCTTCTTCAATGAGGTTCTACTATAGTGAGTATAAATCCATTGGTTCTATATCCATTTGAAGTATTGATTTGTGTGTGATCTGCTGAGTTGTTATTCTCTTGATCACCTAGTGGATCAAAAAAAAAAAAAAAAACAGGTCACACGAGCTTCTGTTAGTGAGGTGCTCCTCATATATTAGGAATTCAGAACACTGCATAGTGAATCTGCCGCTTTTCTAGCATAATTGCATGTTCTTGTTGAAAGCAATCATATATAACATTAATGGATAACGCCCTTTGTTCAAATTTACCATTCATGTGTGACAATGATTCAGTTGCAACTATTTGAATGTAATTATAGCATTCGCTTTCACACGCTGACTATGCAAGTTATGGATCCTCTCATCTCGTGTAATTTTATAATTGGAAGACACTTTTGTTGTCTAGATCTACCCTGTAATAGCAACTACTCCCTCTGAGATCCAAAAAAAGTGTCGCTCGCTTAGTACAAAGTTTGTACTAAGTTAGTGCAAAATGAGCGACACTTTTTATGGATAGGAGGGAGTAGTATTTTTAAACATTGGAAGACTTTTGATGTTCAGGCCATACTTGTGCCTGAAAATTTGTCAATTTTTACATCTGTTTCTTATTTCCAAGTCTCTCTGTATGCTTGCAGTGACACGGGAAGTGTGAGTTCTTCCATGTTCAGAACCATGTGTATTTTGATCTATATTGTAATATCTTTGTTTTATAGCCTTCTACCTCACTGGAAAGAGTTTTATAATCCTCGTAGTGTCAAAAAAATTGAACTTGCCTAGCTTTTACACAATCTTATGGCTGGATCCTCGTCACAGCTGTTTGAATGCTTATTCGCCGTTCTCAATTTACTGCAGGATTGCAATAACATAATTAATATTTATCTGAGTAGAAGCTCACACAATTTTGAGGTTGAATAGTAGTTTCACTACCTATAGCAACCAAGTAGCCTTCTATATTTATAATTCTCTTGTAATTTGAGCACATCCGATGCTTCGAAAGTTCCTGTACTGCCTTTTTGTGCATTGTGTATACTTGCGTACCTGAGACGGATGAAGGAATTAGGCTTCCTGCACCAAAAAAATAATTTTTTTTACCATTTTAGTCAAGATTTAAGCAAAGTTAATTTGGGGGCAAATGTTCTATATGCCATGTACTTGTTGCACTTCAATTTTCTACTCATCATTCTAGATCAGGTCCGAAAACCCTAAAAATCGTTCTAGATATTTAACTGGCAGTATGGTCTACTTGCTTCTTTATGCTTAAAAATTCCTAACAACTATTGGTGTCCGTCCCTAAATGCCTAAACTCTCTATTTATGCTTTTTTTTGGGTTTCAGGAGAGGTTGTTGTTCAGAGCGTGGAGATGGAGAAGCTACTGGAGTGGGCGAAGGGAGCAACAACGTTGGTTCGAGGCCTTGGAGTTTCTGGCCTGGAGTGGGAGAATGGGTTCCCTATCCTCGGGTGTGTTCCCGTAGACTGCCACCGATCTCCAGCGCCAACGGTGTGGTCCTAGACTGGCGGTGATCCCGCTTGCTGGTTGGTGGTGCCTCGTCGCACAACCCCGGCGCATTGAGATCAACATTGGCTAAAATCCGTTTAAAGTGAGCTCTTCTCCTCTACACTGAGCTATGGCCATTGTGCCATGACCGCATTCTAGTTTTCATATCTAGGATCAGGGCTTGGTCCTGATGCTTGTAGGTTATGCAATATGTGAACTCTTTAAGCTGCTTGTCCTTGCAGTGTGAAGATCATTAATTTAGTTTTTTAGAAGGTATGTGTATACCAAGTCTGCATTTTTACGATGCGTTGCAAAACATTGGCAAAATGTATATCATGTTAAGGATCATGAATTGTATGATTTGTTTTCTCTCATTAAGCATGATCTAGTGTTAGGCATGAACTTCTGGTTGTGATGTGTAGGTAGGTCCATATTTTGTTCTGTTTGACGCCAAGCTAATCAAAATCGACCTCACTTTCTAGAAAACAGAGAATTTTCTTTTTATTGGTGTGCAAGTTTAGGTGCAAAGATAGCTCTTTGCATGACTTGCTCATGTGTTTGTTGTTGGCAGAAAAAGAGGAGGAACCATGCGGCTGTGATGTACTAGTACCAAACTTCTAATTGAATTACTAGTATGTTAGTCTTGGCCGGCTATTGTCTTCTTGCAATGCTACTGTTTTCATTGGTTGGTCAATTGGTGTCATGCCTGTCAAGAAAAAAGGGATCCTCTCATTCTCCTATAAGTTCCTATAAGTTAAGAATTGGAGCATTGTTTTGTTGACTAGATCTAGCATGTAATAGCAATTATTATTGTTAAATATTGGAAGCCTTCTCATGTTCAGACCATGCTTGCAAATGAAAATTTGTCAATCGTTAAATCCATGTTCTTAGTTTAAAGAACTAAGCGTACTTTAATCTATATTGTAATATCTTGGGTTTATAACCTTCTGCCTCACTAGATAGAGCTTGAAAATCCTGCGGCGTGTCAGATTTTTTTATCTTGCCCGACTTTTGTACTATATTATGGTTGGATCTCGTCGCTGTTTTTTTGTAGGTTTAGGAGCCGTTCTTGATTTACTACAGTGTTGCAATAACGTAGTTGTGCTTTGTCTGAGTAAAAGCTTACTCACTTAGTATTCTTTTGTATTAATAATTCTCTTGTAATTGGAGCACATCGGTTGCTCCAAAAGCTCTCTGCCTACCGATCTTATCATCTCAACCTTGTTTTATTTTACTGCATGAATTGCTTCAGATTTGCTTGAGTCCAGCGTGTACAGTTTTCTTGCCCAAGGTGGACAGGAGCTCAACTAGCATGGCAAAGCAATACTTATTGATTTATGATCATACTTATCTATGATGTGCTGGGTGCCCTTTTCTCGTAGTTATAACTGTTGCCGTGTGGTATACAAATCTGCCTCAGTTACTCGATTGCATAGTCAGGTTTATTCCTTTTGTATTGTTTTTATTATGAACACCATGATATAGCTAATGAATTAAGACACTTGATGTCTGTATACCGGATTGTTGATGACTGCACCTGTAGTTAACCCATGTGGCAATTTTACGTGGCTCAAATACCCACCCACTGCAGGGAATTATATATACCTTGTATTGTTAATATAAATTGGCTCTTATTGTAGATAGCCTAGTGTGGTGAGTTTGACAATGTTTAGAGCAATTTATTTTTTTATTTCTAGCATGCAGTTCACTTGTGTTTGTGCATATGGTTATGTACTCATAGCTAAAAAGTACTGATTTGCATTTGAGCACGGTCGATGTTGTTCCGACTTGCTTGTTGTAACTACTTCATGTGCATTGCCTCTCACGTTTATCCTTGCATATTCTTATTACAGAGGCAGCTGCTCCAGGTGCCTCCTAGGTTGCTCTATTTTACTTACAAACGCTGAACCTCATGTGTGTTTGGAAAGTCAATGACTTCGTTTGTATCACGGGCAACCTCATCCTCTTGGCGGAAGATTCTTGTCACGGAGAAGGGCATCCGGAACAAGATGCCATGGAACCTCGCTATTCTACGTCTTCCTGGTACGGTTCGCCAAGGCCACCGGGAGGGGAATGGTTTAGGTGAGCTTCTGCGTCTTTCCTTCTCTCTTTTTGTCCGGCCATCGAGGCCCTAGAGCTGATGAACCCCTCCATATTGGTGTGTGGTGATGATGCCTATCTGGCTATTTAGTATTTCTAGCTTTTATGTAATAAGAAGTTGATACCTATTTTGGTGATGATACGGATCTGGATATTTAGTTTTTCTAAGTTTTATGTACTCATGTGTTTGTTGTTGGCATACAAAGAAGAGGAATCATGCGACTGTGATCTACTAGTACTAAACTTGTAATTGCAATAAGTAGTCTGCCAGTATTGGCTGGCTGCTGCTTTCTTTCAATTGGTGTTTTCATTGTTTGATCAATTGATGCATGTTGGTCAAAGAAAAAGGGAAGCAATCATCTCCTGTAATTTTAGGATTGGAGCACTTTTTTGTTGTCCAGATATAGCCTGTAATGGCAATTAGTATTGTTAAATATTAGAAGCCTTTTCATGTTTAGACCATGCTGAAAATTTGTCAATCGTTAAAAGTGAGTTCTTTCAGAACCATACTTATTTTTCAATCTACACAATAGTCTCTTTGTTTAATAGCCTTCTGCCTCGCTGGATAGACCTTGATTTTGCATAATCTGAATAATAAATGCATTCCTTTTCTAGCTTAATTGTCTGTTTTTGCTGAAAAACAAACAAAGCACAAATGGAACAAATCCTTGTGTTTAAAATTACCTTATTTGTAACATTTTTTAGCTGTTTGATTGTGTTAGTAAAATTGCCATAAAATTCTTGTTTTTTTTACTTAAAGCCTGAAGAAATTTATCTCTCAGGCCACTTCCTCTGAATCCGTCGTCGGTGTCGACGACCAGTGCATCGCCAC
The DNA here is from genome assembly GCA_028641055.1 of Alopecurus myosuroides. Lineage (NCBI taxonomy): Eukaryota > Viridiplantae > Streptophyta > Magnoliopsida > Poales > Poaceae > Alopecurus > Alopecurus myosuroides. The sequence goes on from CM054059.1 coordinate 153,231,544, forward strand.
GTCTCACATGCCGAGCATCCCCGCCGACCGGACCAGCAGTTGGCGACCCAAGGTTGCTGCTGCAACCGGAGGTGGTTCTGCCATTGGGAGGTATAATCCCACATCCGAACTATATTTTTGTGTATGTAAGTGTTGTTTCAGCATAGCACCTCCCGGATCATATGATATATAGAATTAGTAGTTGGTGAGATTAAATTGTGTGGATCATATGATAGTCAGGGAGTGCACATTTCTAGTTCCTTCTTCTGTGAATTTTTTTATGCTAGAGTTCTAGTTAGAAGAGAGAAATTTGATATTTCAGTTGCCTTTAAATTTGCAGTATTGCATCAGAAAGTTGTAAGATGCATGAGCAGGTTTTTTGCTGCAATCTACTTCAACAATCGTGACTTTATGGCTTGGTGCGGTTAATCATCTCACTAGGCACACAGTAGACTGCTAATTGTTTATAGATTATACTTTATGGCTTTTGGTACTAGTATGCACGCCTGCATTAAGGCTTTACTTTTTTTTGGTCATTTTCATATTTAGTATTTACATGTATTTTTTCACTCTGGTTGATTCTAGCTACTATTGTTTCCGTGCATGATATTGCACTATGCTATATTACATGGTACAAATAAAAAAAGATACTCGGATCCTCTTTTGCACCTTTAGTGTGTTATCATATGCAGAGGTCAAATATATGATTTTGATTGATGCAAGAATCTTTGGTTGTTTCAGGAGCAAGAATTCAGTATTCTCACCACAAAAGCTGGTGTCGCGGGATAGGGAGCTGGCGTTGTTCCTCCAGATGCATCGCTGCAACATGGAGGCCAACCTTGCTGCTGCTCTCCTCTAATGGAAACGAATATGCCAAAGACGGTGAGAATAGACGGAGAGAATGAAATATTTTATTAATATGATGTGTTGGGTGCCCTTTTCTTGTAGTTATAACTCTTGACGTGTGGTATACAAATCTGCCTCGGTTACTCGATTACGTTTATTCCTTTTGTATGGTTTTATTATGGACACCATGATATAGCTAATGAATTGAACCAATTGATGTGTGTATACCAGATTGTTGATGACTGCACCCGTAGTTAATCCATGTAGCAATTTTACGTGGACCAAATACCCACCCACTGCAGGGATTATAAATAGGCTCTTATTGTAGGCTAGCCTAATGTGGTGAATTTGACAATGTTTATAACAATGTCTTTTTATTTCCAGCATGCAGTTCGCTTGTCTTTTGTGCATATGGTTATGTACTCATAGCTAAAAAGTATTGGTTTGCATTGGAGCACTGTCGACATTGATCCGACTTGCTTGTTGTAACTAGTTCATGTGCATTGCCTCAGACATTTATCCTTGCATGTTCTTATTACAGAGGGAGATGATCCATGTGCCTCCTAGGTTGCTCCTATATGACTTACACACGTTGAACCTCATCTGCTTGTGTGTTTGGCAAGTCGATGACTTTGTTCGTATCGCGGACAACCTCATATTCTTGGCGGAAGATTCTCGTCATGGAGAAGGTCATCCTGAACAAGATGCCATGTAACCTCACCATTCCACGTCTTCGTGGTGCGATTTGCCAAGGCCACTGGGAGGGGAAATTGTTTAGGTGAGCTTCTACTTATTTCTTTCTATCTTTTTCTCCGGCCATTGAGGCCACGGAGTTGATGAACCACCCATATTGGTGTGTGTGGTGATGATGCCTATCTAGCTATTTAGTTTTTTCTAGCTTTTATGTAATAAGAAGTTCATCTCTGGTTTGGTGATGATGCTGATCTGGATATTTAGTTTTTCTAAGTTTTATGTACTCACTCGAAAGAGGTTGATCTTGCATAACCTGAATAATAAATGCAGTGCTTTTCAAGTTTAATTGTCTGTTTTTCCTGAAAACAAACAAAGCACAAATGAAACAAACCCTCGTGTTTTAAATTACCTTTTCTGTGTGATAATAATTTCAGTTACTCCCTCTGATCCGGAATAAGTGCCGCTGAAAACAAACTAACCATGTACAAACTTAATACTACAACTCCGACACTTTTTTTAGGATCGGAGGGAGTACATATATTTGAATGTCAATGTAACATTCATTTTCAGTTTAGCTATTTGATTGTGTTAGTAAAATTGCCATAAATTTCTTGTTTTTTTTTTACTTAAAGCCTGACGCACTTTATCCCGCAGTCACTTTCTCTGAGTCCGTCGCCGGCGTCGACGACCAGTGCATCGCTATGCCTCACATGCCGAGCCTCCTCGCCGACCGGACCCGGAGCTGGTGACCCAAGGTTGTTGCTGCAACCGGAGGTGGTTCTGCCATCGGGAGGTATAATTCCCCCATCCCAACTATTGTTTTGTGTATGTCAAGTGTTGTTTAGGCATAGCACCTCCTGGATCATATGATATACAGAATTAGTAGTTGCTTGGATTAAATTGTGTGGATCATATGATAGTCAGAGAGCGCACATTTCTAATTCCTTTTTCTGTGAAATTTTTATGCTAGAGTGCTAGTTAGAAGAGAGAAATTTGATATTTGAGTTGTCTTGAAATTTGCAAGTCTTGGTATTGGTTTTGTGAGGTTCACTTGTTGCAGTATTGCGTCAGAAAGTTGCAAGATTTTCATTTCCATTGCTTGAATGATGCATGAGCAGGTTTTTTGCTGTCATCTACTTCAATGATCGTGACTCACTTTATGGCTTCCTGTGGTTAATCATCTCACTAGGCACGCGACGGACTATTAATTATTTATAGATTGTACTTTATGGCTTTTGGTAATATGCACGCCTGCATTAAGGCTTTAATTTTTTCGGCCATTTTCATATTTAGTCTTTACATGTATTCTTTCACTCTGGTTGATTTTAGCTCCTACTATTTACTTACATGATATTGCACTATGCTATATTACATAGTGCAGATAAAAAAAATACATGGATCCTCTTTTGCATCTTCAGTGTGTTATTATCTTATGCACGGGTCAAAATATGATTTTGATTGACACAAGAAATAACTTACCTGCTAGGGGTTCAAGGTTCAGCGTGGTGGTAGAACCCCAGATAGTGATGATGGCGCCGGAAGGGCCGAACATGATGGATGCTCCGTCGCCGCAACATGGAGGCCGGCCTTGCCGCTCTCTCCTCTAACGGCAATGAAGATGCCAAATACGGTGAGAATCGCATATCCGTTTGTTTCTTTTTTAGCTTGGTGAAAACACTAGCTTAACTTACCTGGTCTGGGTTCATGGTTCGGTGTTGTGTTTAGAGCCCCACGCGATGGTGATGGTGCCGTCGAGGGCGAACATGGTGTGTGGCTGGTTCGGGAAGGCGACGGACCAACGACTTCCTTCACTCGGGTGCTGGGACAAAAACGACTAGACTTGAGACTGATAGGTGCCTCCCGTTTGCCTTTTACTGACAATTTAGTGTTGTATTCGCGGCATGTGCAAAACGGTCGTTGGTGCAGAGAAGGTTGAGCGGTCATTGGTGCAGAGAAGGTTCAGTGTTTGGATTTGGTGTCATGAATTTTGAGTTTTCATTCTCTTTTGGCAACCGTGACTGGTTGTTAGGTGAATGCTAATTCTGTTTCATCATATGAATATATGCTTTTGTACCCAATATTTGCTCTCACTATATCCATTCAGTGAAATGCACTTGTTTATTTAGTTGAATATCTTAATGAGTAGTGTCTGTGTATGAAACCGTATGTGTCCAGGTTGGGTACTGTGTTGCTTTTGCTAGTTAGTTTTAGTCAGAATCAAGCAATTTGAGCATATCAAAACCGTGTGACCAGAAACTGCTGTCGATATTGCTAGAGTTGAAAGAAAATATGCTTGTGTAGAGACACGAGCTTGAAAGCAATCTCACATAGAAAGCCGACCAAGCCGCTGGCAATTACCATAAATGGGACATAGAACTCCTATATATTCTCCTCCCCGTATCATTTTGCGGAGTACTCCTAGTAGGAAAAACATCCAAGAAGGTCCCGGTTGGCAGAGCAACATGATTTGCCACCTTAAGAAAAGGTAACCAGGAGCAGTAAGGAAAACATGGAAGGAGGTCTCGGTTGGCAGAGCAACGTGGTTTCCCACGCTGAGAAAACGGAACCAGATATTTAGCCTAGAAATAGTGTTGCTTTTCTAGTTAGTTTCAGTAAGAATCAAGCAATTCGAGCATATCAAAACTATGTGACCAGAAACTGTTGTTGATCTTTCTAGAATTCAAAAGAAGTGTGGTAGAGTAGAAACACGAGCATGAAATCAATCTCGCACTGAAAGAAGGCCCCGGCCGATCGGCACAAGAAAACACCGCCTAATATCATTTGCGGGCGTTAATTGGTTTGCCTTCCTAATTAATTCACGTACGTATCATTTTGCGGAGTACTCCTAGTAGGAAAAACATGCAAGAAGGCCCCGGTTGGCACGGCAACATGATTTGCCACGTTAAGAAAAGGTAACCAGATGTTTAGCCTAGAAATCCGGGATTTGGGTGAGTTTGTTTCCGTGCGTGAATGGTGCTCCGACTTGAATGCTATGCTCGCATACTCATATTTGGAGAAAGTATTATCCTGCGGAGTAGGAGTAGTAGAGAAGGCCTCGTTTGGCAGAATAACGTGGTTTCCCACGCTAAGAAAACAGAACCAGATATTTAGCCTAGAAATCTGGGATGTGCGTGAGTTAGTTTCCATGCGTGATTGGTGCTCCGGCTTGAATGCTAATTGGCTGGAGCATTCCGTGGAAAAACCAAACTGCGGCAACCAAATTAGTGGAGATTGAAAAAATTGGCGCCAAGTTTCGAAATTTTAGCTCCATGGCCCCTATTGGTCTGCTGCTTATAAATATGAGAGGAGACGGAGGCACCGCGTGCGGGCTGCGCGTGCGACACGACTTAGACTTTGATCTTTGTCGTGGCGGCAGCGGCCGGGCGGATCGGAGAGATGGCTACCGGAAGAGAAGTGCGGTGCAGAGACAGGCGACGTCGGGCCGACAGCATGGTGGTGTAAGAAGAAGATTGAGATCGGCCGGCGCGGCGAGGTCTTAAATTAAGACAGGTAAGTCGGTTGTTTTTGTATCAGAGAGTACTTTTATTGTGGGTTCCGTGGATCCATTAGTTGGTAATTTTGGATGGATGGGTCACGCGCTAGACATTTGCTAATCTTCTTCCTGGCCGGCCGCTGGATGGATGGATGGATCCGCCTCCTCTTGCTGTGAAATGGATACATAGTAGGTAGCGTTGGTGATGGATGGATGTGTTTAGTGGATGGATATCTACGATCGACGGAGAGAAAGGCCAGATCGATCCATCCAACTAGTTTTTCTTTTTTTTATCCGCTCAAGCATGGATCTGCTATTCCGTTTCCAATGGAGGAAACAATCATCTCCACTACTAATAAAAGACCAAACCTGAATTCCCCTAAAGCCACACCACCAAGTGTACACAGGATAACCACCACCCTACGATCTAATCCATCAATTTATATTTAAGGGTCCATATCGTTCTGATGGTCTGCCATCCAATTGAATGGCTCAGATTCAATGTTCTGCCAGAGCAGACTCCGCGTGCGAGCACGTCCTGCCCCTGCTGATTTCCCGCAGCTCACGGTATCCGTTACCAAATTAAGAGCACAAATTGTGCCAGGTTAACTATGTCCCTGCATGCAAGGAAAAAATTAAATTCAATCTATCCCCATGGACTTTCACGATCAGCGTCCAAATTTATGGAGTAGCACAATTTGTGGCGGAGATTAACCTATTTGGATGAGTACCGTCACATTTTTGGGTGTGATGTGGGACAGTTACCATTTAAGTATTTGGGTATCCCGCTTCATTATAAAAAACTCTTGAATAAAGAATGGCATCCGACTGAGGATCGTTTTGAACAGAAGCTGAGTACTTGGATTAGTAAATTACTCTCATATGGAGATAGGTTGGTTCTTATTAATTCGGTTCTCTCTAGCTTGCCAATGTTTTTTGTCTCATTTTTTGAGATACCTATTGGGGTACGAAAAAAAACAAACTTCTTTAGATCTCGCTTTTTTTTGGCAAAGAAATCAGAAGAAGAAAAAGTATTGGTTAACTAGGTGGAATATTATTTGTCGACCTAAGGATCAAGGTGGTCTGGGGATCGAGGTTCTAGAGATAAAAAATAAGTGTCTCCTCAGCAAGTGGCTCTATAAACTCCTTACCGAAGATGGGGTGTGGCATGAGATACTCCATAATACGCACGCACACAAGGATTACAAATTTTTAATCAATCACCAACATTGTTTCGCAGCATATCCAAGTTAAATGAGTGTAAATTATGAAAACCCATACCTCCTTGTCCTTCTGGGACACCACACAAACGAGTGTATCTTTCGCGAGCCAGCTTCGTCTCCCGGCCATAATTGGGAAATCGAGTCTATGATTTCTTTTCAAATACGCTTTGGAAAAGGAAATACTAACATGGTAAAAACAGGCATAGCTTGAGCAACGACCTTCAATAAGATCTCTTGACCATCCAAGGAGAGCAAGTATTTTCTAATTATTTCCTGTCAGAGTTCACTAAAGAAACCGAGGGGACGGGGCTGGTGATCACCGGGTGGGCACCACAGCTGGAGATCTTGGCACACGGCGCCACCGCCGCGTTCATGAGCCACTGCGGCTGGAATTCAACCATGGAGAGCTTGAGCCACGGCAAGCCGATCCTTGCCTGGCCAATGCACTCCGACCAGCCGTGGGACGCGGAGCTTCTTTGCAAGTACCTCAAGGTCGGCATCCTCGTGAGGCCATGGGAAAAGCACGGTGAGGTCGTGCCGGCGATGGCCATCCAGGAGGTGATCGAGGAGGCGATGGTATCATTCAATGGGATGGCAGTGCGGCAGCGTGCGAAGGTGCTCGGTGAAGTGGTAGTAACTCTATCTTACATTCTTTTTGTTTAGCCGGAAGTGGTAGTAACTCTGTAGTTGGTTAGAGCAGCCACTTGCAGCATCTTTTGTATCACCCCTTTCTTCCGTTGAACCCAAAGCATCTGTGCTTGGTGTTGACGGGTTACACTTTGGTGAATTGTGAGTCTTGCTTGCCAGTATGTTTATGTACTGACCCCTTTGGGGCTGCTCCAGTACATAACGGTTTTCGACCATTCTATAATCATGGAACTGCTCTATAGCGTACATCTCGATGCCAGGATCGGTTGCACCGAATTTAGGTTCAAGCGCCTCCCACAAGTCCTTGGAAACCCGCATATGTAAATATGCGACAACAAATTTATCTCCGATCACGCTCAGAACACATCCAACAAACACGACAGTGGCATCCCTAAACGCATTCTCCTGTTCAGGAGTAATCGTTCCCGTGGGAGTGACACCGGCGACCCAGAACACGTTCATAGCCGTGAGGCATAAGATGATTTTGGTCTGGCAACGCTTAAAGTACGTCCCTATAAACTGGTCCGGTTTTATTGCAGTAGCAAAATCATGGATCGAAAAATGCCTACAAAAATTAGGTTTTTGGATTGTTAAGTATTTAGGCAATTTTCCGATTAAATTAATCCAATAATAAATCAGGAATATGACGTAAATAGACTGATATTTGACGTAAGAGAATAGTTGTCACACGTTCACGTGTTGGCCTGCCCATATTGAGATGCGGGTGCCGGTATGCCCCGTAAGCCATTTATCTGCTGTTTAACGGACTGTGAGTATCCCCTAGAAGTCCGGGTGCGACAATCCTCCTCGAGATTTTCATCATGTGTATGTTCATAATGTTCCATAGGGATAGCAGGCTCAAGAGTCTCCTCTTATTCCTGTCTAGAAGTGATTTGCATATCTTTCATAGGAAAAATATCCTCAAATAATGTAGCATCTTTAGACTCCATAATCGTACCGACCTTCACATCAGGTATCTCAGATTTCACTACTAGAAATCGACAGCGAACGCTATTCTTAACGCAATCCATGGTCTTTAGTCCAAGTTTACGCTTTTTGGTGATTGGCACATTGACTTTCGCCAAGCAGCCCCAAGTACGTAAGTACGAGAGTGTCGTTTTTCTCTTGTCCCATTGCTCATAGGGAGTGATCTCATTATCTTTTGTCGGGACTTTATTCAGGAGATGACATGATGTCAATATAGCCTCCCTCCACCATGCCTTGGATAAATCTGATGTATCTAACATGGCGTTAACCAAATCTGTTAAACTACGATTTTTCCGTTTGACAACCCCATTTCACTGAGGTGAATAGGGAGCCCTCCTCTAATGAATAATACCATGTTCCGCACAGAAAGAATCAAACTCATTTGAGAAATATTCTCCACCATGATGGATTCGTTTAATTTTCTTTTCAAGTTGATTCTCAACTTCCGCCTTATAGATTTTAAAGTAGTGTAGAGCCTCATCTTAGTGTTTAACAGATATAGATAGCAAAATCTAGTGGAATCGTCTATTAACATCATGAAGTATCTCTTTCCACCTTTATTGAACACACCATTCATCTCATAGAGATCAGAATGTATGATTTCTAACGGTGCCAAATGCCTCTCCTCTGCAGACTTATGTGGCTTACTAGGTTGCTTTGCTTGCACAAAAGAATGGCAATTAGAATTTTAGCTAAAGTGCAACTTGGAATTAAATTTAATTTTGCTAACCGCATCATGCAACCAAAACCAATGTGACAAAGACGTGAATGAAAAACCTCTGTTTCATTAACACTCGAATGAATATTGTTCACGACTGTATTACAGAAATCTGCGAGGAAAAATAGAACAGACCTCCGCACTCATAAACTTTTTCCAACAAACAGTCCATATTTTGTAACAACTACTTTATTAGACTCAAAAACCAACTTAAACCATTCTCTTCATAGAAGGGAGCCACTAACAAAATTCTTCTTGATGGCGGGGATATGCTGCATGTTCTTGAGTTGCACGATCCTTCCCGAAGTAAACTTCAGATCGACCGTGCCAACACCAAGTACAGAAACACTTGCGCCATTCCCCACCAGTATAGACCCGTTCCCTGTGAGCTGATAAGAAAAAAAAATGAGATGTCAACACACACATGAATATTTGCACTCGTGTCAATTCACCAATCTGTAGACTGACAAACTGAAAATGCGGTAAACAAATTACCGTACCCAGATGTTCCATTCACATTGTTGCTCACAATCATGTTGATAACTTTAGAATCATGTCATGTCTTCTTGTACTTGCTTGGGCATTTCACAGCATAGTGTTCCAGTGAACCACAAGTGAAGCAGTCATCTTTATTCTTATCCTTCTTGAAGGTCTTTTTAGCCTTCTTCTTGAAGTCGGTATTCTGTTGGACATCAGTCTTTGCCTTGTTCGTGTGGAAGTTGTAGTTGTTCTGTACTATATTGGACGTAGAAGTCACTTAGTTCCCTTTTCCGTGCGAGTCCTTTGTCCTTGAATTATGCTCAACACTAAGATGGCGATGACATGCTCTACTAAGAATTCACGCCTCCGATGTTTCAGAGTGGTGGAAAAGCTTCTCCCGGAATTAGGCAGATTGGTGATGATGCATCACGCTACAAACTTGCACGGTAACTCGCACTTAAGGTCAAACTCCTTAGATATGCACTGTATATCTCATGAGGCTGCTCCAGTACATAACGGTTTTCGACCATTCTATAATCATGGAACTGCTCTATAGCGTAAACCTCGATGCCAGGATCGGTTGCACCGAATTTAGGTTCAAGCGCCTCCCACAAGTCCTTGGAAACCCGCATATGTAAATATGCGACAACAAATTTATCTCCGATCACGCTCAGAACACATCCAACAAACACGACAGTGGCATCCCTAAACGCATTCTCCTGTTCAGGAGTAATCGTTCCCGTGGGAGTGACACCGGCGGCCCATAACACGTTCATAGCCGTGAGGCATAAGATGATTTTGGTCTGCCAACGCTTAAAGTACGTCCCTATAAACGGGTCCGGTTTTATTGCAGTAGCAAAATCATGGATCGAAAAATGCCTACAAAAATTAGGTTTTTGGATTGTTAAGTATTTAGGCAATTTTCCGATTAAATTAATCCAAGAATAAATCAGGAATGTGACATAAATAGACTGATATTTGACAATATTATTTTATACTAGATTTATGGTAGACACATCTACACAGACAAGTTGGTTGTAGCCGCAGCAGAGACGGCAGCAGCGGTAGTTGCACCAGCGGTAGCAGCCTCGCCGGCAGTTGCCGTATCGGAGAAATTCGTTCGGCTTTGGTGGACATAGTGATGACGAAAGCGGCGCGGAAGTAGTCGAAGAAGACGAACTGAAGTGAGGAGTCACGTAGGAGACACTCCCTAAAACCTAATCGCCTCTCTCCCGTACTAGACATAGACAGGCGGGGTTTCGGAGGCCTGCTCTCCTGTCAACCGTGTACGCGGTAGACGGGCGGGTTCACTGGTGGCAGCAGCAGCGAGTGAAACGACAATGGGCGCAGGGAGGCAGAACGTATGAGCGATGTTTCTGTATTTTCCCAAGCCTCCAATATATAGGCGTGATCCGGTAGGAGAACGGTCCATCTATGATGAATCACAATAAATGTGGTGTTTCATCTCTATGGCGTGTATCTTAATCCGTGTACACAATCTGCCATTTCAGATTCGTGTAGCACTCTCCGTTTTTTACCACCAAAATAAAGACATTGGCTTATTCCCGCAACCTATGTCGCGTCGCATCGTTACGAGATGTGGCGAGGCGGGCGACGGAGGAGGCGAGCGTGTGGAACACCTCCTCTTTCTTTACACCAACTCATACTAGTGGGAGAAGAGCTCACCTTATAAACTGATGCAAAACTCTCCCAACTAGCAATCGAGACTAAACTCGCCACATGCTATGGCAGCATGGATCTCTAAAATTTAAATGAAAATTGTCTAGCGGGCCAAAAGCTCACCTCAAATTTCAGCAGCATGTACTTCTACTCTGGCTCAATGTTGTCAAGGACACAATCTAACTTTTCTACTCATATGTTAGATCATCTAAATTTTTGGCCCCATGTCTAATGATTCCTTGGGAGAGAGACAAATCTCAGTTACTCCCTCCGTTCGGGAATAAGTGTACTTTTTACTTTTTGGTCGGTCAAATTTATTCAACTTTGACTAATTTTATTGAAAAACGTATTAGCATTTATTGCATCAAATTAGTATCAATAGATTTGTCTTGACATGCAGTTTTAAAATATACCATTTTGATGTCATATATGTTGCCACTATTTAGTATAAAATTGGTCAAAGTTTAAAAAGTTTGACTAAGTGTAAATCTAGATGTACACTTATTTGTGGACGGAGGGAATACATGTTTTTCAATAATTTCATTGAAAAGTAATGCCCATCTATCATTGAAGTCACCAGTGTCGACCTTCTTGATTCGGAGTGCTACCGTACTTGATACTAGCAAAATGCCACCCTACCTATCGTGAGATGGGAGGCAGTGCCATGCAAAATTCAGTGAACAACTTAGTTGCAAAAGAGGATGAGCAAAGTTGGAAATTCCTGCCAAATTTGAAACAAGATAATCTAGCATATTCGGTGAATAATTCAGTATGTCTTATCGTATTCGGTGAATAAATGTACTCCGTATTTATCCAAGTCAGGAAGACCTGAACAATTCGCTGAGCAGAAAACGGTGAGAGTGAGATATCCAGTTCCGCAATCTGACACGGGTGGGCAGACGGCGGTGGCGCTTTCCCGTTGGGCGTTGGCGTAGCGACGACGGAGAGGAACGACACTCCACGAGTCACGCTATCGTCGGCGAGAAGCGCCCAATGGTGCATCAGGATCCAAGGGACCAGGTAAAACATGACGATTGAGTGTACTGCTGAGAGGTACCAGAGCATGTATCTCTCTATCTTCTAGAGGAGTTAAGTGCTAGTCTTGAACGATCTCAGTTCTTTTACACTTTCTATATTATACCTAGATGTCAACGTTATGATCCCTAGTTACGGCTAGATGGTTGAAGACATCCAAAGTATAACTTTCGATTGTGCGGTCACTAGATATTCTCATACTATAAGAATTATAGTCAATGACAACTGCATATGTACTTTGCTAAATACATTACAATTGTTTAGTCTCTTTTAACAAGAACATATACTTGGGTCAATTCAGTACTATTGTTACTCTAGCAATAAACTCTTATATTTTTCTAGACTTTAACTAAGTCCATGATCAACAAAACGTGATAATCTCATAAACCATAAGCTAATATCAAAGACAAGATTAGGAACTCTTGTTTGTTTATGTCTTCACACCGGCACAAAGATTTTTCTTCGAAAACCCACTTTTCAAGTGCTATGGCGGTTGAAACATGATGACATAAACTTAATTCTGAACTTGGTTGATAACTGAATATTATTGTCTCTAGGCCATATGTCCATCAATACATCCAAAATTATCTATTTCCGTTGGCTAAAATTGATATGGCTTATACCCGGAAACATGGTGTTCTTCGTATTAGGGTGGGCTGCCTCGATTACACTAAGATTCCTCAAAGCTACCCTCTTTTCATTCATGATGGGATATATGATCTCACTTTCGATGGCGGAACCGAATGGAGAGGATGACGACGATGATGAGATCTTGGATGATTTCATGGATGCTCTGGCCTAAACTTCTGTCAACACACCTAATGTTAGCTCGGGGAATACCAAGGTTGATGAACCAATGATGGACACACAGAACACCACATCCAATATGCCGAGTGGCTCATGTGCTAAGAGGACCGGCGTGATCTTCTCACCGTTAGTATTGAGTTCAATGGAGCGTACCAGAGAGGAGTTGCAAGCCTTGTTCACACCGGTTGATGATACTTTGATGCAGGGGACTGATAAGAAAACACTACACACATTGTCGCGATCACCTTCTTCTTCCGCGCGTGGTGATGAAGTAGGTCGTTTTTTGGCAAAAATTGGATGATTCCTTGCCGAGGGGTGCTGCCGCGGTGCATTCTCTGCCGCGAGTGCCTGCTGCGGGCCGTTTTTCGCCTGGAATCGATGTCGGGCAGCAGAATTCGACCGATTCCCTGCCGCGGAATGCTTCCGCACCGCAGCGCGCTGGTTCTCTGTCGCCGAGGCCGTCTGCAGGTTTTTCGCCTAAAAACCCTGTCGGATAGAGATTTGCGACTACTTCTCTGCCGGATATTGCTGCCGAGCAGGTCAAGCATGTTGTTGCTCTGCCACGGGGGCAGTCTACGGAGGTGGATACGGGGAATGTTGGGATCAAGATACGGACGTCATTAAGTGTTCATTTGGTGCCAATTTTATCAGTACTGAAGGCTGATTCAACGTTGCTCAAGGGGGTTTGACCCCGGTAGTTCAATCTGTTCATGAGGAGCGGCTACTGATTGTTGCTAATTCAGAGACGCTGACTGTAGTGTCTACTCAAAAGGAGGATGCTATGATGAGGCAGAACGAGGTGATGATTGCTCCTAGTGTTAAGTCAACGGGGGGAGTGTCTTATGGAGGAGGGTATTCTCTTACACCTACTGTCCCTTTTGTGCCTAAGAAATGCTGCAACGGTAATGTGGTTACACCAGGCTCCAAACATGGGAGGCCTTCTAATGAGGAGGTGGTGGCGTTCGGTGGAGTACCTGAGTCGGGGAGTGCGGGGATTCGATCTAGTGCACGGTTGCGTGCACTTCCTGACGCCGACACGCCTATCTCGGAGAGAGCGGCACAACTTGAAGCTCAGCGCGACATCAACTTTTCAGGTACATTATCACGATCTTTTACACATTTGCCCAATAATAATATTGTTGATTTTGCATCTAGGTTAGGTGTTTCTTTTGGTACTGATAAACCTGAAGTTGATTCTGCTGTTAACGCGCTTAAAGATTTAGAAACTTCGAGCCAACTGGTTTTTTAGACAGTGATCTTAAGAAAAGGGGTTCCACATATGCTAATGGTTTGGTCCAACGAATGTCATCATCACTGGATGAAGATGTTCATGTTTTAGAGGAATAAGGCTTGGGAGATTCGGTGAATCTTTCTCAAGGCGTGAAGGTCACGCGTTCCCGTATAAATAAAAAAAGTGTATCCTCTAAACCTAAAAGAAGAAGTAGTAGATTGAAATCTCTAATTCAAAAAGATTAAGATTAAATGAAAGGGGTTTTTTGGAACACGGATGGGTTTGGTGACCCGGCTAAGCACCTAGCTGTCAATGAGATTGTTCAAGAGTTGCATTTAGATTTCGTTGCTATTTTGGAAACTGGTAGGTCTAGTTTTGAGCAACGATTACTATCTCATCTAGCAGATGGTCGACATTTTAGTTGGTACTTCTTACTACCTCAAGGGAGGTCGGGAGGGATTTTGGTTGGCTTCAATAATGATATAATGACTGTTCAGACGGTTGTTGCGGGAGAGTTTTCTGTTAAATTTCATTTACGCATGAAGGACAATGGTTTCCTTTGGGCATTGGTAGTGGTCTATGGGGCTGATCAAGATGACAAAAAACCTGTCTTTTTGTCAGAACTAGTACGCATTTGTGAGAGTGAGACTCCGCCTATTTTGGTAGGCGGAGATTTCAATATTTTGCGAAGACCCAACGAGAAGAGTAATGATAATTTTAATACACGTTGGCCCTGGATTTTTAATGCCATTATTGAGAGTTTGGATCTCAAGGAGTTAGAGATGTTGGGGAGGAAGTACACTTGGGTTAGTAGACGATAGGTAACTACTTATGAGAAGTTAGATCATGTATTAGCAAGTGTAGAGTGGGAACAGAAATTTCCACTTGTTACTGTTCAGGCATTGGCAAGAACAGGATCTGACCATGTGCCCTTGTTTGTGGACTCGGGTAGTTCGGTTCATAGGGGAAATAAATCAACTTTCTCGTTTGAGTTATCATGGCTTCGACAGGAGGGTTTTTATGAAATGGTCAGAGCGGAGTGGATGTCTCTGCAGATGGGTGATTCACCTATTGAGATCTGGCAAAACAAAATTAGAGATATGCGTAGTTTTCTACGGGGGTGGGCTAAAAATATGAGTGGGGAGTATAAAATTCTGAGGGATAAACTTATTCTATTGATTAATGAACTAGACATTAAAGCCGAGACTATGCCCCTTTCGGATGATGAAAGAAAGTAAAGAAAGGGAGGCTGATTTGTATCTAGATAAACTTAGACGTGATGATGACTCCAAGTGGGCCCAACGTGCTAAGATGAGACATATTCAAGAAGGGGGGATAACACAAGGTATTTTCACCTGATGGCCAATGGAAAACATAGAAAGAAAAAAATCAGTTAGAGCAAGATGAGGGGACTATTGTTGGTCAACAGAACCTTAAGTTTTTTATTTCTGAATATTACAAGAAATTGTTTGGGCCATCGGAAAAAACAACAATTAAACTTGATGAGGGTAGGATTGCTGATCTACCTAAGTGTCCATTGAAGAAAACACTCTTTTAACTGCTCCTTTTTCTTAAGAGGAGGTTTTTGACGCCATAACTCAAATGGAACTTAATAAAGCTCCGGGACCAGATGGGTTCCCGACTGAGTTCTATAAGAGATTTTGGGATGTGATCAAGTTTGACATGATGTCTTTGTTTGCTCAGTTACATGTTGCGGAGTTGCAACTTTATAAGTTGAACTTTGGGGTGATTACCCTCTTGCCTAAGAAGGAGGATGCAGCAAGAATTGAACAGTATAGGCCCATTTGTCTTCTTAGTGTCAGTTTTAAAATCTTTACTAAGGTTGGGACCAATAGAGTTACTGCGATTGCGCAGCGTATCATCAAACCCACTCAGTCTGTGTTTCTACCTGGTAGAAATATTTTAGAGGGGGTGGTGGTCCTACACGAAACAATTCATGAACTTAAAACTAAGAAAATGAATGGGGTCTTACTTAAAATTGATTTTGAGAAGGTTAGTTGGTCATTCTTACAACAAACGCTTAGAATGAAAGGGTTTTCACCGCAGTGGTGTGACTGGGTGGCGAGATTTGTTCAGGGAGGGAGTGTGGGCATCAGGGTGAATGATGATATTGGTCATTATTTCCAAACATTAAAAGGATTAAAACAGGGAGACCCGTTATCACCAATCCTTTTTAACCTCGTAGCTGATATGTTAGCAGTCCTTATTGCAAGGGCAAAAGAGGATGTAAGTGTTGGGATTCTAGTACCTCATTTAGTTGAAGGTGGGGTCTCGATTCTCCAATATGCTGATGACACAATCCTGTTCCTTGAACATGATCTTGATAAAGCGATTAATATGAAACTAATCATTTCACTATTCGAACAAATATCTGGATTAAAGATCAACCTTCATAAGAGTGAGATTTTTTGCTTTGGGGATGCGTTGAGTCACTGGATGAGTACCGTCACATTTTTGGGTGTGATGTGGGACAGTTACCATTTAAGTATTTGGGTATCCCGCTTCATTATAAAAAACTCTTGAATAAAGAATGGCATCCGACTGAGGATCGTTTTGAACAGAAGCTGAGTACTTGGATTAGTAAATTACTCTCATATGGAGATAGGTTGGTTCTTATTAATTCGGTTCTCTCTAGCTTGCCAATGTTTTTTGTCTCATTTTTTGAGATACCTATTGGGGTACGGAAAAAATCAAACTTCTTTAGATCTCGCTTTTTTTTGGCAAAGAAATCAGAAGAAGAAAAAGTATTGGTTAACTAGGTGGAATATTATTTGTCGACCTAAGGATCAAGGTGGTCTGGGGATCGAGGTTCTAGAGATAAAAAATAAGTGTCTCCTCAGCAAGTGGCTCTATAAACTCCTTACCGAAGATGGGGTGTGGCATGAGATACTCCATAATAAGTATATTAGGGATATACCACTACAGCAGGTGGAAGCTAAACCCACTGACTCACCCTTTTGGAAAGGATTGATGCGGGTCAAAGGGAACTTCTTCGAACGGGTACAGTACATGTTGGGAGATGGTCAGACCGTGCGTTTTTTGGAAGACATTTGGTTAGGGGACAGTACGTTAGCTGCCCAGCATCCGTCTCTTTATAATGTGGTGCGACATAGAAATGTTCTTGTCTCACATGTATTGTCGAATGATCATCCTAACCTAGTGTTTCGGAGAGCGTTGACTGGGGATAAATGGGACGCATGGTTGCCTTTAGTTGAACGCTTAATGAGCATATCCAACTCTAATAACCCAGATTCTTTTAAGTGGAAATTGACAACGTCTGGTATTTTCTCGGTAAAGTCCTATTATGAGGATTTAATGAATGGAAGTACTAGATTTCTGCGTAGATATATATGGAAAATAAAAGTGCCACTTAAGATCAAAATATTCATGGGGTTCCTTTATCGTAAGAAATTGTTGACAAAAGATAATCTGGCTAAAAGAAGTTGGACGAGCTGTTCCAAGTGTGTTTTATGTGGTAATCCCGAGACTATTGAACACTTATTTATTTCTTGTGCATTTGCAAAAAAGATTTGGCACTGGATCCATTTTACTTTTAGTATTACTCCACCGTTATCGATTAACAATTTGTTTGGGGGTTGGTTAAATGGGATGGACAGAAATACTAAAGCTAGTATACGCATAGCTAGTATACGCATCGGTTTTAGACGGAAATACATAGGTTCGAAAGCAGTCTCACAGGTTATGTGGAAACCTGGTGATTCACACTTTTGGGCTGGACTTATGGCGAACAAAAATTCATTTTTTCGCTATGGGGTATTTCAGATTAAGGATGGATCGCAAATACGATTCTGGGAAGATAAATGGTTAGGTAATACCACCCTCCGAGAACAGTATTCAGCTTTATACACTATAGCGCGACATAAGGATGATACGCTGGCTACGGTCATGCAAACATCACCTCCTAATGTTACGTTCAGACGAGATCTAATTGGGCTAAGACTTGTTTCTTGGCAGAACCTAGTTCATAGATTAACTACGGTTAATTTAACAACAGGCACCGATGAATTTCGCTGGAATCTCACTAAGAACGGAATGTTCTCGGTGGATTCCATGTATAGAGCCATGATCCAAACAGACATGCCAGTCGATATTTTCAAAAATGTATGGCGTCTGAAGGTACCACTAAAGATTAAGGTCTTTGCGTGGTATCTTCGGAAGGGAGTCATACTGACTAAGGATAATCTTGTCAAACGTAACTGGCATGGGAGTTCTAAGTGTGTATCTTGTTCTCATGATGAGACGATTAAACACTTATTCTTTGATTGCACTTTTGCGCGTTCTATATGGTCCGCTATCCAAATGGCTTCGAATATTTATCAGCCCACATCAGTCGCGAATATATTCGATAATTGGTTAAATGGGATAGATAAACAATTCAAGACTATTATTAGGGTAGGAGCGCTTGCCGTTATTTGGTCGCTCTGGCTTTGTAGAAATGACAAGATTTTCAACAATAAAAATTTCTCTCGTATGCAGTTTCTATTCAGGTGCACAGGTATTCTCCATTCGTGGCCCACATTACAGCGGGGGGAGTTTTGAGACCTTTTTATGGAGGGGTGTGCACGGCTGGAGCAGGTGGCGAGGGATATTTTTATCCCACATGGATGGCCGCGTGATCTACGGATACAAGCTCCATAGCATCGACTGTCTACGTCTACGTGATTTGATAGACTTGTCGTATCTTATTTTGTTTTTTGGATTTCGGCTGTGTGCATTTTATAATGCAGAGGCCGGGTGTAATGCTTAAACATTTTAAGTAATAAAAGCCCTTTATCAAAAAAAAAGTATACGCATCGGTGTATGTGCTTTTCTTTGGGCAATTTGGAATTGCAGGAATGATGTTATTTTTAACAAGATGGAAGCTGGTCATTTTTTGCAGATTGTACACAGAGCCACTCACTGGATCCACTTGTGGTCGCTCCTCTCCCCAGAAGGGCTGCGTGGACGTTTGGATACAGGATGTGCACGATTGGTGGCGGTCGTGTGGGCTATCTTCAGCCAGGGTGGGTGGCTGCACACTAGGAGAATACAATATGTGTAGACTCCTTTCTTTCAGTCTTTTTTGGTGGCTCAATTTTATAGCCACGTTGCACTTTCGTTGAGTTGTAATACGATGGAATAATTTCTGCTACTAGATGTTTTTTTAATAAATAAGCTGTGTGCATCCAGAGGCTGGGTTTTCCGTTTCAAAAAAAAAGGTGGACATATCTTGTATTGGTGAATACTTCTTCCCTCCATGTCTAACCTCCTTACATTGATACAACTTTGTTACTTCCTCTCAAATAAGTTTCCCCATCTGCTTGTTGTCCTTCCTTTTGGCAACCCATTTTGTTGTATGAGAGGAATATGCTCACCCTTAATATCGATGTCTCAGTTAACTTGATAGTTTTTATGCTTCCTTCGTATGCAAACTACTCGTGTTTGTAGCCCACCCTCTAAGAAACTTCTGAAGCTGGCGGATCTTATTCTACCATCAGTCCATGGGGGTTTGACTGTCTGACCCCTAGTCTCCTTGGCCCATTCAGTTGGAACTAACACTACTATGCTAGGAAGTTTGGAACCAAAGTCGTATTTATCACCAAGGTGGGATGCATCACGCAACTCAATACAAAGTGGCTTGTGGTAAGATACCACCCAGCACGATACCAAAATGGTGTGACCAGCATGTCTCAATGTTGTCAAGGACACGATCTAACTTTTCTACTCCTATATCAGATCATGTAAATTTTTGGCCCAGGTCTATTGATGCCTTGAGAGAGAGAGAGAAACAAATCTCAGTTACATGTTTTTCAATAATGTCATTGAAAAGTAATGTCCATCCTCTATTCGGAGAATGATGTTAAAGTCACCCTCAACCAACATGTGTAGCAACTTTGGTATCTGGGCAAGTTAAAAAAAAAACAAGACCGACCAGGACTAGCTCATGGTGGTATATTTTTCATAGAAAGAGCCACCTTTTTGAGAATTTTCGAAAATCCGCTCCCGATGGGAGTCGAACATAGGTCGTTGGGCACGCCACTGCACCCCCAACCACTAGGCTAATGCCCCGTTCTCCTGGGCAAATTTAGATATAAGCTCGGGATTAAGTGATTACCGTGTGGCATCGTATACCGCCACTAGATCCTAGTCGAAATTTTCCTCCTTCAAACGAATGTGGAACTTTAGAAATAAGTCACTAGTGTCGACCTTCTTGATTCGGAGTGCTACCGTATTTGATACTAACAAAATGTCATCTTACCTATCGTGAGATGGGAGGCGGTGCCATGCAAAATTCAGTGAACAACTTAGTTGCAAAAGAGCATGAGCAAAGTTGGAAATTCCTGCCAAATTTGAAACAACATAATCTAACATACAGTATGTAGTACTCCCTCCGATCCATAATAATAGGTGCTGAAGTGGATGTATCTAGACAGATACATCCACTTCAGCACCTATTATTATGGATCGGAGGGAGTATCATATTCGGTGGATAAATGTATTTATCCAAGTCAAGAAGACCTGAACAATTCGCTGAGGCAGAAACCCGAACGGTGAGAGTGAGATATCAGTTCCGTAATCTGACACTGGTGGGCGGACGGCGGTGGCGCTTTCCCGTTGGGCGTTGGCGTAGCGACGCCGGCACCTCGGCGCGCGGAGAGGAACGACACTCCACGAGTCACGCTATCGTCGGCGAGAAGCGCCCAATGGTGCATCAGGATCCAAGGGACCAGGAAAAACATGACGATTGAGTGTACTGCTGAGCGCGTCACTCTCTTCTAGAAGGTCCAAGTCCAACGTACTGCTAGGCGACGTGTGTGATATTGTGCCACCAACCCACGATAGCCGCGAGTGAACATCGACATTCAGCGAGGACTAAAATGGTGAAAAAACACACGGCAACAGGCCAAAAAAAATCGGCAGGAAAAAAGAAATTGAGAGGGCGGAGAACACAGAAAAGCTTTTCTCCGCAGATGAACCAAGTACTACGTCACCGTTTAGCTAGCAGGTGTCTCGACATAGTCTTTGTTTCCGTTTTGGGTTTGGACTCTCGCGATACAATGTAGATCGGCCGGAGCCGGTCGGCTGTCGTCTGCGATGACCAAGGCGCCACGCCCGTCCCTGCCGCAGGGTGTGTTCCAGGCCCGCCCAACGTCGTCCACCACGAGCTTTCTAGCAAAAAAACAAATTAAACCGGCTGGGCTCCGGGAACTCTCTACTCACACAACACATACATCTCGAATCCTGCTTGTTCACGTCGCCGTATATGGATCAATCAACTCATTGCTGGTTCAACCGAGTATCTTTTTCAGAATCGCATATCTCCGATCAATGATATGTAGTATGCGACGTCACCGGCCAGTGGAATTGCTGTCCAAACTTAATTGGAGAAAGCTCCTTGTCACCGATGGAAGTTAAGTTGAGTACCACTCATTTTCTGGTGGATGCAGAGATCTTTCGCAACTGTATATCTATATATATAGTGTCCCTCAATCTAGGTGCTATGAGAGCTGCAAGAAGTAGACACTACTACCAAGTAACACAGGCGCAAACCGAATGGCGGTAGACTCCATGGAATCGGTGGCCTTCGTCGCGGTGCCCTTCCCGGCGCAGGGCCATCTGAACCAGCTCCTGCACCTCTCCCTGCTCATCGCCTCGCGGGGGCTCTCCATGCACTACGCGGCGCCCGCGGCGCACGTCCGGCAGGCGCGCTCGCGCGTCCACGGCTGGGATCCGGAGGCCCTCGCCTCCATCCACTTCCACGACCTGGACGTCTCAACCTACGAGTCCCCGGCCCCTGACCCGACCGCCCCTTCTCCATTCCCCAACCACCTGATACCCATGTGGGAGACCTTCACCACCGCCGCGCGCGCCCCTCTCGCGGCTCTTCTCCGGAGCCTGTCGGCGACCCACCGCCGCGTCGTCGTCGTGTACGACAAGATAAACACCTTCGCTGCAGTAGAGGCGGCGCGGCTGAGCAACGGCGAGGCGTTCGGCCTGCAGTGCGTCGCCATCTCCTACAACCTCGGCTGGCTGGACCCCGGCCACAAGCTCCTTCGGGACAACGACCTCCGGTTCCTCCCCATCGACGTGTGCATGTCCAAGGAGTTCGTGGAGTACGTGTTCCGGGTAGCAGGGGAGCAGCAGGACGAGGGAGGCGTCCCCTCGGCCGGCCTCGTCATGAACACGTGCCGCGCGCTGGAGGGCGAGTTCATCGACGCCATCGCCGAGCACCCGGAGTTCAAGGACCAGAAGCTCTTCGCGGTCGGGCCGCTGAACCCGCTGTTGGACGCGAGCGCCAGCACGCCGGGCAAGACGCGGCACCAGTGCATGGACTGGCTTGACGCGCAGCCGGAGGCATCGGTGCTCTACGTGTCCTTTGGGACCACCACGTGTTTCCGGGTCGAGCAGATCGAGGAGATGGCCGCGGCGCTCAAGGGGAGCAAGCAAAGGTTCATCTGGGTGTTGCGCGACGCCGACCGTGCCGACATATTTGCAGAGTCGGGCGGCGAGACCCGCCACCAGAAGCTGTTGTCGGAGTTCACCAAAGACACGGAAGGGACGGGGCTGGTGATCACCGGGTGGGCGCCGCAGCTGGAGATCCTGGCCCACGGCGCCACGGCGGCGTTCATGAGCCACTGTGGCTGGAACTCCACCATGGAGAGCCTGAGCCACGGCAAGCCGATCCTCGCCTGGCCAATGCACTCCGACCAGCCATGGGACGCGGAGTATCTGTGCAAGTACCTCAAGGTCGGCCTCCTGGTGAGGCCATGCGAGAAGCATAGTGAGGTGGTGCCGGCAGCGTCCATCCAGGGGGTGATCGAGGAGGCGATGGTCTCAGACAATGGGATCCAAGTGCGGCATCGGGCGAAGGTCCTTGGTGAAGCCGTCCGTGCCTCCGTGGCAGACGGCGGCTCCTCGAGAAAAGGCCTGGACGACTTCGTCGCTTACATCACGAGGTGATAGCATATCAGTGAATATTGTTTGCCGTGGTCGAACTAGCGCAAAAACGTTCCGATGATTAGGGATGAGTTTGTATTTTTTTTTCTTCAAATTTTTCATTTCATTTCAAACTATGAGTTGGCATATTATATTTCTACTAGGAAACCACCACTGCACCTAGACCTCCAAAACCATATGAACATGGCCCTGTCTTGGCTTGTGCAGTGAATCAACAGGTCACAGTAGCAACTTGGTGGGACAACGTATACTTCGTGGAACAGTATAGCTCTACATTTTTCCATGTCTATACATAAATAAGTATATCAATTTTGGTATTTTCTATATAAACTAGGCACTCTTTGTTTCCCTAAAAAAGAAAAAACTGACACCCCAGGGCACGGCAGTTAGGCGAATGGTCGCGACATGGGTGAGCAGAGAACGCAGCATAGAAGGAGCATGGAGCCCATTTTGCACCACGCGGGGCACGGTGGTTTACAACACACTAGAACGTTGTCGCGCCGTCCATCTCGATGAACAAGTGATAGAAATAAAAAACATGTTTGGGATGTAAACACATTTTGTAAAAATCTGAATAACTTGAATAAAAAAGCGTTGATAAAGGTAATGTCACATATATATATAAGAAAAAATAAATTCACAAGTAAATTCCAGTTTTTGCTCCCTAGTTTAACATTTTTGACATTGATTACCCCATTTGGCGAATTTTCATCCTTATTACCCCATTTTAGCAAAAGTTTGCCAACTTTTATCCCTTTCAATTTTTTTTGACAACACATCCCAGTAACCCACTCGACGCAGGCTGTACGTGCCTTTCTGAAAGTTCTTCTACCATAGGGGTTAACAAAGATTAATCCTATACATGACATAGCTGGCGGATGGTATATTGAAAGTTCTTCTGAGTGCATATTGAAATATTGAAATATTCACATGCCTGCATGTGGTCCATCGTGGTACCAATCGGACATAAGACAATGCGGGTGTCAAGCAACTCATCCTCAGAGTTTGCTAGCTGTGGTTTCAAAATGAATTGAGTTATTGGTTTGACCTAGCATTACGTTTTATTTGACTTAAGCAAGAATAATAGGCAATTTGAAAAAAAAATAGGCTTCTTTTATAGGGAGAACTCAATCTGTCCTTCACGGTAGTAAATTATTCTTAAGAACTTGAACATGGTACAATAGTGTGGTTCTTTTTCACCGGTAGGCACAACATAGTGGTTAATTGTTTAACATAGTTTTATATGATAATTACACAATTAAATAAAGTGGCACATCACGTATACCTGACAGCCACAAATTTTAGTAGGGGTAAAAATCGGCAAAACTTTTGCTAAATGGGGTGATTCAAATAATTTTGTTCTAAAACGGGTTATCAGTGTCAAAAATATCAAAGTAGGGGGTTAAAACTGGAATTTACTATAAATTCACACACATAACCTCTTTCTCCTATAATAATTCGCACGTATCACATTCATGGGAATATGTGAAAAAATGGATAGAGCAAAAAAAAATAGCAGGGCCAAGTAGCGAATGTCGCACAAACAGATTTTCAGATTTGAATAGCATGAGACATTAAAGAGAAAGGGTGACAGATGAGAAGTAGAAGTATGCAAGAATACCGATTCTCTAATCTACACATAATTGCATCGTCAATAGCATAATAATTTTTATTTCCAGTCAGTTCCTGACCAACATACACCCGAAAAAAAAAGTTCATGAACAACATACATGATTTCATATGTAGCAATCAAATTGGCTTCATCTAAAATATAAAGGGACACCCTACTGACATATCGAAATAGTAAATGTCATATAAGTGAAAATATGCCGACAATAAGTGTCACATAACTTTGACAGAGATTCCTCTGTACACCAAAGGTGTGGTATATATTACTTTTGGAGGAGCAAAACAAGATAACTGCACATATATGCCATTTCCAAGATATATCACGGTGTTGAACATGATCTTGCAATATTCAGTTTATTGAGCTAATTTGCTCCAGACGTGACAGTATTAAAATTATGTATGCCGTAATATATAAAAAGTGCCAAAAACACAAAACATGACAACTCGAGTGAAAATTTAAGATGTTTTATCATATTTGCATCAGATGTGCCAGTGACCTTTCTGGTCAGCATTCTCTAATGTATTAATTCTGTCGTTAATCAATAGCTCAATCTATATAAGTGCTGGCAAAAAAAAAATGCTGCTCAATGCGCACCTCTAAAATATAAAGGGACACCCTACTGACATATCGAAATAGTAAATGTCATATAAGTGAAAATATGCCCACAATAAGTGTCACATAACTTTGACAGAGATTCCTCTTTACACCAAAGGTGTGGTATATATTACTTTTGGAGGAGCAAAACAAGATAACTGCACATATATGCCATTTCCAAGATATATCACAGTGTTGAACATGATCTTGCAATATTCAGTTTATTGAGCTAATTAGCTCCAGACGTGACAGTATTAAAATTATGTATGGCGTAATATATAAATAAGTGCCAAAAACACAAAACATGACAACTCGAGTGAAAATTTAAGATGTTTTATCATATTTGCATCAGATGTGCCAGTGACCTTTCTGGTCAGCATTCTCTAATGTATTAATTCTGTCGTTAATCAATAGCTCAATCTATATAAGTGCTGGCAAAAAAAAAAATGCTGCTCAATGCGCACCTCCACATTCTCTTTAGCTGTATGTTCGATAGAAAGCGAGGCCTCTCAGAGCTTTGGGTCCTACGTGAGTCTGTGTGTGGGCCTGCTATTGTTGTGTTCCGTGTGTCTTTTTTGTGGGGCATCGAAGGTGTGGGTCGCTCACTGTGGCAGTTGTCCCGTGGTAGGTCTTTGTTTCACCACGCGTCGACTCCTTAATTGTTTGGGTCCGTTTAATGGTCTTTGTCGGCCCGTTTGGTAGACCCGGATCCATGGACCCCACCGGTTGTTTGGTTCAAGATTGACCATCTTCCCATGGCTGACTAGCTTGATGTGGAGGACAGGCAGAGGAGGCCGATCTCGACGAGGGTGGGTGTGGATCCGTGATGGGGAGCACCACGGGCCTCTCAATCCGGCCTCCCTGGTCCGCTGCCTACAACGACGAGAAGCGAGTATGCGGGATAATAGGGATATGAAGGACATGTGTCCCTCACGCGGCCTTGATGGAGGGGCGTTCCGATTCAGCTTTGCGGGAGCCAGAAGCTCGTGGTTGTGCTTGCATCAAAGTGGTGGTACTGGTTGATCGAGTTCGCTTTTCTTTTCCACTTGAGGGAAAAGAGAGGATATCTAGATCTACAACTCCACCAATCAATCCCTCCTCTTTGTGAAGGGAACCTATTAGATCTAGATCTTGGGGATTCATTTGTTCATTTCCTTGTTCTTCCTCACGTATTCCTCCATAGCATTTGTTGCTTTGGTGTGATTTGTGAGTGAAGGACTTTGACCACTTTGTGTGTTCTTGCCATTGAATTAGGTGCATCAATTTGAATTCTCCACGGTAATACGTGGAAGTGAAGTTTGAGAAGTTTGTTACTCTTGGGTGCTTGGCACCGGGGAGCTTGTTACTCTTGGGTGCTTGGCACCAAACAGACGGTTATTGTTTGGGATTTCCACCTTGTTGCAAGAAGGTTCGTTGAGAGCCTCCAATTGACTTGTGGAGATAGCCTCAACCTCGTGTAAGGTTTGGTCAACGCCTTCAAGTCGACCTCATAGTGGAAACGAGAATATCCCTCACCGGAGAAGCTCAAGAAGAATAAGGTGTGCACATCTGTGCTATTAAGGAGAGCCTAGGTGGCTCCCCACCTCTCCAACGAAGACGTACTTCCCTTGGGAAGGAACTTCGGTAATCACAACGGTGTCTCCTTGTTCTTCGGTTTTTTCTATACTCTAACTCGTTACTTATGCATTTACCTTTGTGATAGCCATCGTGCTTGAAGTCATCTTTCTTGCTATCACATAGTTGTATATATTGCTTAGCATAAGTTTTTGGTGCACATAGGTAAACCTAACTTGTATAGGTTTTGTGCTTGATAAATTAAACGCTAGTTTTTTCCGCATTTATTCTAGCCTAAACCGTAATTATTTTAAAGTGACTATGCATCCCCTTCTAGGCGGCATCCTTGTACTTTCAGGGTTGTGGGGACGCGTGGGTGGCCGAAAGAATGGCGTAGGGAGGCGGTGGAAACAAGGTGGTGTGACGGGGCGCAAGTGAACAGGGGGCTCAGCGAGCGCCTCCTTTTGTCGGTGTTTTGTGTCGCTGGCACGTCGGGCCCGCGGCGCCAAACGAATTGTCTGGAGCCCCTATGGGAGACCCTAGGAGGCAGGGTCGGGCTGGGCTTTCCGGACGGGAACAAGGAAGCGTCCGGACGGGAAGACCCAATGACAGGCGTCAGTGGGCGCCTTCG
The DNA here is from genome assembly GCA_028641055.1 of Alopecurus myosuroides. Lineage (NCBI taxonomy): Eukaryota > Viridiplantae > Streptophyta > Magnoliopsida > Poales > Poaceae > Alopecurus > Alopecurus myosuroides. The sequence continues at coordinate 153,258,752 of CM054059.1, forward strand.
GGGGCAGTCCGAACGGGAAGGAGCTTGGGGGTCTTTGGGGGCGCGAGTGGAGATGCTCTAATATAGCAGCCTTAGGATTTCAATGATGCTCCCTTTGTCCACGGCACGACAGAGCCCGCGACGTCCTGGTAGAACAACAGACCGGTGGCGGCGACGCCGGAGAACCGCTGATCGGAGTAGAGGAGCAGGCAGCCATCATAGGCGGTGGCGACCTTCTTGCTGTGAGGAAAGTAGCCAGCGACGAGGCCGTCGGCACTGTGCGGAGGTACACGGGAGGCGTCGGGTTAGCATGTGTTCATGTTAGCATCTCAAATTTTGACCAGAGCCTTAATCGATGGTTCACAACATGTATCATTATTAATTACAAATTGACTATTGGATTTTGCGGCAAGTTTTGCATCTTGGTTTGGATTTTCAGTTCCTAGCAGTCCATTGTATACACTTGTCCCAACTTAACGAAATTGACTTCATTCGCAATGGCTCTACCTGCATCGCTGCGACTGCTAATTGATTTACAAATCACAAATTCGGTGTAGAAAATAAGGATAACAGGATAGTAAGAATAAAGAATTTGACCGAGTGGTTATGTGAAAATCTCTTGCTCGCATAATTGTCATTGTTGTGTTGGGTTCTAAAATTGAAATGGGTTGACGTTATAAATAGTTTTTTAATCTTTCGGTTTATAAAACAATATCAAATTCTTGGCTTGCATTGTGCTTAGATGATTTGCTTTTTTTTTTTTTTTGCTATATATCACCACCTAACTATGGTGAAAAAATATAACAGGCATACATTTTTTTTCTGCATTATGACCACTTCTATAAAGTATTTTGCTTACAACAAGGTTCAACTCATTCGGCTCTTTCATGCAGCATGGTGAGGGGAATGAAGTTTATGGCATGCTATTCATTCGTTTTACTGTAATTGGCAGTGGTATCACGTACCTGGGAGATTCAAATTCTGGATCTCGGCAGGGGCTAAACACTTGGCGGAGGCTATTCCCTAAAAGTGTTTCGGTGGCACCTTTCTCTTATTTTCCTTCTTTTATGACGGCCTAGGCCGAACCTGTTTATTTCTCCTATATCAATATTAAAAGACAAAGCTTTTGTCTGCTTAACAAATTACATCTACCCAGAGGACAAAACTCGCAACAGAAAAACGCAGCAGCGACCAACAGGCACGGCAACGCTCGCCTAATCCTTCTAGTACCTAGGTAAGCTAATAAGAAATGATGAAATACAATGTAGGATTCTGTTCAAAAAAAAAAAATACAATGTAGGATTTAGTGCGATCTCCATGTATCTAGTTACTTACAAAATAAGTCGCTCCCAAAATATTACTCCCTCCGTTCCATATTAATAGGTGGTGAAGTGGACGTATCTAGACATGTTTTATTGCTAGATACATCCACTTCAACACCTATTAATATGGATCGGAGGGAGTACAAAAATAAGTCTAGAAGGGAGGGGATGATAAGCCTCGAGTCCTTTAACTCGTGTGGGTCCTTGGGAGACGACTGTGTGATCCTGGGACGACTAAATAAGTGATTGCATGACGTAAGCGATGGCGAAAGGCAATCTGTGGAAGGTCTAAAATTGCAAGTTGTATATTGATGAGATGTGTTCTTGACTACACGTCGAGAGATGTAGTGATTTCAGAAAACAATGCTCGGAGATTTGGAGTTTTACCCACCCGAGTGTGACGTCCGTCAGTATCTCCAACCTTTCACGCACTCTGAAACTGGAGCTTAGCGTGGGTGCTGAGTGCTGCGTACGCACACACTTTAACTATGTTATCGCTACCTCTCACCATCTTAGCCCACCGTAACGTTCGGCTAAATGTTAGTGTCCAGGCGAGTTACCGAGCTGCTCACCCTGATTCGCTCGCTGCGGCCAGCATATATAGCCTGCCATAGTGCCCTTCAGGCTCATCATCCAAAGAACACATCGGCACCAAAAACAGACGGTGATGGGAAGCGAGAACCACGCAATGGGGTCTGTGGCCGTGGTGGCGGTGCCGTTCCCGGCGCAGGGCCACCTGAACCAGCTACTGCACCTGTCGCTGCAGCTCGCGTCGCGCGGAGTGGACGTGCACTACGCCGCGCCGGCGTCGCATATCCGTCAAGCTCGCGCGCGCGTGCACGGCTGGGACGAGGACGCACTCCTCTCCATCCACTTCCACGACCTGGGCGTCTCCTCCTACGACTCCCCGCCTCCGGACCCCACCGCCGCTTCGCCCTTCCCGTCCCACATCATGCCCCTGGTCAAGGCCTACGTCGTCGGGGCGCGCGCCCCGCTCGCGGCGCTACTCCAAGACCTCTCTGCTTCGCGCCGCCGCGTCGTCGTCGTGCACGACCGCATCAACGCCTTCGCCGACGAGGAGACGGCCCGGCTGCCCAACGGCGAGGCCTTCGGGCTGCACTGCTTGGCCGTATCCATTCTTGCGGGGCAAATCGACGCCAACCTACTGCGCGAGAAAGGCCTCAACTTCAGCGGCGTGGAGCACCACGCGACCAAGGAGTTCCTGGAGTGGTCCCGCCGGGCGAGGCCGTCCACACAGATCTCGCCTGGCGCAGGCATCCTGACCAACACATGCCGCGCGCTCGAGGGTGATTTCCTCGACGTCGTCGCCGGGCACGTGGCCGGCGACGACAAGAAGCTCTTCGCCATCGGACCGTTAAACCCACTGCTCCCCGCGAGCGCGAGCGCGGCGAAGCAGGGCAAGCGGCGCCACGAGTGCCTCCGTTGGCTCGACAGGCAGCCCCTGGCGTCGGTGCTGTACGTGTCCTTCGGCACGACGTCGTCGCTGCGAGCGGAGCAGATCCAAGAGCTCGCGGCAGCACTGCGCGGCAGCAAGCAAAGGTTTATCTGGGTGCTCCGTGACGCCGACCGTGGAGACATATTCGCTGAGTCGACCGGCGAGAGCCGCCGCCACGAGAAGCTGCTGTCAGAGTTCACCAAGGACACGCAAGGGACGGGGCTCGTAATCACCGGGTGGGCGCCGCAGCTGGAGATCCTGGCGCACGGCGCCACGGCGGCGTTCATGAGCCACTGCGGGTGGAACTCGACCATGGAGAGCCTGAGCCACGGCAAGCCCATCCTCGCCTGGCCAATGCACTGCGACCAGCCATGGGACGCCGAGCTTGTCTGCAACTATCTCAAGGCCGGCATTCTCGTGCGTCCCTGGGAGAAACACGGTGAGGTGGTTGCGGCCAAGGCCATTCAGGATATCATCGAGGAAGCCATGCTATCTGACAAAGGAATGGCTGTGCGGAGGCGGGCGACGGCGCTAGGGGACGCCGTCCGCGCTTCTCTGGCTGATGCCGGTTCGTCTCGCAGAGACCTGGATGACTTCATCGCTTACATCACAAGATGATCGACTGAATGCCATGTGGGATTGTGGGACTAGAACTTTGATGTGGATTTGCTTGCCTCTCAATCCCGACATTTTATTTCTAGATGATATAAAAAAAAATATTTTGTAATGATCGAACTGTACATTAGTCGACTGAATTTTGTTGACACCGATTAACTAAAAATACAAAATGCCAAAACATGAATGATTCCAATGATATGTTCTACAAACGTGCAAAATTTCAGTTTAAAATGCTAAGTATTTTGAGCTACACAAAAATAACAAATCTATATCTATAATATAATGTTTCAAATGTCCAAATGTCTAATTTTTTTAAAAAATTATTATTATTGTGTAGCCTATAATACTAAGAATTTCGCGTTGTGATTATGCACGTGTGTACACTATATCATGAACTACATCCATAATTATTTTAAATTTTTGACACTTCTAAATTTTTTTTGAGTTTTTTTTTTAACGGAGGGAGCACCGGAGCTCGGGGCAAAGTTCACTTTCCGCAACTATTGCACATTTAAAGTTCAACATGCAAAACAAAATTTCAAAAACTGAAAACTACAAGTAAAACATCCTAAAAGAAAATCTGCACGTTAGAAATATAATGTAACGAGTCATGGACGCTATTTTGGAGTACAAGTCACGCCAAGATCGCTGGGCATGGATTATGTGATATTTTTTAGGTTATATATATTTTGTTCGGAGGGGTCATGCTCGTAGATCGATATGGTAGCACACGCGGTTTAGGCCCCACTGCACAACACTCGGTAAATTCCTACTCTATTTGTGTGGCGGTTTTGTATCATCTGTCGTATCCTCGATGATTTCAAGGTAAATCTCGATCACGCCTATGGTTGGTGGATGAAGGTGGATGACGATGATGTTGTGAGCACTTGTCTTTATTGACTGTACACATTTTGGCGGCCCCAATCTCTGGTGTATGATGGGAATTAGAGTTACATAGTACCTAACAAGCCTTTGGACTTGTGCTCTCGCGCTAAACCCTAACGAGATACGATAGATTCGATTTGAGTCGGAAAAGTAGTATTAAATTCCACTTATACTCCTTATAATTCAGTAGGTTCCCAGGAAAATGGTATCCGACATGTCATGGAAAGTTTCATAGGGCTACTTGTCTTCAGTCAAGCTAAGGAACACGAGTTGGTGACTAGAGTAGACTAGTTGGCCACTTTCTAGAAACTAGAACAATCATCTTCCAATCAGCAGTTAGCAGTATTCCAAGTCGCAGATCTACGAGGAAGAAAACCATCTGAGTCTAACTTGATGGGAGGAGGCACTGGTCTCAGAAGATCTTCTATCGATCTTATCAGGCTATATCGTTAGCTTGACTGGTCAACAGCAAACTTGCCACTGTGACATCTCGAGTGTATATATGTCAAGTCTGGGCCTTTGCTCGGCAAGCTCAACTGCAGGGAGGCGCTCTGAGAAGTGTGTCCACTGGAACTCGATCCATCCCATGGAGTCCGTCGCGGTGGTGGCAGTGCCGTTCCCGGCGCAGGGCCACCTGAACACGCTCCTGCACCTGTCGCTGCATCTCGCGGCGCGCGGGCTGCCCGTGCACTACGCCGCTCCCACGCCGCACGTCCGTCAGGCTCGCGCGCGCGTGCACGGGTGGGATCCGCGAGCCGTCCGCTCCATCCGGTTCCATGACCTCGACCTGCCAGCGTACGAGCACCCGCCGCCCGACCCGACCGTCCCCACGTCCTTCCCGTCGCACATGCTGCCCATGGTGGACGCCTTCCTCGCCCACGCGCGTGCCCCGCTCGCCAGCCTCCTCCAGAGGGTCTCCGCGGGCCACCGCCGCGTCGTCGTCGTGTACGACCGCCTGATCTCCTTCGCGGCCGCCGAGGCGGCGCGCCTGCCCAACGGCGAGGCGTTCTGCATGCAGTGCGTGGCCGTGTCGTACAACGTCGCGTTCAACCACGCCGGCCACCGGCTCCTGCGCGACCACGGCATGGTCTTCCACCCCGTGGACGCGTGCATGCCGCAGGAGTTCAACGAGTTCCTCGCGAGGACGTGGCAGGACGGGCAGGGAGCGGCGGTTGGCGGCATGCTCATGAACACGTGCCGTGCGCTGGAGGGCGAGTTCATCGACGAGGACGCCAAGAGTCCGGAGTACGCCGGTCAGAAGATCTTCGCCGTCGGACCGCTGAATCCTCTGCTCGACGCGAGCGCGAGGATGCCGGGGCAGGCGCGGCACGAGTGTCTGGACTGGCTCGACAAGCAACCGGCGGCGTCTGTGTTGTACGTGTCGTTCGGCACCACGTCCTCGCTGATGGGCGAGCAAGTCGCGGAGATCGCCGCGGCACTTCGTGACAGCAAGCACCGGTTCATCTGGGTGCTTCGAGACGCCGACCGCGCCGTCAACGACGTACACGGGGATGGCACCGAGAGCCGGCACGCCTCGATGCTGTCCGAGTTTACCAGGCAAACTGAGGGGACGGGGCTGGTGATCACCGGGTGGGCACCGCAGCTGGAGATCCTGGCGCACGATGCCACGGCGGCGTTCATGAGCCACTGCGGCTGGAACTCAACCATGGAGAGCCTCAGCCACGGCAAGCCGATCCTTGCCTGGCCCATGCACTCGGACCAGCCGTGGGACGCGGAGCTTATATGCAAGTACCTCAAGGCCGGCCTTCTGGTCCGGCCACTGGAGAAGCGCAACTCGGTGGTGCCGTCCGAGGCCATCCGGGAGGTAATCGAGAAGGCGATGGTCTCCGATGAAGGATTGCAGACGAGGAAACGCGCGGAGACGCTTGGGGAGTCCATCCGCGCCGCCGTGACCGACGGCGGGTCGTCGCACAAAGACCTTGAGGAATTCATTGCTCATATCACAAGATGAGCCTGAGGGTTCACTGCCCAAATGACTATGTGACTATCTTTCAGTCGAGCTTGCTTGAGATATGCTTCGAGGCTTTCGCGCAGGGCTGGGAGCCCAGGGGAGGCGGTTTATGTAAGATGCAAATGCTTTAGTGATGTGATTAGAAAAAATAATCGGTCATATGATAGAATCGGTGCTTTTAGATATTTATGACTAGTATAAAAATTGGTGCCGTACAATTATATAAATGGAGTAAATTTCCCTCTCCTTGTGATTTTTGTGACACTAGTTGCCGGCAACAAATCTGGTGAACGGTGTCCAACGGCAGGCGTTCCAGGCATTTTGATGCAATCCCGCGTCAAACAAAGTATCCCTATTTCACGTGTCGTTGAACGCTAGTGCAGGATCGGACAATCAATCAGGAGCAAGCGACAAGTGCGAATGCATATGAATGAGCCAGAGTTTAGTACACCCAAAAAGAATGCATCCGTATTACAGTCTCCACTCGCATTTGCTAGCTCGCTGCGGCTGCCCAGCTATTTGTTTGGGAGGAGACCCGGGCTTGGTCCAAAACACCGAGGCATGCGAATTGCATTATGCATTTACTATTTTTTTTTTTTTGGTGGAGAAAATATAGAGTGATTCTACCTGTGCTCTACATTATCACGCCACTACATGTTGTCATACAGCTCCACTTGGCTACAATACTGTGCACTCTGCCACTGTGGTGTGAAATTCTTACGAAAAAAAGGAATGCTCACAGGCACAACACAACGACCTCCTCATGGAACCGATCATTTTATCAGGTTCAACAAAATGATTTGTGGGTTCTTTGTATAGAGCCGTATGTTTGCCTGTGATCAGAATCACAACGTGGTGAACGTAATGATACGCTTCTCAAACAAAGCAAAATTGCAGGCGATTGTACAATGATCCCAAACCTAACAAAGGAAATACCTCCGACAATAGGCGTAACAATAACCATCAGGAGGGCACTTTATTGGCACGTTTTGCGGTTGGGCAAATGCCATTTTATTGGCAGGGTCTGTATCCGAAGTGGACACCTTCATATAGCTTCATCGCACTCGCTTGGTTTCTGCTGGTGCCTTCCAATGAACGAAACTTGCAATCACCTTTCTCTGCAACAAAAGTAAGGGAAATCGATCACTTCAAACACTAAAAAATAATAGGGCATGAAAAAAGAACAAAGAAATATTTTTCCATCACACTCTCCACCTTCGAGAACTCGTTGTGATCTTGATATGCAGGTTACCATGAATGGTTTCAGGAGGCACATATGCAGCTGTATCAGCCGTTATTTAAAATCACGGCTCATAGAGCTTACTTCACACTTGAAACATGTAACCAATGTTTGTGATAGACGTACGAAGTTCTTAAATTTTGTCTACAAAATTTCCAAGAGTGCCTAGTTCCTAGGAAACATCGCAACCGACTAAATGAACAATCCACACATGTCGAAACGCTATCAGTCAATAAACAGAGGTATTTGGAAAATACATGCATTATACTTCTAGGGGATGAAAATGACTTCTGTGCTTCACCAGCAATTTTGTAACCTTAACAGCATTGTGGTTATTTAATAACCTATGCAATAACTTCAAAATACTCTGTAAGTCCAAAATTGGAATTCAAGAAGATTCACCTCTACAAAAACACAACATGAAAACACATTCTTGACCCTTCGTGTATTTGCAATGACCGTG